>JAQNBH010000010.1:11792992-12057287 GCA_028752905.1 Cladorhizidae sp. MBARI D1340-BT2
GTACAGTATGCCAGATCTGAATTAGAAGCTTGAGTATTCATTATCTTCACTCCACCCAATACCAGTCCGCACATAGTCCATAGCATCGAATTGGAATTGACCTTACCACTTGCACTCAGGAATTCAGGTTACTCATATATACATTGTTGTAAGATTTCAAGCATTAGCATGAGATAAGATAAAATTACTAAACTACAACAGATAGCCAAAGTGGAAAATAATGTTTGAAGTTGATTACTTTCAGGGTGGAATCAATTCCGCTAGTAGATCTGTTCCAAGATAGCTAGCTACACATCCATATTATGCACCTGGTGGTGGGGATGCAGCTCTGATAATATATCTGTTCTAGGAAGGTTACATAAGTATGTTGTGCACAGGAGGATCATTACTGCTAACAGAAGATCTGCTCTATTCGATTACCTGACGAACCATAGGAAGGTGGGAGAGGGTGGGGGTTAATTTCTTCGTTCCGCTATAATAGGATTCGGATATATAACTGAACTGTCTGGATTACTGATACTGCAGGATTGTAAATTTAATTATAGGCATCGTTAGAATAGCACGACAGCTTAGATAGATAAAAATACGCGGCATCAATGGCTTACACCCACAAATAGTACCGCAGATATTATATGCACGCGGATGTGTGTGTGTTGAAGCATAAACAACCGCTGTTTTGTTGTTATTCCTATTTTTTCCGGCTTATAAAAATGGTCTGCTTGGACTAAAATCATTAATCTATTGTGTTCAAGTGGTGTCCCTTCACTCGCATCTAAAACCTTTTGAGGAGTTACACAGCAAAGTTTCAGTTTCTCCAGCCAGTAGATTGAAGATGGTCATTTGCAAACAAATGATGAAATATTCAATTGTAGCATCTCTCTGTCTTACAGCCCTACTTGTGATGAGTAACAAGGGATTCATCCACCAAAGAAGAATAACCATGTCTACTTCCACTTTTGCTTCTGAAGACAACATTCAAATGCGAAAGATACGCAGAACAATACGACAAGAGAGATCTTCCCAATTTGGTTACATCTTGGCGAGCAGTTATTTTGACCAGATGACCGATGCTTTCAAGAACATTCTCTCATTGCAATGCTGGGCTAGAGCTATTAGCAAAGCCCTCAAGGTTGTGGAACCATTTATGCACAGAGAATCTGGCTTTGGGGTCTCCCTGAGTAGATCTAACCTTTCTAGCCAAATGGCTGAGAAGGCAGTATAAGGCAGCAATATGCTGAGATTGCAAGATGTCTTGAGCTTGGAGAGTTGGGAAGAGCAATTGAGGGGGCAAAGCTACTCTTCTTTTGAGATTAGGCAGCTATTTCTGAAGTCTGCCCCGAGGAATCTCATTATCATTGGCAAGCCATGCAGAGCACCTGAAAGGAACAGCTGTAATCAATTCATCACAGTTGCTTCAAAGTTTGCCAAAAAGCATCGTTTTGATATAGTCCGATCCGTCCACTTGAAGAACAAACTCTATTCCTTTGATGAGTTTCGAAACATAATATATGGAGATCATAAACCAGAAGAGTCTGTGGTGCTGTTCAACAGCTGGGGAGGCATTGTACCAGAAATAAGGAAGGGTTGCATTGCTATATTGGACAATGAACCTTGCATCCGCAATTCATTTCCCAACTTTTTATTGGAGAGCAGTCCAAAAATCGTTGAAGACAGCAGGCGATATTTGGATCGGTACATGCCAAACAGTGACTCTGACTACATCAGTGTGATGCTAAGAACAGAGCATTTTGGCATCAATCACAACTTCAGAGAAATCAAGTCACAAGAGGAGAAGGTTTTACTGTATTCAACTTGTGTGCAGGGAATTATAAATCAAGTTAGCACCATGCAAGAATTATACCAAACCAAAGGCATGTTTTTGACTGTAGACTGTCGAAAATACGGTTCAAGGGAGATTTAAAAAAATAGTTCAGATCAAGATTTGCTCGACACTGTGGTGGAGATGTTATTTCGTGAACTCAAGAGCTATGGAATGAAATTATCCTTGGAAGAATGGGACGATTCTTTAGATGAAGTTTCCTCTTTTCGTGTTCCCGGATATGTGGCCCTGTTGCAAAAGAATTTGGCAGCATCTGGTAAATGTTTAGTGACTGCAGGAGGTGGCACCTTTCAGAAGTCTGCACAAATATTGTACAAGTCGATCCACAACAGCAACAATATTACATCCCAATGCTATAAGGTTATACAAGAATGTTAGCATGTACTGCCAGTAGAATTAAAAACATAAGACAATCTATCCCCATTTTTTAAAATTCAATTTGTATAATTATAGTCATTTTTATACTTATTAAACATTAACACAGGACTGAATCGATGAGATTCTTTCATTTTATTTTTTTATTCAAACTGCAAGCATTATGCGGTAATAAAAAGTCCTGTAAATATAAAACCTGCATTATACATAAATACTTATAATTATACCTGGTATTCTGTGCTGTTAACTACTTAAACACAGCGTATAATACCTTTCTGGTTAGAGTGTATAAACACGTAACCACAACCATGAATTACTATCTTGATTGTGGTATCTAGTGCTAATTTTGACTGAAAGTGGGCCTACATGGCTGTCATCAACTGATAGTTTCTTCTTGAAATAGGTACATATTGAGACATGACCAGTGACTGAAGAAAAGCATCATTCATGTGATGATAAGAAGGAAAATGTTCACATGTATTGTGAGAAGAAAGCTCTAAGAATATTTTCATGAGTTTTAATTTCATGATGAGCACATGCCATGAAAAACATGAAGTTTTACACAAATGAAAGTTTCCCGCTCACAAGCATGTATAATTATGTGTTTCTGTTTACAGTTTAGCTAACTATGTCTGTGTGTGAGTGTGTGTGTGTGTGTTTGTTGTGTGCATGTGTGTGTTTCTTTCTTTATATATCTCTCTCTCCAGGAATAAAATATATAACCATGTGCCATGCGTGAAAATTCTTGGTTCTCTCTGTGAGGACAGCTCTCATCTGTAAAGTTATAAGAATTTACTATCATTCAAAAACTATGAAATTCTTGTAATTAGTTTGATATGTAATAGTGGATCATCAAACTCTTGCAAGAAATTTGATGTGTAATAGTGAATCGAGGTTAGTTTCTGCAAGATCCATTAACACCAGGAAGATCATGCAGATGCTGGAGATGCTAAAAGTGAAAGCTAGTTTCCTTCAGTCTCCTGGAGTGGTCATATCAACCAGTACAGAATACAGTCATCACATATCACAATTATCAATCTTTAAAGATGTATTAATTACCCAGTAAGGTTAAAGGTATGTATATAGGACAGGTCATCTCAACTTTTTTCGAATGAAGTCAGGATGCATCACAATTATTGATGTTTTGAAGAAACCACATTCTTTCTCAACGAGGGTTGAACTCATAAAGTGCTGGCTTCAAACTGAATAGAACCAATTATCAATTAATCAAAACGAATGTATCTATGTGCCTGGGACATGTAGTATCTGCCACCAGATGCTGCAAAGGTAGAAAATATCTCCTACCAAAGAATACCTAAGAATTAGAGTGATTTAGAGACTAGCAAACTACTACCGCTGATTTAAACCAACTACTCTATTACTAATCCAGAGACTTCTGAGGAAGGAGGGTCCACTAGAAATCAAACTGCCATAGAACTTTTGACATTCTCAACAGGACTACTAAAGCCAATCCTTGCATTCCCACATTTCAGTCAATCCTATGCAGGCTAAGATTAAAGCAGTCCAAGCCTTTGCCAGACCCCTTACGAAGAAAGATGTGAGAGCTTTTTTAGGCTTAGCAGGGTACTACAGGAGATTCATCCCTAGCTTTGCTACAATTGCCATGCCTCTCTCTAACTTAACAAGGAAAGACATGCCTATTAAGATAACATGGAATGATACTTTGGAGAATGCTTTCACTCAGTTAACTCAGTTAATGCTATTTACTTATCCTATTTTGATAACACCAAAATGGGACATGCCTTTCATCCTGCAGACAGAGGCTTCCACCACAGGCATAGCATACGTGCTGAGTCAGAAAGATGAACAAGGGGAGCACCCGTTAGCCTATGGATCTTGAAAGCTTCTAAAACGTGAACAACAATACTCCACAATCGAAAGGGAAGCATTGGTGATTGTTGAGGAGGTAAAGCACTACTGAATCTACATGGAAGGTTCGAGGTTTGAAATTCAGACAGATCACAACCCATTAACAAGACGGAGTCATCTTAAGGATATGCATGGATGTCTCGCGAGGTGGGCATTATCATTACAACCATTTGACTTTACAATCACACATAAGCCAGGCACCCGAAATGGCAATGCAGATGGTTTACCTCGAGACGTCAGGGAGCATCCTGACAACTGCCTCTAACACTTCTGGGAAAGGAGGAACAACCTGTGGGAATCACTCACCTGATTACTCAGAAGGTGTAAAACCACAGAGATCAGAGAAGACAGACTACCTATGTGAACTGTGATAGAATCTAAAAGACAGAGAGTGAGAAGAGAAGAGAGAGAGAGAAGAGAAAACACAAGAGAACTAAAGGAACTGTATAAGACAGTTACAATTGGTGTATGAGACAATTGTGTTTCTATGCTATTATTATTCTTTACCTTTATGACTTATCAGAAGGGCGGAGATTGAATTGGTCAAGCTAGGTTTATTGATAAGAGTTGCGGAGCAACTAGGTCAGTAAACAAGAGGTTGGCATCGCAGGAGCTGCAAGAGAGTGAGCTTCTCCTGACAATGGCACATAGTAATAAAAATAAGATATTTCATTACTTTCTTTCCTAATGACGAGCTTAGCTCTGTATGTAGCTATGCCTACACTAACAAGCAGACATAGATATACACATACGCACACATATATTAAATGGACAGACAAAAATAATTTACCCTGCTTAGCATAGCACAACAAAATGTTAAAAAGAATGGCTCCATGGAATTGTCCTGCTGAACTCCAGCTATTATGCATTATACCAAAACAAACCCTCATCCTGGAGGCCATAGTGAGGAGCCATTCTTACCACAGACTGCACTTCCTAGAAGTTACGTATAAGAGACTTGGACTGGTGACCGAGGAATTATAATTATCAGCCCAGACCGCATGCAGGGGAGTAATTATTTGCGAGTAATCTAATTACAGAGGAAGGAAGAGGAAACACATTTCACCTGTAAACTAACAAGTGTGCAAAACACCATCATGTTATCGCATTGTTACCTGTAATTATAAACCAAGCCCATGTGCTAGAAATTGGGGCTGAAATGAAGAGATGTCACCATGCAGTATGGATTAGCAGCTGGCTCTCAGGTGTTAAGAAGTTATCAGCTGGTTTTAGAATATGTATACCACCTCTTATCAGCCAGTGATACTTCATTCTGTAACTATAGTCACACATTGCCCTGGCCCTAACTCTGCGCTATAACCAGTCACCCATTGGCATGGCATTTACCCCATCCACTACATGCCATAGCTATAGCCACCCATTGCCCTGGTTTAAACCTAGCCACAAGATGCTGTAACCTTTCACACATGCCCTGATCTAACCCAAGTCACTACATGCCATGGTAGAGTCATCAACCATTATCTTGCTACTAACACTGGCCTCTCCCTGCTGTAAACTACAGTCACCCATTGACTTCACCCTTACCCAAGCTACTACATGCCATAGCTATGGTCATCCATTGCCCTGGCTTAAACCTAGCTACAAGATGATACCCTTATTCCCACACTGTCCTGACTCTAACCCTCTCAACCTAGCCACTAGATGCCATAACTATAGTCACCCATTGCCCTGGCCTAACCCAGTTGAAGTTAATGATCTTTGTATTGAACAAAAGTGTGAAACAGACCCATAAATGTGTGTAATGTGGGGAAGGCTGGGCTCGAGGAATCTCCACTTCCTGTCTGTCATTCCTGGAGTATGACAACCATGAGTGTCCTTCAAGCACAGCTTTTGTCAGTCCTCCTACAGTACAGCACACCTTGGAAGCATAACTTTGCCTGATACGTATACTTCCCTGTTTAGTTATTGCAACCTCTCATGATTAGTCATGACACACCTGGGGCCATATAAACAAATCCACCACAACATAACTGGTCTTTAACGCATTGTTTACCACCTCAAGGCCTAGAGGTACAATGAAGGCTTGCTGGACCTACGTACCCTCCACACCAATTGTCAGTGATGTCCTGCATTGGTCTAGTAAAATTGAGCTGTTGTACGTAAGCATGAACATCGTACCTGGATTGTCTGTTGTAGATATATACTGAAGTACGTGAAGTTATGGCCCTGACCTGAAGTTTGGCATGCATGTGCAATTCTCAATAACAAGACAAGTATAATGCAATTGACATACATCAATAACTGTCCACAGATGCACACTAAATGGAATAGAGAATTTTTCTTAAGGACCTTGTCAAGTCCCTATACATAATTATCTCTGTCCCTTAGTGAAGGATTCAAGAGATGCTGGAACTGTTTTGGAGCTAATAACTACTAAAACCGCAGTTTAAGTGGTTAAAAAGCTGCCAAGTGAATTTTAGAGATATTTACTACTGGGTGTGGGGTGGGGGGAGTCACATCAAATTCATATCAGCAGTAACCATGGGGTCTGACATTTCACTGAAGAAATGGAATGCATATGAGTTACTTAAAACATCAATAATTAAGGTAGCTGATACTCGAAGAAGGATGTAATAATCATACCAGAGCTGATTCATCTCACAGTGTAAGCAATTATAGATAATTGGTGAGCTGAAACCTTGTTTGGAAGGAACTAATTTATCTTGTGATGCTTGCTGACAGCATTTGGAAATAATTGCGATGAACTCTCCTACATATCTGAACTCTTGTTGGGAGAGTAATAATCTCCAAACATTGAAAATTGCGATGCTTGCTGACTGTACTCTGTAGTTGAGACAACTTCTCCTCAGGGGACTGAAGGAGACTAGCATCAACTTTTATTATCTCCAGCATCTAGAGAACATTCCACATGATCTTCCTGGTAGAAATGGTCTTGCAAAACCTGTTGCAAGACTGACCTCTATACTGGATCAAACGTATTGCATGAGTTACATTGTTTTTGATGATAGTTTTGTAAACTTTACTGTTGAGAGATGTCCTCACAGAGAGAACCAAGTGTTGTCATGCTTGATACATCATTTCCTAGAGAGAGGGGGAGAGAGGGACACACACACATCCAGAGACATAAGCACACACAACTAGCTACACCTCTACTACACACAAATACTTATACATACTCTACAGTCATATTTTTCATGAGTTGTGGGTCAACATGTAATCAATACCCATATTCATAGAGCTTTCTCCTCAACATGCATGTGAAAATCTTCCTTTCATTATCACATGAATGGTACAAGCTTTTGTTGTCACTAGTCATGTCTCAATATAACTTTTCCAGAAGAATGTACTGTCTTGCTAATCCTGTAGGTTCACATTCAGCTCTAGTTACAGTCCTTCAACAAAACAATGTGAGCACTTATGTATGATGACGTTATATACATATATATATTACAATAATCTTCTCAATAATGAACTTGAAATTGTCAACGTGATGCTGTGCCATGAGTAGGGTGTCAGGGAGTCACTATCTCTATAGCTAACCCGAGTTGCGATTATAAATATATTCCAAGAACTGCCATTCACTCAACACATTCACTTACAATACATCAGCCAATCTGCTGTTGCTCCAGTCTGGCTCCCTTAAATAGGCTACCAGACTGGAGCCCAGCAATTCCTTTTATGGAAATACTCAAAACACATAATTAATCACATTGTTCTATGTCTAATGCTTGTTCATTAGTCTGTTAATTAGTACATGCTAGTGTTAGGTTGTTAACTAATCTGTCAGGGGGCTCCATGGGTGGAGAGATCCCTGACACTCCCCCCATCTGGTCTAGCAGTGAAGTCGTCATCCCAGGCTTGGCGCGAGAGCCCATCTGCATTCGCATTCTTGGATCCTGGACGGTGTCGTATAACAAAGTCATAGTCTTGCAAGAGGAGGGACCACCGAGACAGGCGGCCTCCCTCATCCTTAACATTATCAAGGTAGGTGAGGCAGCCATGATCGGTTATTATTTCAAATGGAGTTCCAAGCAGATACACTTTGAAGTGCTGGACACTGCTGACTACCGCCAGACATTCTTTTTCCACCGTGGAATAGTTCGTTTCCCGGGGAAGAAGCTGCTTGGAAAAGTAAGCTATTGGTTTCTCATCACCTGCTGTATTGCTCTGGGTAAGCTGCCCCAATGCCTCTGTTGGATGCATCCGTGTGCAGTTGGAAGGGAGCAGTGAAGTCTGGGCCGGTGAGAACTGGTTGTCCGCTCAGCGCTAGTTTGAGAGTGGTAAAGGCTTCTTCCATGGTTGGGGTCCAGACCAACTTGTCTGGCTGGTTTTTCCTGGTTGCTGCCGTTAGGGGTACTGCAGTCTTAGCAAATGACGGAATGAACCGGCGGTAATATCCTGCCAGCCCAATGAATGCCCTCACATCATTCTTGGTCTTGGGTGTTCGGAAGTCAACTACTGCCTGGATCTTAGCTGCCTGTGGTCGCACCTGCCCTCTTCCAACAGTGTGCCCCAGATATAGGCATTCATACATGGCCAGGAAACACTTGTCTGCCTTAGCCGTCAACCCAGCCTTCTGGAGTCGGGTGCAGACTTCTTCTAGGTGTTGCAGGTGTGTCTCCCAGTCACGACTAAAGACCACCACATCGTCCATGTAGGCGGCAGCAAATGAGGAGATGTCTGCCAGCAGCTCATTCATGAGCCGCTGGAAAACTGCTGGTGCTCCCACCAATCCGAAGGGCATCACCTTGAACTCATACTTGCCCAGGTTGGTTGTAAAAGCTGTCTTGGGGATCGATGTGGCTTGTACATGTACTTGCCAGTAGCCCTTCGTCAGGTCCATGGTAGAGATGAACCGGGCACCAGCAAGGCTGTCAATTAACTCCTCAACCCTGGGCATCGGGAAGGGGTCCTTGCATGTCACCTTGTTAAGGCGTCGGTAGTCCACACAGAGGCGGAGGCTCCCATCCTTCTTGGGTACTAGTACTACGGGAGATGACCAGGCGCTATGGGATGGAACTATGAGACCTGCATCCAGGAGTCTCTTGACCTCCTCCTTTACTGCTTCCTGCCGTGCCTTGGGCATCCTATAGGGAGGGAGGTGTACTGGCCTCGCTTCACCAGTATCAATTACTATCTCAGTCGCTGTCGTCTTTCCCGGCTGGTTTGAGAACAGGGCGGCCTGTCTCTTCACAAGTTGACTTAGCTCTTCTGCCTGAGTTGGCAGTAGTTCCTGTTGATATTTGGTAGGGGTTCCACTGTCTGGTTTGTCCAAGTTGGAATCTCATCCTGCTCGTCGACGTGGTGAACCAGCCCAGCCATGCAGACTGCTGAGGCTTGGTAGGTGTCGGAAACTCTCCTTTGATGACCTTCTCTGGTCAATCAATAGTTCACCGATGACGCCCGTACTCTTGTCTTGCAACCCTAGGTGACTCTCACTAGTCAAACCTCTTAGTTCCAGACCTAGCAGGACCAAATAAAACCACTACTCACTTAGGCTAACCACAAGCTGTAAGATGACAGTAGTAACAACAAGGAATTCTTCATACAATTACAATAACATAATACAGTGGTGACTAGAGTGTGTTCCGTAGTCTATTACAAGTCCATGTAATTCTCCATGAATATGCATGTGCAAAGGAGGGATAGTCTTAGCATGTTAAGCGCTGTCTACTTATCCACTCTCTCTCTCTTTTCTCTCTCTACTCTCTGTCTTTATATACACAATTCATGTCTACACCACACTCCCTAACAATTCCTTATACGGGTACGTTCGGGTGGTGTGGTGACTTCTCATCCTGTGGTTGCTCTGTCCAATCAGGAGACTTGTAGATTCCTTCTAGAAGGTTGTGGTTGTGCACAACCTCGTCCATAGACTGCAGTGGTTTTGGTTGAGAGTCATAGAGACTTCCTTCCTGTTGAACTTCTTGTCCTCTTGTGTTTAGGGGTGTTTCCGACACTCCCCCATTGTTCTGGTGAGAGCCATGCTCTCGTGACAATCCGTCGGCATTCAGGTGGAATCTCCCTGGCTTATGCACGATCGTGTAGTTGTAGGGCTGCATTTGGAGTGCCCATCTTCCAATCCGTCCATGGCTGTCTTTTAGTCTAGCCAAGTGAATCAAAGGGTTATGGTCTGTGACGATGGTGAATGTGGTACCCTCAAGGTATACTCGGAAATGTCGAGTCCCTTCCACAATCGCAAAAGCTTCTTTTTCAATGGTAGAATAGTTGACTTCTCTCGGGAGAAGTTTTCTGGTAGCAAATGCGATGGGGTGTTCTTCCCCTTCCTCATCCATTTGAGAAAGTACGTAGCCGACTCCTGTGTCTGAGGCGTCTGTTTGTAATGAGAAGTGTTTTTCCCAGTTAGGTGTAACCAATACTGGATAATGGATCAGGGCAGTCTTCAATGCATCAAATGATGCTTGTATGGTATCGAACCATTTGATGTGATTCGGCTCTTTCTTTCTGGTTAGATCTGACAGGGGTGTAGCTATTGTTGAGAATGCCGGAATAAAACGTCTGTAGTAGCTACAGAGACCCAGAAAGGCTCGGACTTCCTTTTTTGTTGTTGGTTGTTTAAAATTCTGGACGGCCAGAATCTTCGCTGCCTGTGGTTGCACCTTCCCCTTTCCTACCACATAGCCCAGATAGTGGCATTGATTGCAGGCGAACTTGCACTTGGTTTCTTTTAAGGTGAGCTTGGCTTTTCTTAATCGTTTGAAGATCTCTTGCAGGTGTTGAAGGTGGTCATCCCAAGTATGACTGTGTACCACGATATCGTCGAGATATGCGGCTGCATATTGATGTGTGCCCTCCAATACTTGGTCCATCAATCTCTGGAATGTCGATGGGGCCGATACGAGTCCAAATGGCATGGTGATGAACTCATATTTACCCCACGGGGTGATGAAAGCTGTTTTGTTTCTGCTCTTTGGGGCGACGGGCACCTGCCAATATCCTTTGGTGAGGTCTAGGGCAGTGATGTAGTTTGAACCGCCTATATCATCAATCATATCTTCGATCCTGGGTAACGGATATGGGTCGGCTCGGGTGATGAGGTTGAGCTTCCGGTAGTCTACACATAGCCGCTTGGTACCATCTTTCTTTGGTATCAAGACTACCGGTGCTGCCCACGGACTCTTTGATGGTTTAATTATCCCCAAACGAAGGAGTTCCTTGATTTCCTTCCGGAGGTACTCGTGTGAGGTGTGTGCCAGTCGGTAAGGTGGCAACCTCACTGGACTTGCATCTTCCGTCTCGATCGTGTGTTCAGTGAGTGGGGTCCTTCCTGGAGTGTCGCAGATGACATCCTCAAACTCCTCCTTTAAATGTCGTAAATCTCCTTCCTGTTGGTCAGTCAAGTGGGTAGGATGTGGTTCTTTTATCTCGTTCACGGGGTCTTCATTGATGTCATCATCTACAGTAAAGAAAACTGCGGGGGCAGGGGCCTTCCATAATTTCATCCCATTAATGTGAAAGGTTCTCTCTCTCTTCCTCCCCTGTCCCATGTCTACCTCATACGTAACTTTCGATAATTTCTTTGTAATAAGAACAGGGCCTCGCCACTCACTTTCCAACTTATTTTTGTGCCTTGGTTGGAAAACCAACACATGATCTCCCACATCAAATTCTCTGGTTATGGTCTTACGATCGTAGTTGTGCTTGTGGGCCTTTTTTGCTGCTGTTTCATTGAAGCCAGCCAACTCTCTGACAAGGGTCATTCTCTCTCTCAGGAGTCTCAAGTATTCCACCACGTTCTCATCTGTTTCTTCTTGCTCTCTGCTCCACAGGTCTACCAGCTCGTCGAGGGGTGTTCTCATTCTCCTCCCATAGAGTAACTCATAGGGGGAGTACCCTGACGACTTGTGGGTGGTGCCTCGGTAGGACCATAACACATAAGGTATGCATTCATACCACTCACTTTGGTCCTTTTGTGTTAACTTGCGCAAGAGGCGTTTCATCGTTCTGTTGAACCGTTCCACCATTCCGTCGGTCTGAGGGTGGTATGGGGATGTCCGGATCTGGTGGAACCCCGTCATCTGGCGAAACTGTGCCATGGTCTTGGACACGAAGTTGGAACCATTGTCCGATAGTATTTCTTCTGGGGTGCCCAACCTGGAGAAGATATCTAAGAGACAAGTGACAATGCTTTGTGTGGTCACATTACATAGAGGGAATGCCTCTGGCCATTTTGTGGCATAGTCTTGTACGACCAACACATATTTATTCCCCTTTTTGGTCCTCTTCAGTGGTCCGAAAACATCCATAGCAATCCTCTTGAAGGGGGTGCTAATCACGGGTAGGGGTTGTAGAGGAGCTTTCTTAACCGTTGCAGGGGCAGCCAGTTGGCAAGTTGGGCAGGATCGGCAGGCTTCCTTTACATCTGTTGTTATCCCTGGCCACACCACTCTCTGTCGTAGTGTATCCAGAGTCCGTACTTCACTGAAGTGTCCGGCGATGGGGGAGGCATGAGCCATCCTCAGTATCTCGCTCCTGCAGATCTTAGGCACAGCCAATAAATATTTTTCTCCTATAACACTTGGTTTCTTATGTAACAGACCTCCCTTCCAGCAGAACCCACCATCCCCAGCTTCGTCAGCTTGACGTCTCCACTCCTCCAGAGATGGATCCGCCTGCTGAAGAGAGCGAAGCTGGAGTGGCGAGGTCTGCTCAAGGTTCGTCTGGACCTCTGGTTTCTCGGTTACTTTTTCTGCTGCTTTGATCTGTGGGGGAGAGACAAATATATCATTATCAAATTCAAATACTTCACCCAACTCGGGTTCTTGGTTGACTTCTTGAATGACTGCTCCCTGTTCTTCCTGAGCTTTTTCTTGTTCATCCTGCTCGCTCTGTTGTTTCTTTTCTTGAGCCCTGGTCACAACCATAGCTACTTCCATGTCTTCTGGTTGAGGCTCAGCCACCAATGCTTCTCTTACTAACTTTCGGAATTTAGGCACATCTTGGCCAAGAAGCATGTCCACGTTGAGATGGGGTGATACGCCCACAGCCAGTTCATAGCTCTTTCCATCAATTTCCAGGACAATTTTTGCGGCTGGAAACCATACCTGTTTTGCACTGGCCGTCGTGTAAGGTATCTTCCATCTTAGACGGTGTCTAGTTTGAACACAGCGCGGATGTACCATGGACTTGGTACACCCGGTGTCCAATAGAGCCGTCACTGGTTTTCCATCGACCATGACCTCTCTCATCCATTGGGGTAGTGATTTCTTTTTCTTGAAGATGCTGCAACATTGGGCACCTTCCATTTTCACTCTACAGTCTCTCCTCACATGTCCTTTCATCCCACACCTGAAGCATTCGATGGTACTTGCATTCCTCCGGTCACCCGCGTCTAGACGTTTGGGTTCTGGAATTCGTTCACGTCTTGGTGTTTGAGGGAACTGTGTTTGATATCGATTCCTTTGTTCTGTTCTTTCTGGAGGTTTCGGTCGTGTCTCTCCATCTCTTCTTTGCTGATTCCCCAAATGTCTTGCCACTGCCTCACTTAGCTCATCGTAAGTAGTAGGGTTGAGGTTTCTCATTTGAGCCTGCAACCACCGTGGCAGTTTCTGTAAGGCTTGTTCTTGTAACATGGCGTCCATCATTGGTTTGCCTGTAGCCTCTACCCACTGGATGAACGCTTGCCTATGGCAACGGAACCATTCATCTGGCTTGCTCATGTCAAATGGCACCTCGAAGGCCTTCCTTCGATAGGTCTCCTCGGAGATGTGATAGGTAGCTAGAAGAATCGCCTTTACCATCCCATAATCAGCTTGATCAGCTGCTCCCAATGTTGACACAGCCATCATGCCTCGTCCTGCCAGTGAGCTTCTTAAATATATGCTCCACTGGTCCCTTGGCCAAACTGCAGCTCGGGCAGTGACTTCGAAGGTCTCCAGATACGCTCCCATGTCATCAACCCCCTCCACAAACTTCTGTAGAGTAAGTTTGGGTGGAGCAGCTCCTGGGACTGGGACGGGTACCCCTGGTGCTCTGTTGTCAGCCAGGGCCCTCAACAGCTCGGTGTGCTGTTGGGCCATCTGATCCAATCTTTGTTCCTCTCTGTCCGCTCTCCTCCTGTCGGCTCTTATCCACTGGGCCATTACATCGGTCAATTGGCCTGTTCCTTCATCCTTCTCATCCTCACTGTGGTGACCTTCTTGAGGTGGTCCCTGTTCCCTGCTCCTCAGGTGCCGGTCCCATCCTGCGCCATGTTGTCCTTCTGATAATGACATGGTGGTTGTAACTCAGATACACACACACAACAAAAAAAAAGTAATTAGCCTGGTTTTTGGAGTTGGTTTTCAAGCCCCAAAGGTGTAATCACCTGGACTGTTCCCCAGCTATTACAACAATCAAAAAAGTTTAACAGACAGACCTGGTCCTGGGTAGCTATCTCCCTTAGACAAGCTATCCCACTTGGGTATCTCCTCACTGAGATATCCCACCGCTGCCACCAAATGTCGGAAACTCTCCTTTGATGACCTTCTCTGGTCAATCAATAGTTCACCGATGACGCCCGTACTCTTGTCTTGCAACCCTAGGTGACTCTCACTAGTCAAACCTCTTAGTTCCAGACCTAGTAGGACCAAATAAAACCACTACTCACTTAGGCTAACCACAAGCTGTAAGATGACAGTAGTAACAACAAGGAATTCTTCATACAATTACAATAACATAATACAGTGGTGACTAGAGTGTGTTCCGTAGTCTATTACAAGTCTATGTAATTCTCCATGAATATGCATGTGCAAAGGAGGGATAGTCTTAGCATGTTAAGCGCTGTCTACTTATCCACTCTCTCTCTCTTTTCTCTCTCTACTCTCTGTCTTTATATACACAATTCATGTCTACACCACACTCCCTAACAATTCCTTATACGGGTACGTTCGGGTGGTGTGGTGACTTCTCATCCTGTGGTTGCTCTGTCCAATCAGGAGACTTGTAGATTCCTTCTAGAAGGTTGTGGTTGTGCACAACCTCGTCCATAGACTGCAGTGGTTTTGGTTGAGAGTCATAGAGACTTCCTTCCTGTTGAACTTCTTGTCCTCTTGTGTTTAGGGGTGTTTCCGACAGTAGGCCAGTCCTGCCATACAGACTGCAGAAGGTGACTGCCATGGAGCCAACATGTTCACATGGTATATCTTTTCACTGACCTTGTTCCCTGTTGTCCTCACCCTGTAGGTTGTTGCCGATAGCTTGTCCATTATCTGGAATGGGCCCTGCTACTGGGCGAACAGGCTTGACTTTTGAGTGGGCATGAGTACCAAGACGAGGTCCCCTATTGAGAAGACACGAGTCCGGGCTCCCCTGTCATACCACGTCTTCATTATTCGTTTAGCTTGCTTGTCGTGTGCTTGGGCCAGTTCCCTGGTTACCTGCAGGCGGCTGTACATCAGCTGTAGATAGGATATGGCACTGGCCGGGCAGCGGCGGTCATGCTGCCAACTTTCCTTGAGCGTGTCAAGGGGACCTCTCATCTGTCTCCCCAGCATCAGCTCTGCTGGAGAGAATCCAGTTGACTCCTGTTGTGTCTCCCTGTACGCAAAGAGGACATACGGAATGGCAGCCCTCCAGTCCCCATCAGTCCGATCGGTCACCTTCCTCAACATGGCCTTGAGGGTCTGGTTGAATCTCTCAACCAGACCATCAGTTTGTGGGTGATAGATGGAGGTTCTAATAGGATGGATGCCCAACAATGTATAAAAGTGGTACATCAGCTTACCAATGAAGTTACTACCACAGTCTGTTAGTATCTCCTCAGGAATTCCCCATCTAGCGAACAGAACCATCAGGGCATCAGCTACCATATGACTGCCTGTCTGTTTGAGTGCTGTGGCTTCGGGGTATCTGGTAGCATAGTCGACCACCGTTAGGATGTATCTGTACCCATCCGGTGTTGCGGGGAGGGGTCCAATCATGTCCATCCCAATACGCTGGTACGGTCGCTCCATCAATGGCAGTGGTACCAGGTGAGCTCGGGCCCTGTTCCTCCTAGCCACCTTCTGACATGTCTGGCATCTACTACACATGTCACTAACCTCTTCCCTCATTTTTGTCCAGTAGAAACGGTCCATCAGCCTGGCAGTGGTCTTCTTTCGACCAAGGTGTCCTGCCATCGGGGCCTGGTGTGACAGGCGCAGGACAGCCTCCCTGTAGCTCGCTGGCAATACCAACTGCTGGATGGTTGTTGCCCTGCGGTGGTCTGTCCAAGATCTATACAGCAGTTCATCCTGACAGTGGAATTCATTTCCATCATGTTTCGCTTGGTCTCTGCACTGTTGGAGAGATGGGTCCTCAGCTTGGGCTTTCTGTAGTGCTGCAGCTCCCTCCTTCTCAGGGTGCAGCTGTCCCCAGTAGTGCGACTCTCTTTTATTCCTGTCTCTCTTCTGCTCACGAGTCAGTCGTACCTTAGCAATGGGGGGAGAGAAAAAATCGTCATCAAAGGTTGGGAGCTCACACTGTAAATTAGTGTCCTGCTCTCTCTGGTCAACATCATCATCACTTCTCTTGATCTCCTCTGCTTTGTCTTCATCAGTTCGTTCTGCTTCAGTCTCTAAATCAGTATCAATCTGATCGCTGGATGTCTCGTCTTCCCCTCCCAGGCAGGCAACTCTGATGCAGGCTCCTGTGGCAGTTCTTTTTCCATCTCTCTCTGCATGTACCTGGTTGAGCAGAGTAAGGAGCCCTGGGTAGTCTCTTCCCAGAGCCACCTCCACCGGGATGTTATTGGACACAGCCACTAGTCTCTTACTAGTGAGATTATTGATGGTCAGGTTGGCCTTTGCCAGGGGAAAGCTCTGCGTACGTCCGTTGATGTCAGTCAACTTCAGTGAGTCCCCTGTATATTGTGAACTAGCAACTAGGTCTGATCTGACCATTGTGAGGGCCAGCCCAGAATCAAGCAAGACATTATCGGTACGCTCACCATTTACTTTTCCTGTGATAATGAAGCTGTTGTCCTTGGTCGGCCATAGGCTGGCGAGAGCCAACTTCTTGGGGCATTCCCTGGCTATGTGCCCAAAGTTGTGGCAATGATAGCACTGTGGGCCTCTGGTAGGATCGAACCTGGAGTAGTTCCTCTCTTGTGCAGCTCCTGGTGATGGCCGCTCTGCAGGTGGTGGTGGGGGTGGTCCTCCATCGTCCCTCGGTCCTTGCCTGTAATAACCACCTCTGGACGGTCCTTGTCGACTCCCCTGCCTCCTCGAGTCATCCATTCGTTGATCCTGCCATACTGGTCGTGCTCTCCTGTCCTCACTGTTTCTGCTTCTGTTGGCAATATGATGGTCTGCTATCTCAGCCATCTGCAATGGTGAAGTGGGGTTCTGGTCCCTCACCCATGTTCTGATCTGCTCTGGCAGGATCTTCACGACCCTCTCCATCACTTTTATATCTCGTTGCTGCTCCTTTGTTTCAGCCTTCTCGGTCCAGCCTGCAAAGAGCATCAGAGCTCTCTGAACCACTTCGACGACCGTCTCATCTCGCTTCATCCGTAGGTCATTCCAGCGTACCCGGAAAGCCTGCTCATCAATACCAAGAAAAATTAACAATGCAGCCTTTACCTTTGTGAAGGTCGTCTGGTCCTCGGGTGGGAGCTGCAGTACCATTCGGGTCATTCTGCCATCCAACAGTGGCGTCAGTTTTGACACCCAGTAGCGTGGAGCCACCTCGTACAAGAGCATCTGTTGCTCAAATGTGAGAAGGAAGGCATCAGCATTCTCGATGTCTGTTAATTTGGGTAGTGTTGGAAGGTGCCTCCCACACTCCTTGTCCTCTTTTCTCCTGAGATCCTCCCTTCTCTCCCTCTCTTCATCTCTACGGCGGCGTTCACTAGCTTCTTCTCGAGCCAACTCCCTCTCTTTCTCTCTATCCTCCCTCTCCTTCTCACGTGTTTCCTCGAGTTCCTTTTGTCTTAACTGCTCCTGTCTTTCTAGCAGTACTTCCTGGTCTGCTCTGAGTTGGAGGCGATCTTGCTCTGCCTGAGCAGCCAGCCTGGCTTCCTTCTGTTCCTGTCTTTCCAGGAGTGCTGTTTCTCTCTGTACGAGCTGCACCCGGAACTGTTCCTGTCTCTCTCTGTGTTGCTCCTCTGCTTTCTGAGCATTTTCCATGACTTTCAGCCATCTCTCTTCATCCCGTTGTTGGCGTTCTGCTTGCTCTGCCTTGTCTCGGAGTCTCGCCTCCTTCTCTGAGCACTGCATTGACGTTAGAAGAATAATCAATTTTAGCACCTCACCTGATGTCTGGTCCTTGACTGCAGGTTCACTGTCTCCTAATTTGCTGTCTACTTGTTCTCCTGTCACCTCCAAATCTTTGGGTGAGGGAAGGTGTTCATGATCCTTACTCCTTGTTCTGTTGGCCATTCTTCTTTTTCTTTTCTGTTATTTTCGGTAGCGTGGATTACTTTGTTGTTGGCCGTAGATTCGTTACCGCTGCCACCAGTTGTCAGGGAGTCACTATCTCTATAGCTAAACCCGAGTTGCGATTATAAATATATTCCAAGAACTGCCATTCACTCAACACATTCACTTACAATACATCAGCCAATCTGCTGTTGCTCCAGTCTGGCTCCCTTAAATAGGCTACCAGACTGGAGCCCAGCAATTCCTTTTATGGAAATACTCAAAACACATAATTAATCACTTTGTTCTATGTCTAATGCTTGTTCATTAGTCTGTTAATTAGTACATGCTAGTGTTAGGTTGTTAACTAATCTGTCAGGTGGCTCCATGGGTGGAGAGATCCCTGACATAGGGCAGGCACGACTAAGACGAGGGACCAACTTGGTGGTAGGTCTGACTGGAGAAAGAGAGTATGTGGGCAGTCTATGTGGGAGGGGAATATGCAGCTCATATGCCTGTTTTCAGATGGACATATACCGGAGCTCCTATGGGCATCAAAGAGTTGGTGCTATATGGGTGGTCCTGAGGTGGTCTCTGGGTAGACCACTTAGCAGTGTGGCTTACAGCTGGTTTGCAATGTGGTTTATGCAGACGTGCATGGATGATTGAGTGTGACACTCACTGGATGGCCTAGGATGGCTCAGGGTGATCTCTGGGTGAACCATGAGGTAGTAGTATACATGGTGGTCGAGCTTAAAATATGCAGTGTGGCTAATGCACTTAGTTCCAGACATTCACACACACACACAACATAAAACTAAGAGCATTGTAGCTAGCTACAGTACTAGGTCACATGTTGCAGATGTAACACCTATAAACCAGTGATTCCATTTAGACACTGCCACTTATATTCCAGTACGAGTTGACACATTCAATGTGTAAGTTGCACCCCTGAAATGAGGAGGACATTTGGAGCTTCTACTGTCACATGTACTCCAGCAAATAAAATTGGGGGGTGGCTTCTAAATAGAGTTAGGTCAGAAGTATTGGGTTTCTCAAACTAGGGACATTATATATAGAGACTTTACACTATTTATCAGGAAATTATAGGAATGCATAAGGACTGCAGCTAAACTTAGTTTTGTGAAATAAGGCCATAATTTTTTTAACCTCAAATACAATCTTGGCAGTTTTTTTAGTCCCATCCAAACTATACTTGTTTAAGGTCGAAAACAATATCTCTCACCGAGGCTAACCAGTGGGAGAAGTACTATGTATATGAATGTTCTTGGTATTTAGTAACACATTACATGGCTGGCCTGTCACAGTTTAGAAACCATCTGTATCCCAACTTAATATAATACTGGAAACTCACTAAACCAACCTTTAGGAAGTAAGTGGGGCTGAGTTAAAGACTGACAGATTCGGATTAGCAAAGAAAAGTTTACATCAGACCCCATAACCTCTTGTGAAATGTTAAACACCACAATTAAACCAAATTGTAAATGCTAATAATCCCTTCCACACATACATGCATGCACACATGTGGGTGGTGTTCATCTCATCCATTCATTATATTTTCTACATTTTCATGGGTTAGGATTGTTAACAGAGTATCACCTGGTGAATTGTTATGGTATAGCCTTAGCTAGCATAGCAGTTCCCACATACCTGTGTAAACAGTTAATCTTCTCCTCAATAACTGTTTATTCAGCTGATGATCATCGTTCTCATTAGATTGGCACACACAAAACTCGGCAATAACAGACCCATAGAACACAGTACCAGATTCGGAGGCAGAGTTCTGTCGAAATTAATTAGTGTGCCAAAATATACCTGCATAGATTCAGTCATCGATCGGAAGGCATTTGGGAACATGAAAAATTTTGTGTGTTTTTTCAATAAACCTTCAGTTGACATGAATGAATTTCTCGATAACCATCTGCACCTCAATATTTCCTGCTAGATTCCTGCTAGATTCTCTAGCTTTCATCAGGAGTAGATTTATTAAGAAAATCCTGGTGATTGCTAGAGCATATAGAATAAATATCAAGAACAAATTTAAGTTGATTTATTGAGAACAATATATTGCTTGCATTCCTACTGCACCTGACCTAGTACCAACATGCCAGGAGACATATAAGTCAGGTGAAGATTGCCTATGGTGTACGTTCAAGGAAGTTCTACTCACTGCTAGAGGGAGTAGCAGCAACAAGAGGCTGTGCTAGAGGAAGTGCGATTATACCTTGTCAAGTTTAGAGCTTATGAATCTTGTGATAAAAATTCATATTTATGCTGAGGAATTAGTTAGCTAAGTCATAATGAAGCTTCAGCATTGTTTCGAACCTGGAAAATATCTATTGATCTGTTACTCTTAACTGTGTTAAATGAGTGGTTTTGGTGGAGGTGGAGTTAGGGAGCGGAGGGGGGGAAAGGGGGAGGGAGGCATAAATTATTCCCTTCCTCCTCTGCCAACACTTCTCTATGCACTGTAAAATAAATCCTCGCACTTCCATCATCCTGGTTACTCACATCCTGCATGCACCTCCTTCCCAAGTAACAAAGCCACCTTCCCCACAGTGCCCACCCTTTCACACTCCTCCAAGAATATTCCAGCCCACAATTCCATCCAGCTCATGCGTTCTAAATGCTATTTAGGCTTTTTGCATATTTGAACTATGGTGAGTCCCAATATGTAGGATGAAAACCTACCTCCATAGCTACATGACAAAGAAGACTGAGCAACCGTACGATCTTGCATGTAGCCATGTAAAGATCATACTGACTTATAGAATAAAATTGATGGCTAATGAGTTTGTTAGTGAATCGGAACATATACTATCGGACACTTTAAATAACTCAACTGTAGTGTAACTTTGTGTTGCTAACTCACTTGAAACTCCATGTACCTAAGTAGGGATGCCACAAACAGCTGTACATATCCCTAACACACAGAGTGCCTATGGCCCTACCACTTGAATTTTGCTTGCTTCAGGCCTGATAACTGAACTCAAGATTCAGTACACAGAGGGTCTTTATCAGGGGAATGCATGGCCCCCTCACCCCAAAAATATGTTCTCTCTCATGATGGCCCTAGTGTAGTTGTTTTTTCTGGTTAGGTAGAGATTTAAAAGAGGAATATAAAAAAGGTAGTTAGAGTTAGCGTCCCACTCGACTAAAGAGGGAGGAAAGCATCATAGGGGTGAAATGAAATGTGAAATGAAATATGATGGAAAGTAGCAAGTACATGATTAAAAAATATCTATATCTTCAGATAGAAGTCTTCACTATTGGAATTCTTGCTAGAGTTAACATCAACATCCGTTCAAGTGGCGCCATTATTCAGCAGAAATCATATTACTTTGCGTTCGATGGTATCTCCGTTACAACCTCAGCTATAGAAATCTTGAAGAGATGATGAATGAAAGAGGTTTATCGATTGATCATACAACAATTTATCGATGGGTTCAAAAATATGGGGTTGAAATCAGGAAGAAAATTAAGTCTTTTGTGGGGCAGCCTAATGATTCATGGCACTTTGATGAGACCTTTATCTCATGCCTCGAGATTGTGTGCGCCTCGTGGCGCACGTGTCCTTTCTTGGAGCACGCTTGAATTAAATTTTTCCTTTATGGTTAGCCTGATAAGATTTACTCCCATGGATTACAATGAGAAACTTAGAAAAATAGAGGCTCTTTTTGAAGGGGCAAAAACTGATGGGGAAAGAGAAGCAGCAATATACACACAACCTGAGCATAGAAAAAAAATGTTTAAAAAAGTTGTTTTTGCCCCTACTATCCCCATATAGTCATGTATAGATATAGTCATGTATAGAGGGCATGTTTATCATCATACACCAGTTGTCATTAACAAGGAAAAGAAACAAGACTGCAGAGCACAAGAACACAACAAGTTATGTGACCCTTTACCATTTATAAGCATTATGTGGTCTATCACATAAAACCATGTAATTATTAAACATAGAATAATGTATATAGAATAATGTATTTATAATATTTGTGCACATGACATTTTTTAATATTAACTTAATATTTGTCATATATAAATGTTAGTGTTTATTACAGCACAAGTCATTCAGCATAAGTCATTTAATAATTATAGCAACAACAACAATAACAATAGAAACAAAAAGATATAATAATTTGATGTTGTCTACATGGTGCAGGAGAGAACTCCACAAACCAAATGAGCAATATTTATCATCTCATTTTTAAACACTTTAGCTAAAGTGTATCTTATAAGTATTATCTTTATATATACAGGCAATTATAATATTAGTGTAGATGATTTTAAGTAGTACCAAGTCATCCAACTAGTTTGCTGCACACAGTTTTTGAAATGGTAAAAGTTCGTCTAACTTGATGTTATATACATGAGCACAATCCTCTTTCTTCATTGATGCCAATCCATTTATTTGCTTGTGAGAAATTTAATAACAACCACTAAACAAACCTGTTCTTGTTTCTAGTTAGTTGGCGAATACTGGTTGCTCATTTAATAACTTTCCTATGTGACAATGGAGATTGGTGCTCTAGGTCCCTCACTACCAAGCTCAACATTGGCAGTGGAGAAGCTTTCATTTTGCATCAAAATGAACTTAGAAGGCTTCTTCATGAGGCATCAATGGTCACCTATTCATTTTTAAAGCTAGGAGAGACCTAGCATGGAACTACAATCCATCAACTCTATCTATGACACTCAGAGTTGTATTCATGTCCTGTATATTATTATGAAGCCCTTGCCTAGACTACTGGTCAATCTGTCTATTGAGACCCTTGATGCCCTAGAGCAAACAAGGCAAGTGGTCGAGTAGCTCGGGAGGGATGGTAGCATGAGGGTTTTCCTCTTGCTCTGTAGCCACAAATCTTGTCATCCTCTCCTAATAGTTTTAGGCTTCTGATTAGTTACTATCTTGACACCATATCTAAGGCAATGAGCAACCATTTACAATGATGTTGGAAGATTGTGACCACATAGATCATATTTTGCACTGACCAAGTGCTTCATGTACAAGGGAGTCGGTCAAGTATTGGACAATCATAGCCCGCTCTCCCTAATGAAGTCCATTCCTAAGCTAAACCCTATTTTCTTCCTCCAAAGAACAAGGTCTTTGTATTTCCACTGACTGCGAGAGGGTCCAAATGTTAGACCACTTTTCCTTGCAATGTTCTGTGTGCAAGGTCTTGAGTACCTTTGACAGGGTTTTCCTATTGATGGATTGAAATGATGGCCTTTTTGGCACTGCCCACCCATACACTTTCAACTTACCCGCATCCTCCCCTTCCTGAGGTCATGTGGACTGATGGAAAATAAAATGAAATTGGTGATGTCAAAAGAAACTTGAGAGAGGCGTCAAGCCAATGGTCTTCCATATCAGATGAGGATAATTTTAACTTCCTTGGTGTAGTAGTCATGACAATACTCCCACTTACGCCAGCAAAAATAACATGCATCTCAGCCATACCATGTAGAAGATTAGGGAGATTTTTTATCACAACAAACAAGTCCACTAGATGTTTGTAAAGTCCTCTCTTCTCCCAACCACTAGGTATGAAGACACCATGTTAAACTTCACAAGTTCTCCCCTCGCCATCTTCATGTCAATTGTAAATGGCAGAATATTTTCTAGAGCTATAGCTTGGTCAGGTATAGATTAAATATCTGTACATTGAAATCATCTTGGCTGACAACTCCATAAATCACTTACTTGAAAATACCCACCATCTCTGTTGGCAGAGGCAAGTCTCAATGATTTGCCAAACTGGACTCCTTCTGGACTCTACCATTATTATTACTACTGTTATTATTTTGTTATTGTTGTTGTTTTTAGAAAGTTATTAGAAAGTTATTATTAATTTGGAATAAGTGTTCAAAAATCCCGCTGTTACAGAAACTCTGACTTGGCCGATTTGATGTTGTCCTCCATTGCTCAGAGTAGACCTTGTAGAACTCTGTAGTTGTCTGCTATTCAAATGTTACAGTCCACTGCTTCAGTAACCCCTCAATATACCAATGATAGGTCACATGGGAAATACCAAAACAGGAGACCGAATTCTGCAGCAGTTCGATTTAGTACAATTTACAAGGATGTGGTGAGGTACTGTCAACTCTGTGAACTCTGCCAGAAGGCAGCACTAAAGGGGACTCATAAGGCACCATTGGTTCCCCTACACATTATGACTGAACAATTTCAATGCATAGCTATAGACATCATAGGATCACTACAATGGAGCAGATCAGGAAAATGATATGTTCTTGTTATTTGTGATTATGGTACTAGATACCCAGAGGCGATACCTCTGAAATCAAGCAATGCTGAGCATGTTGCAGAGGAATTGGTCGCATTGTTCTATTTAGTTGAGATCCTCAAGGAGATACTAATGGACCAAGGTGAACCTTACCTCACAACTCCTCACAGAGATCTACAGAATGCTCCTCGTGCATCCAATATGCATAACCCTGTACCATCCACAGCCACGGGCTGGTAGAAAGATTTAACAAGACGTTGAAGTCAATGCTGAGCTACGGATGAAGAAAATGACTGGGTCCGGGTCCAGCTCATATCCTAGCTTCTATTCTCATATCGAAAGGTTTCACAAGCACCAACAAGATTTTCTCCCTTCAAATTATTGTACAGCAGACAGGTTTGAGGTACCTTTGATCTCAATCCTGTGAAGCCAAGGGGAAAAGCAAAGAGAGCACGTTATGCTTGGCCTGCAGCTTTGCTTGGAGTAGGCCAATACCTGGAGCAATGTTAAAACTATTGCACCTTCACTCGCCACACAAAGCCTTGCTACATATATATATTATTGGGGCATGTGCAAAACATCCACAGCTTAGGTTAGCTAGAGCTACGCAACTTATTTTGTTGTGTTTTTCAATACAGCTATTGACTAGAGAGTACGGCGAGAAAGCTTTTGCTATACAAACAGCTGCACTGGTCTAGTCAGGGCTAGAACCGAAGAAGGAAGTCTACCGATGTACTGATGAACGGCGATATAGCTATTGCAGTAGCAGCTGCACTGATCTGGGCTAGGGTTAAAGAAGGTAGTCTACTGAAGTACTGACATAGGCTTCAACCTCTTGGACTTCCTTGACAGTCAAGGATTTGATAGCTATGTCAAGGGTCAAGGATTGCCTAAGTGGAGCCCTATTGTTTGTCAAGGAAGTGGTCATATGTGGCCTGATGATTAGATTAAAATCTGCACTAACAGCATTTTTGAAGAGCACATGGCATGCCTAGCTCAGCAGACAGCAACTAAATATGGCCTCCAGTTCTAGCTCTTCAAGTGACCAGATAGCTTCTGAATCTATGCATCCTTCTTGGTCTAAAAGGCACAAACGGATGAGTCACTTTGATCCTAAGTGGGTGCATGAATTTCCAGGAATAGGGAAAAGTTCCAAAGGTTTGTAGATCTAAGTACAGCAAAGTTGTTGAATTACAAGTATATGTAACCTCTGTATAGGTGATACCTACGCAAGATGCTCAATATGTTCCTCTGATTTCGGCGTATATAATTGTGGACGACATGATGTAGTCACACATGTACAAGGAAAACGCCATATTGATATGGCTAAGGCCGTATCTTCGTCCAGGTCAGTAGCATCTTACTTTAAGCCTCAAACAGCTCAGGCTACTATAGAAGCTGAGTCTCTTTGGTGCAAGTTTATTGCTGAGCACAATCTTTCTTTTCAAATTAGCGAACATGCCACGAAATTGTTTAATCGGATGTTCCCAGACTCAGAAGTTGCAAAAAAGTTTGCTTGTGGCCATACTAAAACTGCAGCAGTCATTAAGGAAGCTTTAGCTCCCCACTATCTTCAAAATACCCTTCATAGCATGTCTAGTTTTTTCTCTGTCGTGATGGACGAGTCAAATGATAAGACGGGCAAATCCTGTATAATACTTGTTCGTGTGTTCGATTCTAGTGTAGGAGACGTTCGCACCAGATTTCTGGACATGCCAGTAGTTAATATAGGCACAGCAATAAACCTCTTTTCTGCTTTTAAGCAGTCACTTGATAGTCATGGTTTGGACTTCAGCAAATGTTTGTCTTTCATGTCTGACAACACAAACGTGATGAAAGGGGCACGTTCTGGGGTCCAGAAACTGATAAGGAAGGAGTGCCCTGATGTTTTAGATGTAGGCTGTATTTGTCATCTCGCTGATCTAACTGTAAAAGCTGGTATGCAAGCCCTTCCTGTAGATATTGATCAGCTTTTCGTTGAGGTGTTCTATTACTTCTTTCATAGCAGTAAGAGAAAGCAAGATTTTTGCGATCTTTGGACTTCCTTGTTTACTTCTGAGCCTCAGGCGATTCTGAAGCACTGTACAACTCGTTGGTTGAGTCTGTTAAGGTGTGTTGGGTGATATCTTGCTCAGTATGACGGCCTATTGTCCTACTTTCTCTCTTGTAAAGAGGCAGAAAGTGCTAAAGTCAAAAGCATTGTAGGGTGACTTCAAAAACCCCTTACAAGACCTATCCTCCTTTTCCTTTCTTATATTCTTCCATCTTTAATATGACTTTTCAAAAGTCAACTCAAAATACCACCTGCCAGTTGTACTCGGAAATGAATTGGCTTGTCTGTCTTTATGCCAGTAACATCTTGAAGCCTGAGGTTATTCTTGCTGCTTCAGCTAATCTTGGTCGTCTCAGCCTAGACAGTACAGGGCAACTACGAGAATCTAGGGCTAGGAGACAGTACTTGGGCGTACATCTCTGCACTCGAGGAAGAGCAGGATCTCAAACCAATTTTCAGTGCCATCCGTAGTTTCTATGTGGCGACACTTTAGAAAATGTTGAAGAAGTTCCGTTTTAGTGACACTATACTGAAGGACTTGGGCATCATCAATCCCCTTTAAGTCAGCTCTTACTCCTTCAGCAACGTAGCTTCTCTTGCTAAGAGGTTTAAGCAATTAGGTTTAGCTGATTCGAGCGCAGTTGATAGATTGCCGGAAGAGTTCATGGATTTCACTCTTTCACCAGATGATCTCCCTGATCTCTCTCTTGACAGCTTCTATTATAAGTCTGTCACAGGTGAGAAGAAACCTAGAGCAGGCAAGTACTGGAATGAAGTAAGCAAGATCAAGACCCTAAATGGGGAGCAGAGATTTCCTAGCTTGTCTCGGCTGATGACTGGTCTATTGACAATTCCAGTGTCCAATGCTGACTCTGAACG
This sequence comes from Cladorhizidae sp. MBARI D1340-BT2, assembly GCA_028752905.1. NCBI lineage: Eukaryota > Metazoa > Porifera > Demospongiae > Poecilosclerida > Cladorhizidae > Cladorhizidae sp. MBARI D1340-BT2. Next base: position 11,820,620 of record JAQNBH010000010.1, read on the forward strand.
TGGATTTTCAATTATTCGAAAGATCCACACTGATCAGCGTCCCAGTTTGAAGCATTCCACTATTGCTTCTATTACGAGTGTGAAGTTTAACAGTGAGGAGTGCTGTTACGACACCAAACTTCCTTCTGAGCTACTTTCTAAATGCAAAAAGGCTACTCTTCAGTCATTAAATCAGTATCAATAGCTAGCTAGCAATCCCGACACCCCCACCCCCTGACCTGAATCCGAGTTGCTGACTTGATAGATTAATGTTGTTTTGTTTTGTTTAATTGCTTGTCTTGCTCAGTGTTCGAGCGTAAATAAAACTTTCATTCAATACATACTGTATTGTTAACAATAATTTTGTGGTCAAGTATATAGGCGTGGCTGGAGGGTGTGGCTTTAATTAGTGGTGGGTGTGGTTTTGGTCAAGGATGACATTTTCAGAAAGTTGGAGCCTATGTACTGATGAAAATCTACAACGTAACTGACAGCACTCCCCAAAGCCCACAGATTATGTGGTCATGCGGATTTTTGTGCATACTAAAACCATGTGCACAGTTAAGCAGAACAGCTAGTTGTTTGATTTGCCAGAATGGATAAAGAAAATAGACTTCAGAAAAGGAGAGAGAGAGAGAAGTTGAAGCGTCTTCTGAAACACCAGAACAAGGAGAACTGAGATTTGGGGGGAAAGAGCGTTATAAAGATCGTGGGAGAAACACAGCATCCCACGATAGAGAGCTTCCTTGTGCTTCCTTGTGCTCAGATGAGCTTTCATTCTGACTTAGCCACTCTATTCATCAACCACACTCTAGCTATGGACACGTTTTCTAAAATAGAAAGGATCGTCACGGACAAGTCCCAAAATGGAAATGATCGTTCCTCCATATCACAATTAAAATAATAATAATAAATTTAACAGCGCCTCTAAATGGGCAATGAATAAATTTAAAATAATATGTACAAATAATATGTACATATTATAATGTGTAAGCAAGTTTGAGAATCAATCATTCTACAGCAATCTTTGAGATGCTTGGCGAAACTGTGCAATTTTGAAGGTGATATATACTGCATGGAAAGAAATGTATATAAATCCATATAAATCCATATCACAATCCAATCTTCAATCATTTACAGGTCGGTCTGCAGCTATGCTTAGAGTAGGACAATATTAGAACAATATGATTTCAAATTGATGTTTTTTATTGCTCCTTCTCTCGCCATACAATGCCTTGCATTCATTTCTAGTAAATACATACATACGTAAAACACTTCTGCCAGTTTTCCGTAACAGGAACCGCACGCCTATATTCTGCGCTTGCCAAAGACCACACCCACATTAAGGCCCGAGACAGCAAGGGAGAAGTGTAAAGCTGTAGATTACATTGGTCGTAACTACATTGGTCGTAACTTACAGTGGATGAAGATTTGCTTTAGTTTGCAAAGAATGGGTTCATTGTAACATCTGCCCAAGAGGTAGGGAAGTATTCCTATATTCTCTCAAAGATTAAGATTGTAAGCCTTAGTGCTCAGTTTGTATTGTTGTATGCAAAGGTGGCTAAATTAATATAATAATATATATAAACCTAGCAGAATTAAAAGGGTATTTAAATAAAATGCAGCAAAGCTGTAGATGACATTCGTGTGAACTTACAGTGGTCCATGCACCACTCCAAGTTATAATACCCTTCTCAATAATTACATGTTTTGACCAGATGCTCTAGTTTTCATCAGGAATTTCTGATGAAGGCTAGAGCATCTAGTCGAAACGTCAAGAGAATACAATTTCAAGTTGATTGAGAAGGTATTGCAAGGTTATGTCAACTGAGAGTTCATGGAGTATTACTTTTGCATACAGCTGTAACTAAAATTTATGAAGCATTGTGTACGAAGTATGTAGAATATTGGTTACAATGACCTCAATAATGAACTTGAATTTTACTCTCTCGATGTTTCGACTAGATGCTCAGCCTTCATCAGGAATAATGAGATGGTAAGACTTGCGTGAGCTTATTATATACCTATTCATCACGTGATACAAAACTCACTGTGACGCATGTATCCAGTACATGAACCAGATGTGAAAAAATTAATTAAAGATGAAATAATAGTAATAGAAATGCCAAGACAATATAAACAAACAATATAGAATACAAATTATATTATTAATAATAATACATTTTAAAATAACAACAATAAATAATAACAATAAATAATAATAATAATATACACAAAATAAGTTGTTGTTTTTAAATAACAATAATAAAATGACTGAGAGTGGCCCCCCAGCATCGAGGCAAGTTCATTCCACAATCTCGATTGAACCGCTCACACTTTGGTGCTAGGCTGATGTGCAATGCCTCCTTCACTAGCAGTTCCTTCTGGCTTCTGTCCTGGTCCAAGATGGTGGCTTCCTCCCACAAAATAGGATGTCCATTATCCCATCAAGTTCAGCAATTACAGATTTCTTTTAACACACTTTCTAAAGGCATCTTTTCATACCGCTCTCCCATCTTCTGTTGGACTCCCCTACGCAGTACTTCCCACAACTGCAAAGGATGTGGTCCACAATGCATGAGTACATCCTAGCTGGTAATTCTTACTTCACTCTGCTCAGTTGTGCCCTCAGAGTTCTTCCTGATCTGTAAATGACTCTAATGTCAACTTCCTGAAGACCCTCCTCATGTCTTCACTCATTCCTGCTGCATAAGGAATCACTAGGGTTTCATTTAGAGGGGGGAGCCCCCCCCCTTGGAAACTTTTTTTGCTCCCCCCCCCTTGAAAATTGTATCATTTGAAACTTTGTCACATCTTTAACCATCATGCGACCCCCCCCCCCCCCCTTAAAATCCAGATTCCTCCAGTTGCCCTCCCTTAGACAATTTTCTAAATGAAACCCTGACTACCATTGGTTCCTTCTTTCAGACCCCTGATTGCCTGTATTGGTGTACTTATCTTCCTTTCTGCGTTTAGATGTATCTACAGATGGAAGGTTGTTGAAGACTTGCGGATAAACATTCTCTTTAAAGACCCTCTTCAAATGTTGTTCTTCCTTCCATAGGCCTCCTTCTCAGTCACTACTCTCCTGGCTCTATCATACAAGCTCTTCACCACTCCTCTTCTGACGTGGATAGGATGATGTGATCTATAATCAAGGTACCGGTTGGTGTGCGTGGGTTTTCTGTAAACTGTTGCAGTTAGCCTTCCATCTTCCTTTCTGTTTAGGTAGCAATCCGGAAAGGGCAACGATCCATCCACTTCAAGCTCCATGGTAAAATTTATGAATGGCCTTATGTGTTCAACTCCTGCTCACTTCCCTTCTTCACAATGTAGAAGGTATTATCCACATATCTCTTCCAAAACATTGGCTTCAGAGAGGAAGTTGTGAGTGCTGATTCCTCAAAGAATTCCATGTAAAGGATAGTTACCACTGCAGATACTGGAGAGCCAATTGCTGCACCCTCTTTCTGCTTGTAGTATCTTCCTTGATACTTGAAGTAGGTGCACAACTCCAACAGTTTAGAAATCCTGTCAGCACCTAGTGCAGTCTGAGCTCATGTATTTTGTCATCATTCCAAATCCATCTGATTATGCCTGATGAAGGATAGAGCATCTTAAAGGCCTGTCCACACTGCACACTGAATGCGCGTTAGATCTCAACGAGTGCGCGTTCGTTGCGTCCACACTGAATGCGAATTAGATTTCTTGGACCTAACCTGATAGGTGGTTTGAGTCGAGCCAGAGCAACAAATCCAAGCGTAAAATTAATTACGCGGGTGCGCGTTAAAAGATAATTTTTTTTTAATTTATTTATTTATTTATTTATTTTTTATTTTTTACCAAAAGATAGAATTTTTTTTTTATCTTTTTTTTTTTTTTATCACATGACATATTATACTAGTACTACATCACATTTTGTAAAGTTAATAGTTGATGATGGGGGGGGGGGGAGTTAAATACTGCCATCAACCCACGCAGAACATGGTGGTAGCCTGCGTGACCACATGGAAGATAAACAGAATCATTTATGCTGATTCCGCTTACTGCGTGGCTTGCACCAAACCTGGCGCACAGATGGATGCTGGTAGTCAGCCACCATTGCCACAATCAAAGGACCTATAGCAGGCAAGATCAAGCTAAATACTATTATAGCTAAAATAGACTTCGAAAATTTTACCGCCGCAGCCTTCTTTTATGGAGTTCATGGAGCGCCATCCGTCTACTGTATTGCCTTTTTCTATTTATAAATCCTTCTTCTCCTCTGCAGCATATGCTTCCGTCGCGTCTGTAGGTATCTCGTCCATAACAGAACAACACACCGTATCCATTGTGCGTGGGTGCAGTTTTCTTGGAGGGGGAGTGGTTTTTATGCGCGTTTGGTTTATTGTCATGTCAGTGTGGTCGTGACTGGACGCGCATTGAGACTCTGCTAGTGTGTCTCAATGCGCATCCAGTTATTGTGCAGTGTGGACAGGCCTTAAGAGTTCGTTGAGAGTACTTATTTTCAGCTGGTCTGCCACCCCTGCAGCTGGTCTGCCACCCCTGCAGCTGGTCTGCCACCCCTGCAGCTGGTCTGCCACCCCTGCACCTGGTCTGCCACCCCTGCAGCTGGTCTGCCACCCCTGCACCTGGTCTGCCACCCCTGCAGCTGGTCTGCCACCCCTGCACTAAGTCTGCCACCCCTGCACCTGGTCTGCCACCCCTGCCCCTGGTCTGCCACCCCTGCACCTGGTCTGCCACCCCTGCAGCTGGTCTGCCACCCCTGCAGCTGGTCTGCCACCCCTGCACCTGGTCTGCCACCCCTGCACTAAGTCTGCCACCCCTGCAGCTGGTCTGCCACCCCTGCAGCTGGTCTGCCACCCCTGCACCTTGTCTGCCACCCTTGCAGCTGGTGTGCCACCCCTGCAGCTGGTATGCCACCCCTGCACCTGGTCTGCCACCCCTGCCCCTGGTATGCCACCCCTGCACCTGGTCTGCCACCCCTGCAGCTGGTCTGCCAGCCCTGCAGCTGGTCTGCCACCCCTGCAGCTGGTCTGCCATCATCACCACAACCAATTTCTTGCAAGTAGAACTTGACGTCTCCGGGAAAGACCCCTATAGATTATCTTCCACGCATCAGGACAGTCACCATGAATGCCACCAAAATTCTCCGATATCAATTATGAATTATTGGCCCCTACATGATTATTTAAAAAAGGTAATACTGGTTATGTGGTTAATGATAATTTTTTTAGGTAGAGATTGAAATAATTATTATTGTCAAATTAATCTTGCCCATCTACCTCTCATTTGCTACGAGGGACTCTTGGCTCATGTGTACTAACTAGTACTTGCCTTCATATTTCACCTACTTAATTGAACAAACAAGCCTAATACACACCTTCAAGCTCCTCTGGTCATGGCAGCCACAAGGCCAAGCATTAAAACAAGAGGACTCTTGGTCAACTTTACCATCAGTACACTGAACATGCACTGTGCTGATCAGCTGATGGGTTGCCTTACATATTTATTGCAGGACTGTGTGGCGCAGACTCCTGTACTGTTGTACTATTGAATGCAAAGCATTGAGCAGCAAGTGAAGATGCAAAAGTGGAGTTAAAAATTTAATAAAGTCATAAAGTCATTAAAAAAAAATTTAAGCTGGAAATTCTAAAATACATTGCTCTTGTCACTGTCCTAGCCCTAGCATATATAGCTTAAGCCCTAATACAGTAGTAATCGGTAATTATTATATCATCATGATGCTGTTAAGCTTGAATTGTGATATGTGGAAGTAGAAAGAATTGGATATGTATTTGTGAATTCCTTACAGGTTCCGAACTGGTGCAAGGTTGAACCACCTGATCCACTGCAACATAATGGGATGGCAAATTCTGACATAGAAATGTGCATGTGGAAGTAAGGCAGTTTTGTTAAGATAACTTTGAAGCAGCTTTCCTTGAAGATGAGAAGTGCATTACACTTAAGACTTAAGAGTGAGATCATCAGGTGGTGCGCTTCTGCAGAAATTCTCAGAGCACTATTAAAGGGAAGACCATGCAGAAGCCGACAAGAACTTGTTAACGACAGTTCACACTCTTGAAACTGTTTAGCACATCTCTCTTCCCAATGAACTCTCTGTTGACACAGTCAATACAAAGACTTTCTTGATAATCTTTATTTTTACACACTCAATATTTCGGCGTCTTCAAAGTACGAACAAACAGAATGGTATACAATACCTGATTGCTTAGGCCAGGCTGTTAAAATGCTCTATGATGGATTTTACTTAACCTTTTCTTAGAAGAACATTGTGTGGCGCCGACTGCTCACTTCCCCGCTAGTAGCTACTGAAGATTACAGCTGCTGTTAGTATACCACGTAAGCAAACTAGATTGTCGATGGTCTTTTTAAGCTCGAGGACTTTTTCCAAAGCAGTGATGACCTGCTTAGAGCATGTTTATTGGACACGTATTGACAAAAAAATTACAGATTTCTGAGGATAAATAGGTAGACATATTATATATATGCCAATTTATGTGTGTGTGGGGGGGGGGGGGGGGGGGGGGGGGACAAATATATACATAGATATATAGACAAGACAAAAATGTTTTATTCAAAAGCCAAAAAATATATTGGATCGACTAGAAAAAAATTTAAGTTAAACAACAAACATTTACAATAAACAAACTCCAAATATTATACAGATCAGCCTTCAATATACTCGTAAATAAAAGTCTTGTAAATGTTTGTTGTCCATATAAGAATATTTTTTTGTGATTATCAGTTGGTATGTCATTATTACATAAGTATTTCTATCTAACTTATAGTTAATTAATAATTACAACTAACTAGAATACTACTAACTAGAATACATAATTAATAACAAACTCCAAATATTGTACAGATTAAAATAACAGTATTATTGGTCTTCAATATACTCGTAAATATACTCGTAAATAAAAGTCTTGTAAATGTTAGTTGTCAGTATATATAAGTTGTCCATATATATAGAATTTTTTTATGGTTATCAGTTGGTATCAGTTGGTATCATTATTACAAAAGTATTTCTATTTAATCTAATTTTACAAATACAAACATATTTATAGTTAATTAATAATTACTATATACATGTACTACAACTAGAATACTACTACAACTAGAATACATCATTAATAACACATAAATTACTTCTTTTTTTAAAGCTAACGACAGGTCAACTCCGAGTGACTCCCGACTGACCCCACCCTTGTTTCATTTCTTTCTTGACTATAATTATAGCCAATCCACATGTATAATTAAATTATACATAAATAAAACACTTCTGTTTCTTATTCATTTAAAAAAAAAAAATTATAGTTTAGCAGCCACCCACAAGAAGTACTCAGTACGTATAACCAAACAATCGGGTATTATATGTGTTTTTATATGTGTTTTTATATGTGCCATGTTTTCATTAAATTGAGGACATTCATGTCTATATACGTTTATGATATTAACGTTTATGATATTAATGATCTTTTACCGATTTTCAGGTATTTTGCTGAGCTTTGGTGTATTTTGGGTAAGGTAAGTTTACGACGAATGGACTATTGCATGCACAAATAAGTTGAAATAACATAGTGACATAGATTGATACGTTAAATATGATGGTCACTGTTTATGATACTAAGGAGATGCTAAAGTAAGTTTTAGCTGGGGTATAAACTTTTCTATTCTGGGGGAGGGGAGGTGTCCACCATTTTAAAAGGCAATTAGAGAGTGCTACTGCACTCCTCAATATATACTAGATCCTGAAAATGAATTTCACGGGGGGGTTAAGGATTCAAAGCATGCTTGGTGTTTTGGGGATCAAAATCGACAGAGAGTTTATCATATATACTAGTAACTAAGAATGTCATATATACTAAGAAGCTGCCTAAATGAATTGGTTGAGGGTGGGGTGTGCTTTTGTCCAAATAGGCCAGAGGAGACATGATGGCATGGCAACAGTGAAAAGGGAGATGGAGTTGCAGGGAGTCCACATATATCCAAAGAAACTTAAAAATGCTGGCACCATCGCACCCCAGTGCAGTACAAAAATAGATATATAACATGCAGATTAAATCCGAGTCTTCCACAGCACATAGCTAACTCAGATAAAAACTGCTCGCATGATACGTCAGGTAGCGAAAATAGTGGGCAAGGAGACATCGCATGGGCTGGCTTAGTAACCACTCTCACCATATTTTTAAGGCTGTGAACACATTTAGGACCTCTGCCTAATCAAGGTCCCACAGTCAACAGCATTCTCCACATGAGCAACTACTCCCTGCCCCTACAGCCCATATGTTTTGGAGTTTAAACTACCCTTAGAGTGAATAGCCTACTTGATGCTTGCAAGTTGGGGTAGTCAGCATCAACATCCAAAGTGCTGCGGTGAAGTCCTCTCGAAGACCTATTCCAAATCATCTCTAAGTCGTGTCGGAGAACACCACTAACGTTCTACTGATCGCAATCTTCACAAAGAAGCCAAGTTATACATGATGGCGTGTTTGGAAACCAGTTCGGCAACCCTAATAACCTCTAATAACCTCTAATACCAACAAGCATTGATACAATGTCGGCAAGACACTGATTACATGCGCACACACGTCACAACGAAGGAGCCGAGAGCGGAGAGAGAACCCCAGAAGAGGCCAATGCTACCGATGCAGAAAAAGAATCATAATTATAGCCTCTAGAATGTTGTTCTCTAACAGATGTTTTTGCAGTGAGATCGTTGTGCCTTACTGTTAAATACAGTACAAGACTTCCTATGCCACTGGTTGGAAGTGTATAACTCGCGAATATTTTGCGCGTGAATCTGCCACTCGCTAACTTTTTTTTCTGAGTGCTATTGGTAAAGGGTCTTGTATATAAAAGACCTACGCATCCTTGTTTTTGGAAATGGTCATTATAGGTACATATGCAAAAACGAAGTTGATTTAGCGCTTGTTATTTGTTTGTAGAAGCCCTACGATCACCTTATTTATCAGATGGAATCGCTCTCCACATCACCCGTTCTACTTATCTCTTCTAGAGCAGTGGACAATTCTCTTCTAAGTTCATCGCGATTGGGTGATATATCTCCGTCGGAACTCGAGAATTCGACAAAAACGGGCCTAGTTGGCACTCCGAACGGACACAGACGCTCTTACGGCACCGTAGAGGGAAAGCTCTCGAGCTCTTTCAAGAGACAGCACTCGTTCGTGATCCAGCATACCCTAGACGCAGCGGACACGTTACAGGGTTTAGCGCTGAAGTACGGCGTGTCTGTGAGTCCGTGTGTATCTCTCTTAGTTTAGCTAGATCAAGAGTGTTGTCGTTAGTAGAAAATGTATGTTGTGCATTAAATGGGGTTCTCTCGTCAGTTGTTGACATTTTATCTCAGTCTTTCGACTATGTAAGAACTCAGCACTTTATCATGTGCTTCTTGTTTATGAATGCAAACTGGCATAAAGTTATTGTAATAACTGCTGTTATTTCCACTTAAAATGTTTTTAAGGATGTTTTTATTCATGTTTTTATTCATGGAGGAGCTGAACCTGCACACACCAATTGGCTCTTGCCCCAGCGAAGGTAGTTCTCTATCAGGATGTGCACGTCATATTCCTGTACACCACATTGCAACGGAAACACGTTCTAGAACCATAGAGCAGAGTGCTTTCTGAATATACGCTTAAAGTGACCTAAAGGAGGAAAAGGGGAATATTCGTAGATTGCATTAGCATGCAGTGGAAGCTGTGCAATGTTCTTTGTCGATGTACCTGTTCGTGGACTCGTGGGTATCCTTTCTTTTTTCTTTTGCTTTCAGTTCTGCTAAAAAGTCTAACGTAGGACTGAGACCAATACGTGTTGAGAATTTCTGATGTAAACTCGTGGCGTTCTTTCAGGGGTTGCCTAGGTGTGGTTGAGAAATGTGGCAGACTGGTGTCTGTTCTCTCCACGTTGCCATGCATTACTCGGTACATACGGTCAACAAATTTGAACTTTGAGCTGGAATCCATACATTAATGGAGGAGAAATTGACTTGGCTATAGTCAGTTAGCCACATCAGCTGCTAGGAAATGATCCATGACTACCAAATGCTATGCCAGCTGCTAAAAAAACAAATTGGTACTAGCTGACGGGATCATCGCTACAAGTTACAGTGCGACAACTGCCAAGGTGCTAGCTAGAAAACTGCTTTAGAGCGACATCTGCTAGAGAAACTAGTAGCTAGTTATGTCTGTAAACTACCAGCTCTCTGTACAACATTCCTAACCAGACTTGCCACCCGCCTCCAGACATTCTCCATCACTCTGATGTCCTCGCTTGATTAAGAAATACATGCCCACAAGCAGGTGGGCTACAGTAGCTTCTCACGGCTGCAATGTGTTCCTCGTAGTCCACAAGCAGGTGGGGCTACAATAACTCCTCACGGCTGCAATGTGTTCCTCGTAGTCCACAAGCACTATATAATTATTGATGAAGGCTGGAGCATCTAGTCCAAACGTCGAGAGAGTAAATTCAAGTTGATTATTTAGAAGGTCATTGTAATATCTCTATGGCAACTGCGAGTTCCTTGAGAACTATTATAATATAATGTTGACTAGAAGCTAGTACAGTTCATCACATGCTACATTCTAGCATTTTGATTGGACTGATCTATCGTGGTGTAATGGACGCTAAAGTTGGACCAGGCCTTATTATCGAATATCGCTGCCTTCGGTTCTGTTCCTGGTTTGCAATGCGACACAACATTATGCAATGTAATGCAACGGTATGCAACGTAGCACACAGCCATCGTCACATTACAAACCTACCCCTCATTGGAAGAGCATTTAAACCTTGCTGTTCTCCGTGAACATAGAAGATGCATAAAAGTGGGTTTTTTCAAATGTGGAAGAAGTGAGTCGCTTTAAAATTTTCCCCATACGATAGAACAATCTTACGATGACCAGGCTAGATTCCAGAGTGTCATCTTATCAGAACGAGGTTGCCAGCAGTAGGCACCCTCCCTGCCAGAAGAGCTTCTCGAGATGGCTAAGAAGGTCTTCTGGAGACTGCTCGGCTGGTGGGAGTGCTATAATTTTTGTATGCATGATCTTAGCTGCAATTGCGTTACCGTTGGGTGCAGTCTGAAAACACACCCACTTCCTGTACTGTAAATGACACAATATCTGTGATACACAAAAGGAAATTGTTGTAATAGGTCATAGCCATGATTGATGTTCATCAGCTACCGGATGGGGGGGGGGGGAGGGGGTAGAAGTGTGGAGTTTATTAATCCCAGTATTAAGTCATTTCCAAGGGGCAGACAAATGCCCCGCCTCCTGCTCCTCCCACCTGCCCTGTGTAATAAACCTTGGAAGCACAGGGTTAATTAAGCTGCCAAGGGTGCACGTAGGTTCATCCAAGTTTATAAGTCAAGTTTGATGAGTGCAATGTGTCGCTTGCTCTTCGCACAAAGGGTGCCCCCACCCCCTCGGGCCGTATTGCTGAAGGAGCCACTCTCACAAGTACATTTTAAGTCTCCTAGTAACGCAGTGTAAATCTAGAGTGTTGCATGGTAGCGGCCAACGTGTGTGTGGCTGTTGCAGACTCAGCAGTCTGCTCCAGCCATTCTATGTATAACCTCTGGTGGGTCAACTAGGGATATCCAAAAAGAAAGTTCTCCCCCACCTAATCCTCCTCTGGTCCGAGGTACAGTAATAACTGTGAATGTTAAGCACCCGTAAAGGTGATCGAGGTGTGTTCTCGGGCATCGCTGGCAGTTTGTAGTTTTGTACAGAGGGGGGGGGGGGGGGGGGAAGGATGGGGCAGAAGAAGTCCCCCCCCCCCCCCCCCCCCCCCTGCAAAAAAACATCGTGGGGAGTGAGAGGGGATTCAACACAGCAGCTGCAGTTATTATTTAGCTAACCATCTCAATCCAGTCGACCATGTTGCTCGAACTGTAAGCAGTTATGCTCCCCCTAGCTCAGGTATATACCTAGTTCTCGTGGTTACAATGAGCAGATACAACCTAAACGAGTGTATCTCGTATGTTGGGAAAGGAAGGAGCACATCTCCCCCTGAAGAAGGAGCACATCTCACCCTGAAGAAGGAGCACATCTCCCCCTGAAGAAGGAGCACATCTCCCCCTGAAGAAGGAGCACATCTCCCCCTGTAGAAGGAGCACATCTCCCCCTGAAGAAGGAGCACATCTCCCCCTGAAGAAGGACCACATCTCCCCCTGAAGAAGGAGCACTATCTCCCCCTGAAGAAGGAGCACATCTCCCCCTGAAGAAGGAGCACATCTCCCCCTGAAGAAGGAGGAAGGAGCACATCTCCCCCTGAAGAAGGAGCACATCTCCCCCTGTAGAAGGAGCACATCTCCCCCTGAAGAAGGAGCACATCTCCCCCTGAAGAAGGACCACATCTCCCCCTGAAGAAGGAGCACTATCTCCCCCTGAAGAAGGAGCACATCTCCCCCTGAAGAAGGAGCACATCTCCCCCTGAAGAAGGAGGAAGGAGCACATCTCCCCCTGAAGAAGGAGCACATCTCCCCCTGTAGAAGGAGCACATCTCCCCCTGAAGAAGGAGCACATCTCCCCCCACATCTCCCCCTGAAGAAGGAGCACATCTCCCCCTGAAGAAGGAGCACATCTCCCCCTGAAGAAGGAGCACTATCTCCCCCTGAAGAAGGAGCACTATCTCCCCCTGAAGAAGGAGCACTATCTCCCCCTGAAGAAGGAGCACTATCTCCCCCTGAAGAAGGAGCACTATCTCCCCCTGAAGAAGGAGCACTATCTCCCCCTGAAGAAGGAGCACTATCTCCCCCTGAAGAAGGAGCACATCTCCCCCTGAAGAAGGAGCACTATCTCCCCCTGAAGAAGGAGCACATCTCCCCCTGAAGAAGGAGCACATCTCCCCCTGAAGAAGGAGCACATCTCCCCCTGAAGAAGGAGCACTATCACCCCCTGAAGAAGGAGCACATCTCCCCCTGAAGAAGGAGCACTATCACCCCCTGAAGAAGGAGCACTATCACCCCCTGAAGAAGGAGCACATCTCCCCCTGAAGAAGGAGCACATCTCCCCCTGAAGAAGGACCACATCTCCCCCTGAAGAAGGAGCACATCTCCCCCTGAAGAAGGAGCACATCTCCCCCTGAAGAAGGAGCACTATCACCCCCTGAAGAAGGACCACATCTCCCCCTGAAGAAGGAGCACATCTCCCCCTGAAGAAGGACCACATCTCCCCCTGAAGAAGGAGCACATCTCCCCCTGAAGAAGGAGCACTATCACCCCCTGGACACATGATAATGTTAGGAAGTGAGTGGCCAAGACAGTTTGTTATAATGAATTGTGACTCAGTGGCAGACATCACTGGCCATAGTTGCCAGGTAACTCCCTCTGTCATGAGCCACTTATTGTGTCTCTCCTGTGCCTCTGGTTGCCAGAAGCTGTTTTTGTGGAGCTTCAACGAGCAAAAGTACTTACTTGGATTATACATGCCTCAGTCAAGGTCAGCAAGGAGGAAGCCATCAAGTGGGGTTATGGCTAAGCCGTCCAACTGTCGCTATGGTGCCAGGATTGGCACCGGGCCGACTTATTTGGTAACAAGTTAAATTGTGGCAACGTTACACCAGAGTCTCAACTAGATAGCAAGGTTCATTCTGCTCAGCGGTCAAGGTTCATATAGCACATGTGGAGCTGCCAGTTGCTCCCGAGCTACAGACTTCACACAGTCTCTCTTCTGAAACTAATGGCTCTGCTAAAATTCTTGAGTGCGGTTCCTGCTACCGACCAGGATGAGTGAGTTAGTCAATGCTCTTCAAAAGCTTCAGTTACAAATTGTCCACCATAAGTGTTCGTAGAGTGAGCCGGTCTGGATCTAATGTCTTCCAGCCCAAGAGAGAAGGATTACAAGAACTATGAAGGATTACAAGAACTATGAAAGAATACAAGAACTATGAAGGTGACTGGTACATACAGTGGAAGTCTTTCAACGCTTGCTCTCCTCTGGTATTCACTGCATGCTCCCAAGTACTTGTGAAGGTTAGGGACAGTTTTAGTGTCGTAAAACAGGTTAAGAGGGAACTTGTGGCCTCACGAACAACACCAGCGGCATGGAATGTATCTGGGACGTCAAGGGGCGACTTGGAGCCTGCCCAAACAACGCGAGGAGCATGGAATGTGTCTGGGACCGTAGCCGCAATGAAGACTCGGCAGGTTCACATCTCTCCATCTTTTTAGGGATAAGTTTTCGTGCTAATGTTATTTGCATATTACAATCAAATCACAATATTATAATTATACGAAACCATACCTTTTCTTTGGATCATTTCTCTGTCGTGTTTGTGGCACGGGCAAACATATTGGAGCCAGTCTTGGCGTGGCATGGAACTGAAGAAGTGACAGTGTGGTCACCCTTCCCCATGCAGGAGCTTGGTGTGATGAGTGCACCTAATAACACCTTTCTTTCCCAACGATGCTATGTATGGGGCTCAGTGATCCTGGGGGGGGGGGGGGGGGGGGGGGTGTTCATTAACACCCTCCTCTGCTGCTTCTTGGGGGGGAGGGGGATCCTAGGACCAGCTAGGGATGTCCAAAATTCAATCTAAAGCTTTTGCCCACCTCCTATAGACTCAGATACATGGTGGGTGGAGCTTGGACTCCGGGTAGGGTGGGACTTGGTTATGGGGTGTGGCTAGGATTCAGTAGGTGCTGGGATATAAGGTGGGGGTGTGATTTTGTGGATAATGGATTACCCTACCCCCTCCCGGGGAAACAAATGGGAATAGTGTTGTATTGTGATTAACCCTCTTAACTGCTCATGGGAATAGCATTGTATTGTGATTAACCCTCTTAACTGCTCATGTTAATAGCAGTGTATTGCGATTAACCCTCTTAACTTCTCATGGGAATAGCATTGTTAACCCTCTTTACTGCTCATGGGAATAGCATTGTATTGTGATTAACTGCTCATGGGAATAGCATTGTATTGTGATTAACCCTCTTAACTGCTCATGGGAATAGCAGTGTATTGCGATTAACCCTCTTAACTGCTCATGGGAATTGTATTGTGATTAACCCTCTTAACTGCTCATGGGAAGAGCATTGTATTGCGATTAACCCTCTTAACTGCTCATGGAAATGGATCAAGTGTGCGTAATGAATTACGTTGTCCATGGTTAGCAAACTGAAAATGCAGCTATGCTGATATGGTTGTCCTTGACAATGCACAAGACTATACACTCACACTGTGTCATGTGATACATATTTTTTTTTTCCCATCTTCTCCCTCTTCCCCCTTGCTGTTACCTTCCCTTCCTTATTTTGCAAGACAGGTGACTAAATACCCCCTCCCCGTCTCTCTCTCTCTCCCTTCTTCTTCTTCTCTCTCCCTCTTCCTCCCTCTCCCTTCTCTCTCGAAAAAAACCCCTTCATTTTATACATACATACATGTACATGGCATTTACAAATAGCAGCATGTGTGTGTGTGTGTGTGTGTGTGTGTGTGTGTGTGTGTGTGTGTGTGTGTGAGAGTGAGCCTGTACACTGGTATATATAATGTGCCCCACAGACACAGCACAAGGTAAACCTCTCTCTCCATCTTTCTCTGTATTCATGACAGCTATAGGAGCAGGGGCCATTAGGACTCCACATGACCGAGTTTAAGCTTTGCATAAAAATTGACCTCTTGTATTTACCCTGAACTGCAAAATATCACTCTGAGGATTACATCATTGCACAGAGCAGATGGGCATTAAATAGATACCAAGAAGTGCTGAAGGGGAGACAGTGGCATTTTTTATATATTTTTAATTTTTACTTATGGTTACCACTTTAGAACTCCGTAGATTCTGCAAACTTCATGGTATGGACTTGATATATAGCTCAAAAGATAGGTCTCTCTGTGTGCTCTCTTTTGATACTAAAATATGTTTCATAGGTATAACTATAGGCAAGTTACTAGACCCTAAAGCGGAGGGACCTCAAAAACCTGAATGCCTGCAATCTCCACAGAAATAAACCCTAAGTGCTAAAGATTTGAAATTGTACCAGTGGCTAGAGGAAGCACTGGGCTATTCAAATTTTCCACCCACGCGTTTGACCACATACTAAAATTTTACCACCTAACGAAACCACTCATTGGGGGTTCCTCTAGCCACTGGTACCAATTCAAATATTTAGCACTTAGCAATCTAGAGTTATTTATGTGAAGGTTGCAGGCATTCAGGTTTCTCCACTTTAGGTCTAGTAACTTGCCTATAGTTATACCTATGAAACATATTTTAGTATCAAAAGAGAGCACACAGAGAGACCTATCTTTTGAGCTATATATCAAGTCCATACCATGAAGTTTACAGAATCTACGGAGCTCTAAAGTTGTAACCATAAGTAAAAAAAGGTTTAAAAAATGCCATTGTCTCCCCTGCCATTTTCTATTATTTCTTTTTTCCTTTGTTGTGTGCTAATAGAGTGTGGCCTCACATTATTTCCTGTGTATAAGGAAGCAGTCCAGGAAATGACATCATTGCTAAAACAATGTGTGGTATTAGGTACATACACTTGAGAAGAAAACACTTGAGAAGAAAATCAATTGTGGTACTTTACCTAACACCAGCATCTTAGTACAGTGGTCCCTCCCTATTAAGACCACCCAGGGAGCACTTCCAACTGGTCTTATTAGAGAGGTGGTCTTACTTGGGAATATCGCTCTCGGGCATGGCAGGGGTCTCACAAAGCATTGCTCAGTGGACTTTATTGTGTAGTGTACACAACATTCATAATATTAAACCAACTGCAAGCTCCCAAGACAAGATACTGTATTCTCATTTGGAATTATGGGTGTCTTGAGAAAGACATTGCTTATCATTGTACACATGTATGTAACACACATTCATAATATTAAACCAACTGCAAGCTCCCCAGACAAGATACTCTATTCTCATTTGGAATTATGGGTGTCTTGAGAAAGACATTGCTTATCATTGTACACATGTATGTAACACACATTCATAATATTAAACCAACTGCAAGCTCCCCAGACAAGATACTCTATTCTCATTTGGAATTATGGGTGTCTTGAGAAAGACATTGCTTATCATTGTACACATGTATGTATTGGACATTAGACTCATGCAGTGTCCTTAGGACACAGAAAGTCTGAGATACTGGACTGGACAGTCCGCACCATCCTGTTCTAGTTGACCATCTGCTCGATAGAATCAACACATGCCACAAGCTTGGGAATGCCTCGATGAGTGGCAAAGTCACACAGCTTGCACACTATCTCGAACACCTCTGACACAGGCACAGGAGTGGGTTTGGGGCCATCCTCCTCATCATCTGACTCAGGCTTCTCAGGGGAGGAGTCAGCAGGGGTGGCGAGGGCATGGTCGAGGGCAGGGTCATAGTGGTCCTCACTGGTGTGGTCCTCGCTGTCGATGTTGGCTTAGCCCTCCAGTGTCACACCCTCCGGCAGTTGCACATTGATGACCATATCCTCAGCAGAGATGGTGAGCTCCTCGATCTCAGCAGCAGGGGCAGTGATGGTCATGAAGTCACACTTCTTAAAGCACTTCTTGATGGTGGACACGTGGAAGTCATCCCAGGCCTTCTTGATCCAGTGGATCGCCATAAGAACGTCCACCTTCTTGACAAGCGAGCTCATTTTCTCAGTAACCACTATTGGCATTCACAGTGTCGTCCATGAGCCGGAGAATGTAGCGGATCATCTGCTTCCGGTAGACCAGCTTCATGACCTGGATGATGCCAGCGTCCATAGGCTGAAGCTTGGAGGTGGTGCTGGCAGGTAGGAAGACCAGCTTGAGGTTTCTGAGGTTGATATCTGAGTGTGCTGAGCAGTTGTCAATGAAGATGATGATCTTCCAGCCCTCGGCAAGCATCTTATTGTGGATGCGCTTGAGCCACTGCTCCCAGATGGGAGCGCTCATCCACGCCCTGGCCTGTGCCACATACTCGATGCCGAGGTCCCTCTTTGGATCAATACAGATGTAAATATGTACCAGTTCCTGATCTTTCACAGTTAATGGAAGGTAGATCTTCAACAAAATTCACTGTATTCTTGGGTGTTTGGTCTTATTTGGGAGGGTATTGACCCAGCCAAGTAGTCTTATAAGAGAGGTGGACTCATCTTAGAGGGTCTTACTTGGGAGGGGCAAAATAAAGCCAGCCAACCGGGAGCAAGCAAAAGTGGTCTTATAATGGAGGTGGTCTTACTTGGGAGGGTCTTAATACGGAGGGACCACTGTAATAGCTGTTAGTTCACAGCCTTGTTGCCAGGTGGTATACCAGCAAACCCAACCACGGTTGACGTGGGCACCCTTGGTTATCATAGCATATGTTTAGAACCACAGCAACCACACCCAAGAAAGAACCCCTAAAGTGCCAATTTCTGCCCCCTTGTTTTTCATGCTCAGCATGCTCACAGTTGTTCCAGTGCCTAGCACCCTTCTAGCTGTTACTACTTTAACCCTGCTCTGTCATTATAATGTTTGACGCCCATTATGGAATCTCGCTACGATGTGCTTTTCTCACTTGTTAGGGGGGGGGGGGGGGGGGGCACTTTTGTGTATGCTTAGTTACATCAGCATTGCTAGATTACATGATTTAATGTCTCTCCTACTTAATTAACCCTCACTCACACATAATTAATGCTCTCTTAGATAATTAACCTCTCTTATACATCCTTAACCCTCTCTCCTACATCTTTAACCTCTCCTATTTAATTAATACTCTCCTACATTCTTAACCCTCTCTCCTACTTAATTAACCCTCACTCGGACATAGCTCATGACTGAGCTTACTAGAGAGGCTAAAAGCTAGCTGAGATGGTTATGGGGATGGGGGAGGATGGATGGGTCAGAAGGCTGGTACAGATTGGCTGGAATTCCTATGTAGTTGCCGTATTCAGGCCTCAGTGAAGCTGCGGTGAGCGTGATTCAGAGAAGCTTGGCACTGATGTGCGTCTTGTATCAGGTATTGTTGTTGATTACAAGGCTATTGTGCTTGCCTCGCTCCCCACTTACGGCTATTGTCCTGGTTACTGTTGGCCTGGATGTTCATCTCTTATTGTGTCCAGTGCTTGCTTGTGTATCTGTGCCTCCTTTGAGCTGCTCAGAGGTGAGGCATGTAATTAGTGATCCTGTGATGAACTGCAGGGCAATGTGGAATGCTCCTGTGCTCCTGTGACACCTGCCAAGCTAGTGTGTGCTGGTCACTCTGTCCAGTTATATCTAAACCCTCTTTAATCCAACCTTGTTTCTGATTTCACTCTCTCATCATCTCTCTACTCACTATGCAGCCAGTTCTCTCTCCTCTACTGACTATGCAGCCAGTTCTCTCTCCTCTACTTACTATGCAGTCAGTTCTCTCTCCTCTACTGACTATGCAACCAGTTCTCTCTCCTCTCACTTGCTCCTTCATCATGTTTGGTGCATCTCTAGGACAGGAAGGCTTGCAGTTGTGAGGAGAGGCAGTTGTGAGGAGAGGCTGACCAAGCAAGTTATGTCATCATAGGCACACCTGCACAGGGAACATGCCATCTCTAGTAGAAGGGGGGGGGGGGGGCAGTAAGTGAGTGAGTCTTGTCATGATGGGTACTTACTATGCAGTCAGTTCTCTCCTCTACTGACTATGCAGGCAGTTCTCTCTCCTCTACTGACTATGCAACCAGTTCTCTCTCCTCTACTGACTATGCAGCCAGTTCTCTCTCCTCTACTGACTGTGCAACCAGTTCTCTCTCCTCTACTGACTATGCAGCCAGTTCTCTCTCCTCTACTGACTGTGCAGCCAGTTCTCTCTCCTCTACTGACTGTGCAGCCAGTTCTCTCTCCTCTACTGACTGTGCAGCCAGTTCTCTCTCCTCACTGACTGTGCAGCCAGTCCTCTCTCCTCTACTGACTATGCAGCCAGTTCTCTCTCCTCTACTGACTATGCAGCCAGTTCTCTCTCCTCTACTGACTGTGCAGCCAGTTCTCTCTCCTCTACTGACTATGCAGCCAGTTCTCTCTCCTCTACTGACTATGCAGCCAGTTCTCTCTCCTCTACTGACTATGCAGCCAGTTCTCTCTCCTCTACTGACTATGCAGCCAGTTCTCTCTCCTCTACTGACTGTGCAGCCAGTTCTCTCTCCTCTACTGACTATGCAACCAGTTCTCTCTCCTCTACTGACTGTGCAACCAGTTCTCTCTCCTCTACTGACTATGCAGCCAGTTCTCTCTCCTCTACTGACTATGCAGCCAGTTCTCTCTCCTCTACTGACTATGCAGCCAGTTCTCTCTCCTCTACTGACTGTGCAGCCAGTTCTCTCTCATCTACTGACTATGCAGCCAGTTCTCTCTCATCTACTGACTATGCAGCCAGTTCTCTCTCCTGTACTGACTATGCAGCCAGTTCTCTCTCCTCTACTGACTATGCAGCCAGTTCTCTCTCCTCTACTGACTATGCAGCCAGTTCTCTCTCATCTACTGACTATGCAGCCAGTTCTCTCTCATCTACTGACTATGCAGCCAGTTCTCTCTCCTGTACTGACTATGCAGCCAGTTCTCTCTCCTCTACTGACTATGCAGCCAGTTCTCTCTCCTGTACTGACTATGCAGCCAGTTCTCTCTCCTCACTGACTGTGCAGCCAGTTCTCTCTCCTCTACTGACTGTGCAGCCAGTTCTCTCTCATCTACTGACTATGCAGCCAGTTCTCTCTCCTCTACTGACTGTGCAGCCAGTTCTCTCTCCTCTACTGACTGTGCAGCCAGTTCTCTCTCCTCTGCTGACTGTGCAGCCAGTTCTCTCTCCTCTGCTGACTGTGCAGCCAGTTCTCTCTCCTCTACTGACTGTGCAGCCAGTTCTCTCTCCTCACTGACTGTGCAGCCAGTCCTCTCTCCTCTACTGACTATGCAGCCAGTTCTCTCTCCTCTACTGACTATGCAGCCAGTTCTCTCTCCTCTACTGACTGTGCAGTCAGTTCTCTCTCCTCTACTGACTGTGCAGCCAGTTCTCTCTCCTCTACTGACTATGCAGCCAGTTCTCTCTCCTCTACTGACTATGCAGCCAGTTCTCTCTCCTCTACTGACTATGCAGCCAGTTCTCTCTCCTCTACTGACTATGCAGCCAGTTCTCTCTCCTCTACTGACTATGCAGCCAGTTCTCTCTCCTCTACTGACTGTGCAGCCAGTTCTCTCTCATCTACTGACTATGCAGCCAGTTCTCTCTCATCTACTGACTATGCAGCCAGTTCTCTCTCCTGTACTGACTATGCAGCCAGTTCTCTCTCCTCTACTGACTATGCAGCCAGTTCTCTCTCCTCTACTGACTATGCAGCCAGTTCTCTCTCATCTACTGACTATGCAGCCAGTTCTCTCTCCTGTACTGACTATGCAGCCAGTTCTCTCTCCTCTACTGACTATGCAGCCAGTTCTCTCTCCTGTACTGACTATGCAGCCAGTTCTCTCTCCTCTACTGACTATGCAGCCAGTTCTCTCTCCTGTACTGACTGTGCAGCCAGTTCTCTCTCCTCTGCTGACTATGAGCCAGTTCTCTCTCCTCTACTGACTATGCAGCCAGTTCTCTCTCCTCTACTGACTGTGCAGCCAGTTCTCACTCCTCTGACTGTGCAGCCAGTTCTCTCTCCTGTGCAGCCAGTTCTCTCTCCTCTACTGACTGTGCAGCCAGTTCTCTCTCCTCTACTGACTATGCAGCCAGTTCTCTCTCCTCTACTAACTATGCAGCCAGTTCTCTCTCCTCTACTGACTATACAGCCAGTTCTCTCTCCTCTACTGACTATGCAGTCAGTTCTCTCTCCTCTACTAACTATGCAGCCAGTTCTCTCTCCTCTACTGACTGTGCAGCCAGTTCTCTCTCCTCTACTGACTATGCAGCCAGTTCTCTCCTCTACTGACTATGCAGCCAGTTCTCTCTCCTCTACTGACTCTGCAGCCAGTTCTCTCTCCTCTACTGACTATGCAGCCAGTTCTCTCCTCTACTGACTATGCAGTCAGTTCTCTCTCCTCTACTGACTATGCAGCCAGTTCTCTCTCCTCTACTGACTGTGCAGCCAGTTCTCTCTCCTCTACTGACTCTGCAGCCAGTTCTCTCTCCTCTACTGACTGTGCAGCCAGTTCTCTCTCCTCTACTGACTATGCAGCCAGTTCTCTCCTCTACTGACTATGCAGTCAGTTCTCTCTCCTCTACTGACTATGCAGCCAGTTCTCTCTCCTCTACTGACTGTGCAGCCAGTTCTCTCTCTTCTGACTATGCAGCCAGTTCTCTCTCCTCTACTGACTATGCAGCCAGTTCTCTCTTCTACTGACTATGCAGTCAGTTCTCTCTCCTCACTGACTGTGCAGCCAGTTCTCTCTCCTCTACTGACTGTGCAGCCAGTTCTCTCTCCTCTACTGACTGTGCAGCCAGTTCTCTCTTCTCTACTGACTGTGCAGCCAGTTCTCTCTCCTCTACTGACTTTGCAGCCAGTTCTCTCTCCTCTACTGACTATGTAGCCAGTTCTCTCTCCTCTACTGACTGTGCAGCCAGTTCTCTCTCCTCTACTGACTATGCAGCCAGTTCTCTCTCCTCTACTAACTGTGCAGCCAGTTCTCTCTCCTCTACTGACTGTGCAGCCAGTTCTCTCTCCTCTACTGACTGTGCAGCCAGTTCTCTCTCCTCTACTGACTATGTAGCCAGTTCTCTCTCCTCTACTGACTGTGCAGTCAGTTCTCTCTCCTCTACTGACTATGTAGCCAGTTCTCTCTCTACTGACTATGCAGCCAGTTCTCTCTCCTCTACTGACTATGTAGCCAGTTCTCTCTCCTCTACTGACTGTCCAGCCAGTTCTCTCTCCTCAACTGGCCATGCAGCCAGTTCTCTGCATGAGCATGTATATGTTCCATCCAATCTATGAATCTGCCCAATCTATAGATTGAGCAGCGCAATCTATAGATTGGGCAGATTCATAGATTGGATGGACATATATACTACTGGACTATTCCTATCATCTCTAGGTACTATATAGGTGTTGATTGAGATACAGGCAGAGGCAATGCTGCCCATTCCCTACCTTGTCAGAAAAATCTGGAATCATGTTCATAGCTTACTGTCAGTGTGTTACAGCAACAAGAACTTAAGGAGAGCCACAGCTGGCTGCACTGAATTTGAAGATAGACCTAATACAGCAAGTAGTAGAGAATCTGTTGGCTAATATGTTCATTATTACGCAAATGTTTACAATGCAGTGTGTAATGGGATTTAAAATGTGGGCGGGGGATAACCCCTCACTCTCTATATGCGACATTCTATAAGTACTGCACTCACTCTCTATATGAAACACTCATTATGAAGAGTCATGTTGGTATTATGCATATTCTTGCTTGCTGGCGTGACAAGTCAATCCTATGAATACAATTAATTAGATAAATTCATTAGCTTCTGCTAACTGGGGAGATTCTTACACTAACCATGCATTGCAGTTGCCTCATAAATATATTCAGTAAACATCCTTGGCATCGCCATAGCTCGTGGTTTTCACAGGAACATCCTTGGCATCGCCATAGCTCGTGGTTTTCACAGGAACATCCTTGGCGGCTTGACTACTTGCTCACTTGCCAACAGTTTAGGCTAGAGAAGGTTAGGGCTTATGTGTTCTAGGACCAGAGGTGGTCTAGGACCAGGGGTGTTCTAGGGCTGATGTGTTCTAGGACCAGGGGTGTTCTAGGGCTAGGGCTGATGTGTTCTAGGACCAGGGGTGTTCTAGGGCTAGGGCTGAGGTGGTCTAGGACCAGGGGTGTTCTAGGGCTGATGTGTTCTAGGACCAGGGGTGTTCTAGGGCTAGGGCTGAGGTGGTCTAGGACCAGGGGTGTTCTAGGACCAGGGGTGTTCTAGGGCTGATGTTTCTAGTACCAGGGGTGTTCTAGGACCAGGGGTGTTCTAGGGCTAGAGCTGATGTGTTCTAGGACCAGGGGTGTTCTAGGGCTTATGTGTTCTAGGACTAGGGCTAGGGCTTATGTTTCTAGTACCAGGGGTGTTCTAGGGCTAGGGCTGATGTGTTCTAGGACCAGGGGTGTTCTAGGGCTTATGTGTTCTAGGACCAGGGGTGTTCTAGGGCTAGGGCTGATGTGTTCTAGGACCAGGGGCGTTCTAGGGCTTATGTGTTCTAGGACCAGGGGTGTTCTATGGCTAGGGCAGTGGTGTTCTAGGACCGGGGGTGTTCTAGGGCTAGGGCTTATGTTTCTAGGACCAGGGGTGTTCTATGGCTAGGGCAGTGGTGTTCTAGGACCGGGGGTGTTCTAGGGCTAGGGCTTATGTTTCTAGGACCAGGGGTGTTCTAGGGCTAGGGCTTATGTTTCTAGGACCAGGGGTGTTCTAGGGCTAGGGCTGATGTGTTCTAGGACCAGGGGTGTTCTAGGGCTAGGGCTGATGTGTTCTAGGACCAGGGGTGTTCTAGGGCTAGGGCTTATGTTTCTAGGACCAGGGTTGTTCTATGGCTAGGGCAGAGGTGTTCTAGAGATACTGGATACAGGATGTCAATCCATGCTGTGGAGTTAGTCACCCTCACGAAAGTCATCCCGGGATGAGCCCAAATCTCCCGGACTGTCCAGGAAAGTGTGTGGCATACTAGACATGCTCCTCAAACATGAAAGGTGTCTGTGTTTTCAGCTCTTCATCCTCACAGTTCCATATGGTGACATTTAAAGTGAGGGAAGTTTGGTGCGATGCTTCTTGGAAGAGCATGTCAAAGGTTAGGATGTCGTCATACGGGCGATTATAGTTGGTTGCATTCAGACCAAACTTGGAAGTTTTGACAGGTATGGACCGACGGAACAGTCTGTGCCCAAATATCAGCGGAGGGAGGCATTGCCGAGTAGCCCTGCTGCGTGACACACTTGCACGCCTCACATCTTGCTGCTGCTTACCTCCTGCTCTCCTTGCTCTAGATGGACCCCCTTGCATCCCGCCCCCCGCCACAATGTCTGGGGGGAATTTCAACCCTCGTAGTAAATTTTGACCGGGGTCTCATCCACTCATCCAGGGGGAGGGGAGGGGGTGGGAGGAGGGGATATTCTCTATAACAGAAATCTCTCCCCCACAATGATTCTGATTGTGAAGATCTCCTCAAAGGATGCATCACTTATTTCTGGTGCTTCCACTTTCTTTACAGCTTGTTGTCTTCATAGAAGTAGGAGGGTTAAGATCAGACTCAACCAAACACCCCTCCCCCCCCTCAAATATTTCTAATGCGAGGTCACCCTCTGCTAAATTTCTGATGCAGGGCTCCTCTTGGAGGTGTGGCTAGTTGTGGTTGGACACATCTGCTGGGAGGTGTGGCTGATTATGGTTGGACACATCTGCTTGGAGGTGTGGCTAATTGTGGTTGGACACATCTGCTGGGAGGCGTGGCTGATTGTGGTTGGACACATCTGCTGGGAGGTGTGGCTGATTGTGGTTGGACACAGAAACTTCTTGTATAGGCAGGCTTCTTCTTGTATAGACAGGTTGGTAGGTAAACTTTTGACTTTGGAAGAATGGTTGAAGCAGATATGAGTTCACAGATGCAGCTGCTCGATCACCTTCAGCTCGTATGAAGGCAGTAGCAATGTACCTGGTAGAGGTGGTACATACAACCTTTTCTCTCTGATAGGACAAACACATGCACACACACACATACCTTTCGCGCATCTGTGTCTCGCGTTGAACAATTCTAGTACCACCAATGATCTTCTCTCCTCCCCCTAAGTGGGGGGGGGGTTTAACCTAGCTTAAGCAATTCTTTTCCAAGTTCCGTAGCTCAATTAGTGCTCAGATCTGATGACCCTTACCTATTTTATTTTGCCCTCTTTATTAACAAATTCTTATTTCTCTCTCTGTGTGTCTCTGTTGCTGCTGTGGTGGTGAAGGTGCACGATATAGAGAAGGCCAACGGTGTGTGGAGCACGGATTCGATGTTCTGCAAGACAAGTCTGAGAATCCCTGTTGCCTTCGACAGCAACAGCATGAGCATGTCCAACTCTCCGAACAGGTCCCCTGACCATACCAGCACCAGATCCATGGCCAAAGCATCACACACGGAGGCTTTTCTCACCCATCCGATGGATCCCAGGATGGGAGATGACCGGGAAAGTTCCGGGGAAGAGGTCCGGTCGAAGTTGGGTATCAGGAGTGCGGGGATGAGTAGCAGAGTCCAAGTGACGGCAGAGTGTGGAGAGGATGGAGTTAAGAGCATATTTGACATTTTGAAATATGCCGATCTGCAGCTACAGGTCTCGAGGACGTTCGTGGAGAAGCTGGCTAGAAGAAGGTGACCCTTTACCAGATGAGGATGGAGAGGGTAGAACACTGAGTGCCGAAGGGATGAGGACGGTTGGGAAGAAGGGAAGGGACAGGTTGGCAAGGAGGTGTGTGTGTGGGGGGGGGGGGGGGGGGGGGAGGGTAGGGGAGGGGGCGAGAGGACACGGAGAAGCTGGATGAGGAGTCGAGGGGTGGGAGGGGAGCATGGATGGATGAGGAAGAGTTGAGTAGAAGGGAGCAAGGGGATAGGGGGACGACAGGATGGGGTGGGGGCGGTAGGAACATGGGCAAGGGATGAGGGGCTGGGACAATTGATGGGGGGGGGGGGGCAGATGGGAATATCTACAGCATATCCAGTGGTGCCCATGCCCCCATGGTGTATTCCACATGAATGAGTATCCATAATCCAACTTTCTTGCCCTACTAACACTGCACTGGCTAGGGCTAAGTCGGGGGGGGGGGGGGGGGGGGGCAGCAACTCTCAACTTTGGATGGCCACAAGGTCCTGGGATTGTTCATAACACCATTCCACCACCCCTGGTGGGGGGAGGGGATACGTTTGTGAATCTGCTGTGTGTGTTTTTTAGCTGCTCTGCTTGGATTGTACTCAAGTGTCCCTGTGTGTGTGTGTGTGTGTGTGGTTGTAGTGAGTTACTTAGTGTACCAAGGGATGCATACCACAGAACACACGAGGACAGCAGCTGGACGTCTTCATCTAGTCCAGGTCCGGAGAAAAGACAATCCGAGAGAGAGGACAGGTGAGCACATACACAGAACCACACCTTACCAACTGAGATACCTGATAAACTACATATGGAAGGAGTGGCAGATTATTTCTGGCGGGTGCAGGCGGGTGCAATAGTGCAGTTGTCTCTCTGTGAATGGATGTGAAGAGGAAATGCTGTAGTGTGGAGTGTGGTCTCCAAGATGCTCTTAACCCTTAGAACCCTATGCTCCCTAATATGTGTGTGCCTCCCACCCTCGAGGAAAAAATTACTTTATTTATTTATAATGCAAAAAAAAAAAAAAAAAGTGGGAGGAAAGAAGAAGAAAAAGGCCGAAAAATCGGCCGCTCGGATATATACCACTCTAGGTATCGGCCGAAAAATCGGCCGCTCGGTTTCTAAGGGCTAGGGCTATTAACTGTGAATAGTTCATTCATGTGCAGAATCTATGGCGCTCCAAAGACCTAACCACAAATCACACTTTCCATACATGCTCAGCACTCTTCCCCCCTTGGGGGGAAAGTTGCATTTTTTAAATTTATATTTAACTTATGATTACAACTTTAGAGCTTCGTAGATTCTGCAAACTTCATGGTATGGACTTGATATATAGCTCAAAAGATAGGTCTCTCTGTGTGCTCTCTTTTGATACTAAAATATGTTTCATAGGTATAACTATAGGCATGTTACTAGAAGGGACCCTCAATGCCCACATAAATAACAGATTGCTAAGTGCTAATTAACACCCGTAGCTAGAGGAAGCCCTCCTCTATTCAATGAGTGTCGTTAAAATGTTAAGTATGCGGTAGAGCGCGTGGGTGGAAAATGAGTTTTATGGATTATTAACGAAATTCATTTTCCACCCGCCGCGTTTGACCACGTACTTACATTTTAACGCCTAATGAAAACACTCATTGAATAGAGAGGGCTTCCTCTAGCCACTGGTACTAATTCAAATCTGCAATCTGGAGATATTTATGCGGAGGTTTCAGGCATTCAGGTTTTTGAGAGTCCCTCCACTTGTAGCTCCCGTAACTTGGCTATAGTTATACTTATGAAAAATATTTTAGTATCAACAGAGAGCACAAAGAGAGACCTATCTTTTGAGCTATACATGTATATCAAATCCATATCATGAAGTTTACAGAATCTATGGAGTTATAAAGTGGTAACCACACCCCAAAAAATATGTGGATCATTCCCCCCCCCCCCCTCCAAAATGCAACTGTCTCCCCTTAACCGCGAATATTTCCCCCCTTAACCGCGAATATTTCCCCCTCGCAGTCAGTCAACAACTGTGAGCGTTTCACTCCTCAAAACTATCCCTCTGCACATCAAATTGTTGGGGGAATTTTCATTATCCCGACAGCCTATGAAAATTGAAAACTAGGGGGGGTAAATATATATATAATATAATAGGTAAGGTGAAGCACACACAACATACACACCAAGTGGTGCAGAGAAGTGAGCATAGCTTCTAGAAGAGCTGGAGATATCTCTCTCCTAAGACATTTCCAGCTCAGAGAAGTGTGCATGACTTCTAGAAGAGCTGGAGATATCTCTCTCCTAAGACATTTCCAGCTCAGAGAAGTGAGCATAGCTTCTAGAAGAGCTGGAGATACCTCTCTCCTAAGACATTTCCAGCTCAGAGAAGTGTGCATAACTTCTAGAAGAGCTGGAGATATCTCTCTCCTAAGACATTTCCAGCTCAGAGAAGTGTGCATAACTTCTAGAAGAGCTGTCCAGAGATATCTCTCTCCTAAGACATTTCCAGCTCGAAGAGGTGAGCATAACTTCTAGAAGAGCTGGAGATAGCTCTCTCCTAAGACATTTCCAGCTCAGAGAAGTGTGCATAACTTCTAGAAGAGCTGTCCAGAGATATCTCTCTCCTAAGACATTTCCAGCTCAGAGAAGTGTGCATAACTTCTAGAAGAGCTGGAGATATCTCTCTCCTAAGACATTTCCAGCTCAAAGAGGTGAGCATAACTTCTAGAAGAGCTGGAGATATCTCTCTCCTAAGACATTTCCAGCTCAGAGAAGTGTGCATAACTTCTAGAAGAGCTGGAGATATCTCTCTCCTAAGACATTTCCAGCTCAGAGAAGTGTGCATAACTTCTAGAAGAGCTAGAGATATATCTCTTCTAAGACATTTCCAGCTCAAAGAGGTGAGCATAATTTCTAGAAGAGCTGGAGATATCTCTCTCCTAAGACATTTCCAGCTCAAAGAGGTGAGCATAACTTCTAGAAGAGATGGAGATATCTCTCTCCTAAGACATTTCCAGCTCAGAGAAGTGTGCATAACTTCTAGAAGAGCTGGAGATACCTCTCTCCTAAGACATTTCCAGCTCAGAGAAGTGTGCATAACTTCTAGAAGAGCTGGAGATATCTCTCTCCTAAGACATTTCCAGCTCAGAGAAGTGTGCATAACTTCTAGAAGAGCTGGAGATATATCTCTCCTAAGACATTTCCAGCTCAGAGAAGTGTGCATAACTTCTAGAAGAGCTGGAGATATCTCTCTCCTAAGACATTTCCAGCTCAGAGAAGTGTGCATAACTTCTAGAAGAGCTGGAGATACCTCTCTCCCAAGACATTTCCAGCTCAGAGAAGTGTGCATAACTTCTAGAAGAGCTGGAGATATATCTCTCCTAAGACATTTCCAGCTCAAAGAGGTGAGCATAACTTCTAGAAGAGCTGGAGATATCTCTCTCCTAAGACATTTCCAGCTCAGAGAAGTGTGCATAACTTCTAGAAGAGCTGGAGATATCTCTCTCCTAAGACATTTCCAGCTCAGAGAAGTGTGCATAACTTCTAGAAGAGCTGGAGATATCTCTCTCCTAAGACATTTCCAGCTCAGAGAAGTGTGCATAACTTCTGGAGATATATCTCTCCTAAGACATTTCCAGCTCAAAGAGGTGAGCGTAGCTTCTGGAGATATCTCTCTCCTAAGACATTTCCAGCTCAAAGAGGTGAGCATAACTTCTAGAAGAGCTGGAGATATCTCTCTCCTAAGACATTTCCAGCTCAGAGAAGTGACTGTGAGCATAGCTTCTAGAAGAGCTGGAGATATATCTCTCCTAAGACATTTCCAGCTCAAAGAGGTGAGCATAACTTCTAGAAGAGCTGGAGATATATCTCTCCTAAGACATTTCCAGCTCAGAGAAGTGTGCATAACTTCTAGAAGAGCTGGAGATATCTCTCTCCTAAGACATTTCCAGCTCAGAGAAGTGTGCATAACTTCTAGAAGAGCTGGAGATATCTCTCTCCTAAGACATTTCCAGCTCAGAGAAGTGTGCATAACTTCTAGAAGAGCTGGAGATATCTCTCTCCTAAGACATTTCCAGCTCAGAGAAGTGTGCATGACTTCTAGAAGAGCTGGAGATATCTCTCTCCTAAGACATTTCCAGCTCAGAGAAGTGAGCATAGCTTCTAGAAGAGCTGGAGATATCTCTCTCCTAAGACATTTCCAGCTCAAAGAGGTGAGCATAGCTTCTGGAGATATATCTCTCCTAAGACATTTCCAGCTCAAAGAGATGAGCATAGCTTCCTCTATCATATGTACATGTAATGATGTGTTTTTGTTGCTGCCGGTGATCTTTTGGGCTAGTACATGTATTTCTCACTAGCACTTCTATAACTGCTGCTTTCCGTATAGCACGATAGCCTCTCGTACGGCATGGCCTAGTAATTTCCAGTAATCTCTCAATGTTTCATCTCTTACACAGCATGCCTTAGTAATCTCTAGTAATCCTCACGTGGCATTGCCCAGTCATCTCCCACAGAGCATGGCCCAGTCATCCCACACAGCCTGACCCAGTCATCCCCCACACAGCCTGGCCCAGTCATCTCCCACACAGCCTGGCCCAGTCATCTCCCACACAGCCTGGCCCAGTCATCTCCCACACAGCATGGCACAGTCATCCCACACAGCCTGGCCCAGTCATCCCCCACACAGCCTGGCCCAGTCTCATCTCCCACACAGCATGGCACAGTCATCTCCCACACAACATGGCCCAGTTATCTCCCACACAACATGGCCGACCAATCTCATCCACAGCTTTCCAGCTAGTTTGTCTTTGGAAGTCGATCGCATCTTGTCTCAGTCGATTACACCAGAACATAAATAATTAGAAAGATCTTGTTCTCTACAATACGTTAAATATTTTCTTGCCGATTATTTTAAATGTTTGATGTTCCAGATTTGCTATGTAACAATTTGTCCCTTCGCAATTCCTTCTTCTTTCTGTCATTTCAGCCCGATATCTAAAAGACGGCATCGGAAAAGAGTCCAGTCAACACCAGAAAAAATGGAGGCATCTCGTAATGAACTCGAGGAAAAGCTGTTTGAACTTTAGCCAGGTCCATTTTATGTTGTGTGTGTGTGTGTGTGTGTGTTGTGATTCTATTAGATAGCAACTAGTGTGTGTGTGTGTGCATCTCAGGTGTGCTCTTTTATTCTTTTAACACCCACACCTTACCAGGTTAAGTTACCCAACCACCGACACCTTACCAGACCAAGATATTGTTGTCTCGGCCACATATCCTCACATCCTAGCACTTATTCACTGCCACTCCCTAACACTTGCCATTTGTAGCTCCACCCCCTGGTGGGGCGGAGAGTGCTGTGTCAAGGACGTTTATGCCATCAATTTTCTCTCGCACTTTGACGGGTTTAGAGAATCCCATATTTTGAATCATCCATTCTCACTGCAATGTCGTGTGTTTATGTTGAAAGTGTTTGTAAGAATAAATTGGGTTGCTTAAACCTGTTTTTACTGGAGCCATGTGGAAGAGTGCTTCTCAGCAAACCAACTAAATATCCATCTTGCTACTAACCATGAATCGGCTGATGCCAGAGTTCTCAGTTACTCGAGTTCACAGTTTTTGGTGTCTGCTTCTCTCGTGGGTCCCATCCATCCATCCGTCTGTTTCTTTGTCCTCGATGGGCACTTGCACAGAGGACTCGAAGAGGGAGGGGGGGGGGGGGGGGGGGGGGGACCAGGGGGGGATAGGGGTTACTCGACCAGGGCAAGTTTGGGGCCCATAGGCTATGCCCCCAAAGGCCAAACTAGGCAGCTACAGAGCCAGCGATATTTCTCTTAGTCCTTTCTATCCGACTGTGTTTCTGGTCTTCAATGGGCTCACGGATAAAGGGGGTGCTAGCCAAAAAGTGAATTTAAAAAGTCACTGGGGGTGGGGGGGGGGGGGGGGGGGGGGGGGGGGTTGTTAGTACCAAAGTTGATATAAATTGACTTGTCCTGTAAAGCGCCCCTCCCTTTCTCAATATCTGATGTATTTATTTCATGGAGAAGGGTCTGGGGACACTTGACGTGTCTCTGTGTGTACTGAGAAGATATGTAGCTTGTACTCGAGTTGCACGCTGGAGGAATTTTAATGAAGCTCTGGGAAGTTGCCTCAGGCCACACCCACTCCAAGCTAAAGGGGAGGGTGCTAAAAGAGAGAGTCGGTGAGTGCTGAAGTTCAGGGACACTTGCAAGGGAAGGCGGCTACCTGGGTCATCCTCCAGCATCGCCCGACTCCTCCACAAACCAGTGCATCTCAGCTTCAGTGCAGAGCCACTCCAAACTCGTGTGGTGGCGTCCCAAATCTTGGGTCACATGACTACTCCCAGCTCGTTGGCTCCTTCAGAAATTTCAGTTAGACAAAAATGATGTCCGACTGCAGAGATAATTTAATCTTCAAAATGCTGAGGCCATCCCACCCCATGCAGTGCAGTACAGAAATAAAATAGAATAATGATAGTAAATGAGGTAAGATTACTTGTACTGTAATAAGTACTATGACATACATATATATCTGATAAATATTAAGTTTATGTTGTATGTTAAATGAGTTGTACTGCTTGGATATGGAGGAGTTTGGGGGGGGGCATAAATCAGTCCCTTCCTCCTCTTCTAACATTTCACTATGCACTCCAAAATGCACCCACACACTTCCACCATCACCTGATTACTCCCACCCTCCACCTCCTTCCCAAGCAACAATGCCACCTTCCCCTCATTGCCATCATCTCAAACTCCTCCCACCATATTCCAGCTCCCTCAGCTCATTGATTAACATCCGTTCCCTTCCAAATTCATCACAAGTCTAATAGAAAGTGCCCCACATCTTCCACTTCCTTCCTGTCACACAACACGCATCTACCATCAGGCTCCACAAGAGATGAGGTTGAGGGGGGGTGGAGATTGAATCACGGCTTCGGAAAGAGGGAAAATGAAATTGCTCAGATTTCTTTCTCTACGGTTCACGGCAGCTTTTCTTCTATTTTCAACGAACTCTCAATTGACAATCTTCCTGATGAAGGCTAGGAAACTTCGAGAGGGTATGTAACTTCACACGATGTTGAGGAAGTCAATTGAGAGTTTGTTGAGAATAGAAGAAAACCTGCCGCCTAAACAAGGAGTGCTTCAACACCAGACAACTGTGGCAACAAACATTTACACCACGCTTGTGCGAAGCCTTTTGGAATCCCCACCTCCATGTGGAAATAGTGACCCCCATCCTCCGAATGATAGTAAATCACTTAAAAGATACCCGTTAGCGAGCAGACAGTGAATGGGATCCCCATTTTCACAGAACTACTAGAGCATTGTTATAGATGTGGGGCGCCTATTCATGGTAACCCCCATTTTCACACGAAAGATACTGTCCATAGCAGTGTGGTAGTAGGGGTTGTATGCTTGTCTCTTACTATTCAGGGATTGTTGGGAGAGGGGGGGGTGCTCATTATTATGGAGGTCCCCACTTCCCTCGGACGACGGTTGTGTATAGAATTTGAAGGATGGGGTTGCTATCTGCTTCAGAGATGTTGCTAGAGAAGTTGTGCCTAGTAGTTAGTGGGTGCGGATAGCTATAACTATTTTCTCTAGGGGTGGGCTGTGTATTTCTTAAATTCAATTCCCATTTGAAATATTTCCAAAAATGGTCTGTAGAAGTTTTGTGCAGGTTGGAGGTTCCCCTGAATTTTGCCCGTGATCTTGTGCTGTAGAAGTTTTGTGCAGGTTGGAGGTTATCCTGAATTTTGCCCAAGATCTTGTGCTGTAGAAGTTTTGTGCAGGTTGGAGGTTCCCCTGAATTTTGCCCGCAATCTTGTGCTGTAGAAGTTTTGTGCAGGTTGGAGGTTCTACTGAATTTTGCCCGTGATCTTGTGCTGTAGATGTTTTGTGCAGGTTGGAGGTTCTACTGAATTTTGCCCATGATCTTGTGCTGTAGACATTTGTGCAGGTTGGAGGTTCTCCTGAATTTTGCCCATGATCTTGTGCTGTAGAAGTTTTGTGCAGGTTGGAGGTTCTACTGAATTTTGCCCGCGATCTTGTGCTGTAGAAGTTTGGAGGTTCTACTGAATTTTGCCCACGATCTTGTGCTGTAGAAGTTTTGTGCAGGTTGGAGGTTCTACTGAATTTTGCCCGCGATCTTGTGCTGTAGAAGTTTGGAGGTTCTACTGAATTTTGCCCACGATCTTGTGCTGTAGAAGTTTTGTGCAGGTTGGAGGTTCTCCTGAATGTTGCCCATGATCTTGTGCTGTAGAAGTTTTGTGCAGGTTGGAGGTTCTCCTGAATGTTGCCCATGATCTTGTGCTGTAGAAGTTTTGTGCAGGTTGGAGGTTCTACTGAATTTTGCCCGTGATCTTGTACTGTAGAAGTTTTGTGCAGGTTGGAGGTTCCACTGAATTTTGCCCACGATCTTGTTGTAGAAGTTTTGTGCAGGTTGGAGGTTCCCCTGAATTTTGCCCACGATCTTGTGCTGTAGAAGTTTTGTGCAGGTTGGAGTTTCTACTGAATTTTTCCCATGATCTTGTTGTATAAGTTTTGTGCAGGTTGGAGGTTCCCCTGAATTTTGCCCACGATCTTGTTTTAGAAGTTTTGTGCAGGTTGGAGGTTCAAGTTCTCCTGAATTTTGCCAACGATCTTGTGCTGTAGAAATTTTGTGCAGGTTGAAGTCGACCACCATTCTCCTAGTATCCACAAACACTGCACGAACTATTTCTGGAAGCAATCAGCAAAGAAAATGATTCTCAATGAAATCTCAAGGAAGTACAGCTGTGGCCTGCTACTTGTTCGGGGTTGGGAAATGGTCCAGAAACACCTGTGAAAATGGGGATCACCATAGCAATACAGGAACATGTGGAAAAGGGTCTACCATGATATTGGGAAATGTACCAAACCCCACCCCCCACCCATTCCTCCCCCCAAAAAAACTTCCTTGCCTGTGTTTAGCTGCAGTACAGTGTATTATATGACAAGATAATTGTTTCAGTAAATCTTAGTCAAAAACACATCTTATTGCAATTCAGACTTTAAGCCGAAGATCAGCTTGAGCTATGATAAATGAGCTAAATACAGTTAAAGGGACACACACACACAGCTAATCCCACTCTGATTCCATGTACTATACAGTCATGGTACTCAGTCAGCACTATCGGTAGTGAATGCATCGAGCGGCCAGTGGAGGTGCGGTGAGAGAGAATGAGGGGGGAGAAAAACAAATCATTTTAGCCCTGTATATAACCGGAACAAAACTTGAAATCCTACTGTTGCATTGCATTGCTCTGGTCATTGTCCTAGCCCTAGCCAGGCTATAGGCCTAATTTATGTAGTGCTGACGTCTGCATCATGCTGCTGTAAGTGGGGAAGTAGGCAAGAACTGTATGTGTTTTATGTATGTCTTACAAATTCCAAACTCTGCCAGCCCTTGGCAGTAGTCTGTCAACTTCAGCTGAAACTGTGTTTCTTTTGTTTTGTCTTCTCACACTTCATATGTAAGCAACTATGCCTGTAGTTGTAATAATATAATAAACTGGTGCCAGGTTAAACAACCCTTAGAACCCTATGCTCCCTAATATGTGCGTGCCTGCCACCCTGTGGTCCTGGAGAGAAAAATTACTAAAAAGTTTATAAAGTTGATTATAATGCCAAAAAAAAATGGGGGGAAAAAATGGGGGGAAAAAATGGAAAAATCGGCCGCTCGGGTATACATACCACTCTAGGTATCGGCCGAAAAATCGGCCGCTCGGGTTCTAAGAGCCCTTAGAACCCTATGCTTCCTAATATTTCCTAATATGTGCGTGCCTGCCACCCTGTGGTCCTGGAGAGAAAAATTACTAAAAAGTTTAAAGTTGATGATAATGCCAACAAAAAAACAAAAAATTTAAAATTAAAAAAAAAATTAAAGGGAAAAAAAGACCGAAAAATCGGCCGCTCGGGTATACATACCACTCTAGGTATCGGCCGAAAAATCGGCCGCTCGGGTTCTAAGTTAATGGCTGTGTGAGTAGTTCTGTTACGAGCACTTGGAGGCAGCTTCCCTTGAAGATGGGAAGCACACTACACTTATAGAGTGAGTTCATCAGACAGTGCTCAGCAGGAATTCTCGGAGCACTAAAGGGAAAACCACGCAGAAGCTGACTAGAACTTGTTAAAGAGATAGTTTGCACCCTAGACATTTGTTTAGTGGGTTGAGTCTGCTCTCTATTGGCATGAGAGCAACAATACATATAATTACCTTACCAAGATGTGTTATAGCTTCTGCATCATCATGACAAAAATTGTCGCTACTTACCTCCACAGCTACGTCAGAACGAAACTCCGACATCGTTTCCAGTCGGCTATATATACATTACGGTTAACTTGTCCCGATGCCGGGGACAGTGTTATGACGGTCCATTGACGGGGGGGGGGGGGGGGGGGGGGGGGGGGGGTAACATGGCAGGCAGTGGAAGTGGAGTCAAGTCCCGATATTACATCAAGAGTGCCCCTGCACTTTCCACGCCACTGTTATGGACTGCACTAAGTCCTGCTGTTGCGGACTCAGTCAAACAGGTCAAACGCACTACTACAGGACAGAACTTACAATATTTACCTAAAATGCAATCAATATTTGAAATTATCAAGGCTGATAGGTCTTCCATGGCGCTGTTGGATTTCGTACATTATGCCCTACCCGTAGAATGGTGTGAAATGAAACCTGAATTAGGAAGTTTTTTTATTATAAGTGTGGAATGCAATATAAGTGGTGCCATCAACAACTTAGCAAGACCTTGCAGCACACCAGCATGAGTGCATAACCACAAGGACTGAGTATTTTCCAGAAGACTGTTAATTTTATTATATGCCTGCAGGTAAAATATTGATATTCTATAATTACAGTGACAATTTTGTATTTTATAATTATTGTTGTAATTTATTTTTTTACTTACTTATATCAGTAATGGGATCTTTGCCATCAGGGTTGGGGACGAGCCATTTCCCTAGTCATCACTTGAACTTTTGAACTTGAGGGGAAGGGGGTTCTATAAACTATATGAATAAGCATTGTGCATTTATTTGTCGATTGTGCTTGAAAAGAAGGGGGGAAAACAAGTAGCTATATATGCATTAACAAAACAAATATTAATAATAATTAAAGAAATGAGATGTTTCAAGCAACTAAGGTGGTAAGTGGGAGGAACCAGTTGCCAAGGAAAAGAAGAGCACTAATATGTTGTTTGATGACCTAATAGTACTAGCACTTCACCAGTTACACTAGAGAACACTGCCATGTTATTTATTGAGAGACGCTGGAAAGTTATATCTTTGAACAGGAGAGTTATCAAATGTAGCTACAACAAACTTGAGCCACTCTTGTTGAAAGGTGATCAAGGGAGAGTGGTGAGGTATTCACTTTATACTGATGACTTTGACAGACATCTACTTTATGCGCAGCTTTCCACATCCATGTGTAATTACAAGATTGAAGAAGATGGACATTATAGCATGTCAGCTGCTTGAAAGAAGCAAAAGTGATCATAGCAGGTCGTGTTGTGCTTGTTGTACCAACAACAAATTCCATCAGTGCGTCGGGTTAGACGTACTTGAGGTCTAGAAGCAGAAACATCTCAACACACTATCCTCATGCACACTAGGAACAAACTAAAATATATTGCTAAAGAATTTTGTGGAATGAACGACAATGATTTCCACAAGTATTGTATCACTCCCAATCCAACACATCAGTTTGTCTGACCAACACTTTGAGGACTGCTGTTTATCTATGAATATAATACTGCTTCTTTACCCATTTTTTTTTTGCACTTATTCATAATAGTTTATCCATTATTATCTCTATCATATTCGGTAAAATGTTTGTTGTAGGAACTACCAATTGAATACAGGTGCTTCTTTATGTAAGTAAATGATTGTTTATGTGAATCTTCTTGTCAATCTTTAATAAAACATTTTTGTCTTGTTTATCTATGTATCTAACCCCCCCCCCCCCCCCCAGTCCCCACACACACACACACACATACATAAATACCCCGTCATAATTTACCAGACACCGAACGGTCCAAACATTTTCTTAATTTAGCACAATCTAACCATCTAACATCGTACAATAATTATGTGGCAGTTGGCTTAGGTAGCTGTGGTGGTGGCTTACAGTAGGTAGCTGTGGCGGTTGGCTTGGGTACGTAGCTGTGGCAGTTGGCTTAGGTAAGCTGTGGCAGTTGGCTTAGATGCAATACAGGTCAACAAAACTTGGCATTGCATACTGCAACATCCAATCCTGTGCATTTTCCAATTGTCTGAAAAGAACGCACGAAACATTTACACCCACGAAACATTTTATTGATTATTGGGCAGAATGGATCGCTAGGGAGTTGCACGTGACAATCGTACAAGTTCATGACTTTTAGCGTTCATTCAACCTTATAAGTTATATATTAATTTGAGAGGATTGAAAGCACAGACTATTGTTAGGTTCTTGGAGGAGGAGAATATGACAGCAACGAGGCAGGGCTTAGCACTACCCTCCACCCTAATGATTTTTTTGAGGAAATGAGAGGGGGGAGTATATACTTTACAACCCAATACATCCTGACTAGATTTAAAAAACACCCCCTCCAAGTGTGTGTACTTAATACTCATAGTCTTGTAAATAAGCTTACTTCTCTACAATCTTTTATTCTCTCATCGACTATTCTATCTACTGCTTCTCTGAAACTTGGCTCTCGTCCAACATATATAACAATGAAATCATCCAGACAGGTTTCACTATTTTCAGAAAGGACCGGGACACTAGAGGGGGTGGAGTCCTGATAGCTGTCAGGGAAGAAATTCCCTGTAAGCTTATGTCTTCTCCTGCTTCCCTTGAGGTCATCACTATCTCTTTCTGTTTCCAGCATCCCATTCTTCTCACTTTAGTCTATTCTCCCCCAAATGCAAGTCACGCCTATCTTGAAAATCTGATCAACTATCTAAATACTCTTCCTGCACTCACTGCTTCTATCATTCCTGTTGGTGACTTCAATGCTCCAGACATAAGTTGGTCTGCCTCAACTGACCACTTCCCAATCTCCTTCCTTGTCAACACCTCGTCCTCCCATATACCAAAAACAACTCCAAAGTAGGTTTATGACTACTCAAAGGCTGATTTTTTCGGCCTTAGCTCTTATCTTTTGGAAGCTGACTTCAGCTCTTGCTTACTGTCTGAAGACGTGGAGCAGGTCTGGGCCTATATCAAAAACGCCATTTTAAATGCTATGCCTCTGTTTATCCCCAAAGTCAAATTAAGAGCAAAACAACATCCCAAATGGATTACTAAACATATACAGCACAAGTACAATTGCCTTCGCACTCTGAAAAGAAGAAATAGATCCCATCCTACCCAATCTCTCCTTGACAAAATAATTCTGTTAGAAATTCAATTGAAAGATGATCTTAAGTATGCTAAATCGGCCTACGAGTCCAAACTGATTCATGAATTTTCCCATTCAAACAACTCAAACATCTATAAATATTTGAGGTCCCTAACAGACTCCAACAATATTCCTCACACAGTGAGCTATGGCTCTTCTAGAGCTTCAGCAGACTACTCTAAAGCCTCTCTATTTAATCACTATTTCCACTCTGTGTTTACTAATAGCCACTTCATTACTTGAAGAAACCGGGTCCATGCATGACTCTTTTCTGGAGAATATCACCATCACTGACTTTGATGTATATGTAGCTCCAAGCTCCTTAGACACCAAAAAAGCAATGGGAGTAGACGGCATTGGTCCAAAGATATTGAAATCATGTACAGTAGCACTCTATGAACCATTATTACACTTGTTCAACCTCACACTCTCCAAACATGCACTCCCAAGAGAGTGGCGTACTCATTCCATCACACCCATATCGACAAATCCCAAGCAAGTAGTTACAGACCTATCTCCCTCCTTGCACTGTCTCAAAAGTTCTGGAAAAAATCATTTATAATAAATGCATTGATTCCATCCTTGGCTCCATCTCGGCAACACAATTTGGTTTTCTGAAACAGCGATCAACCCTACAGCAGCTTCTAACTCTCTTTAGTACAATCTATGAGTGCAATGACAAGAAAAATCAGGTAGATGTTATTTATATGGACTTCAAAAAAGCTTTTGACAGTGTTCCACATAAGGAACTCCTGTTAAAACTTAGACTCGTAGGAATAACTGGAAACTTATGGCTTTGGTTTCAAGCTTACCTCACAGGTAGAGCTCAATGTGTAACCATTAATAACCTGCATTCTGACCTGCTACCTGTAGTATCAGGTGTGCCTCAAGGCAGCATTTTAGGCCCTTTATTATTCCTTATTTTCATTAATGACCTTCCTTTATCTACTTCTAACTCTTCCATGTTGCTTTTTGCCGATGACACAAAGTGTTTTCGCCCAATCAACTCTGTCTTGGACAAGGATCTACTACAACAGGACATTGACTCCATTTTTGACTGGAGTAAGAATTAGAGCCTAGCCTTTAATGAATCTCCACCTGAGTTTCCTGGCAAACAAAGATGTCATCCCTACTTACTATAACATTAGTTCCCATGACATCGCCACAAAAAAATCACACCAAGACCTTGGTATCATTCTTTCCACAGACTTAACATGGAGTGAACACTACCTTTATCTGACATCTAAGGTCTACAGATTGCTCGGTCTTCTTCGCCGTCACTTCAGTGCTTCAGCCTCAGTTAGTGCCAAAAAATCCCTATACTTATCACTGATCAAATCAAGGTTGATTTATTGTTCCCAGCTTTGGCGCCCTAACCTTACTAAAGAATAATAACCCTGAAAAATATTCAAAGAAGAGCTACCAAATTTATTCTCAACGATTATCAATCTGACTACAAAGTTCGCCTTGAAAACCTCAACATGCTTCCGCTAATGATGGAGTTCGAACTGGCTGACATCAAGTTTCTAATTAATTCCCTCAAGAACGTCAACTCAACCTTCAATATCTACAACTATATTTCCTTCGCCAACTGTAATACACGATCAAAAGGCTCAGCTAAACTAAAGCACACGTACACAAGATCAAGCACCCACAGGCATTTTTACTTCAATCGGATTCCAAGACTATGGAACTCACTTCCGTCCTTAAACATGGAGCTCACTTCCTATACTCTCATTAAGCAAGTTCATACTCGCTTTATGTCTCACTTCAAGAGTAACTTTTCATCTGCAAATCCCTGTTCCTTTCACTATGTCTGCCCCTGCAACAAATGTTCACACCACCCACCACCTTCTATTCTCAATTGTCTCTAAATTGTTATCCCCTCTTACTTTATTCATAATTATATATGCGTATGACAGTGCTTGGTGTGTAATGGTGGCGATCAAGACCGGACCAAAGAGGAAATTCACCTTTAATGACTTATCCAGAGTGTTTCCATAATTGCAAGTGTGTGTGCGCATGATGAAGAAGCCTGTTGGTGGACTTAGAAGAGCCTTGTCCTCCCAGTAAGCCACTTGCAAGTACTGCTCTCGCGTCGTCTTTTGACAGTTATTGAGACCTGGCTGGCTCACCTAGGGCTCAGCAGATACAACGACATTTTGGCGAAGAAAGGTATCAGTGAAGTTTTCTAAGAGTTGAACCAGACTGCTTCCCCACGATAGTTATAACACACACCAATGTATTCTCATTGGTGTGGTGCATATTATAAGGTACACACAAATGTACTCTCATTGGTGTCGCACACAGGTTTGCCCAAAATGGGAATAGAAGTAAAAATGACTTGGAGATAAAGAATAAATTTCAAGAAAATGAATAAAGTATGTTTGAGTTATTGAGTAAAAGTTTGCAAATAAGTGAATTGGGTTTGAATTTCTGCCGTTGAAAAATGGCAAAAATAACTACATCTACAAGTGTAGCGTAAAATTAGGTAAAATTGTGTGAAGTGCACAAAAATGAAATAAAAGAACAAGTTTGTAAAATGGTAATGCTAAGAGTTTTATTAGATTGTCAGGATCTGTGAATAATTATATAGCTGAGGGGATTGAACTTATTCTCATAAAACATTATTTACCAGTGATGATATATCCATAGCAAAGTGAAATCTTACTTCTTTCGAGTGACAATAATTGTAGCACGCTTCGCTCCACCATTCTTCACACTCTGGGAATTTTTAAATATATATACATGGATTTAGAAGATGTGCAGATATATAGATGCATATCTAGAAATTAATATATAATATGATGACTTATAATATCTCCAACATGCTTCACGCTTTAGAAAACAACAACAAACTAACTTTGAACACAACTCTCCCACGTCTGATTGTCCAGTTAATCTACAAAATGTTACAGGGAGAATAGCCATGATGACATATCTATCTACATAGCAATAATGAGTGCACATGCGCAGGGGGGATTTAGATTTCAATATTTAATAATTATGGAGAGAAGAGCTGGTTGCAGAAAAGTCTGAGAGCTATGATTACATCATTTCTGTAAGTTTCTCTGAAACTTTGACAGACCAGTTCCTCCCCCCCCCCCCTGATGCTTATGCAGCTTTCACAGTTACACTGCACCTGCACTCGGGGTTGGTACATCATCTTTGCTGAGTCCAGTGGCGGCTATTGGTCCATCAACTCACACAATGGTAGTGGAAGTTCTGTCTTTAGAAGGTATTTGAATATTACGAAAAAATTAGTTTCTCTGGAGTCCAGGAACTTAAGTGAAGAAGAAGCAAACGACTTTTGTACGGAATACCACATATTACCAGCTTTAGCTGCAGAAGTATCTTACAATGTCGCCTATCTCAGCTGTTTTGAAATGTCGTCAGTCAACGTAGAAATGGTTGATAAAGGCTGGGTGAGTGTCAACGGCATGAGGGATTTTTTTCGAACTAATTTAGACAGTAAACTTTTGAAAATCGGAAAACAGCGGATTTTATCGGTTCATCGTTGCCATTAGTTTGCACTGCATTGGAAAATTTTGTGCTGCCTCATGACATTTGGGGCAGATACAACAAGTCTTATATTCACAATATGCGGTTAACCTACCTGACCAACTCTAGTGAAGGTGTGAAGGTCATGTTTTATGATCCAGAGAAGGCCACCATTCTGTTGGAGCAATACAGAATGTTTGTGTGCACTGTATCAACAGTAGGACCTCATGCATATTGGCACTGTGAGAGGATTCATGTTTAAATCTACTTCTTAAAAGAATTAAAAAATTGCAAGTTTCTGCTTTGACCTTGGATGCTGAAAATACCAAAAGCTTTATGTTCAAGGTTAAGCCTTCTTCGAAACAACTGGACGGCGCCTTGTGTAAGATTAACGAAAACCAAATCTATCATTTGAGGATTGGCCACCACGGAATTGACGCTGTGTGTCTATGTTCAGAAAAAACAGTCGTGAAAAAGTCCTTATCTTCATTCAAGTATATATCTCTTGTGAGTTACCAGCAGCATCCCTCGAAGGCTTATGTACTGAAATGTAAGGTACAGAAATTAGAGCACCGTGACTCAACAATCCTGGCATACTATAAAAGTATTTGTGACCAGGAAGTCAAGACGGTCATGTACCTATTTTTAAGTCCAGAAAGTGTCGCTAAACCAAAAAACGAGTTTGAGTCTGAAAAACCGAGGAAACGAAGAGTTGACCGTAGCAGAGATGAAACTATTTACTATGGATTCGTTGAACCCAATGGTGTCACCGTTGGCACTATGGACTCTGTTTTGGATGAAC
This sequence comes from Cladorhizidae sp. MBARI D1340-BT2, assembly GCA_028752905.1. Taxonomy (NCBI): domain Eukaryota; kingdom Metazoa; phylum Porifera; class Demospongiae; order Poecilosclerida; family Cladorhizidae; species Cladorhizidae sp. MBARI D1340-BT2. The sequence goes on from JAQNBH010000010.1 coordinate 11,864,584, forward strand.
TGGATAGACTATGCTAATTGTTGGCACTGTTTATATAAATATATGTTGATATAAATATCATTGTAGCTATTAGTAGTATGTCATAGCTATATATCTGATTAATTTTTTCCCCTTCATATTTATGAAGGACAAATCTACATAAGTCGATGCATTAGTCGAACAAGAATCTATGTGAGATTATATCAAACTCTCCAGTCCCTCTGTGGAGATTATACACGTGCACGAATCGAGGTGCCTACTATTGGAACTGGGGTGTAGGTGCCCTATATTAGAACTGGGGTCAAGGTGCACACATATATCTGCACCTTTGTATAGTACCTCTATACATGGATTTAAAATATGTGCAGTTATATATGTGTATATATACTAGGAATGGGGAACCGGGAATGGGGAACCTTGGAATGGGGAACTGGGAATGTCCCTACAGTCTGATGGAGTGCAGGCCCAGTTTGCTAACCTATCTCAAGCTTCTCAAGCTGACCCAACCAACCTCTACATCTCTGGGCTGCCCCAGGACTATGACGAGAGTAAGCTTGATAGCTTGGTGCAGGCCTATGGCAAGATGATCCGATCCACTCAAGAGTGTTCCGAAACAACTCTGGAAAGTTCAAAGGTGTTGGATTTTGCCGGATGGAGAGTAGAGAGGATTGTGAGAAGGTCATCGAGGTGCTGGACCATGCCAATTTGCCTGGCACCATGGAAGGCATCATTGTGAAACACCAATGTACTCTCATTGGTGTTGATATATAATAGTACACACCAATGTACCCTCATTGGTGTTGATATATAATAGTAACACCAATGTACCCTCATTGGTGTTGATATATAATAGTACACACCAATGTACCCTCATTGGTGTTGATATATAATAGTACACACCAATGTACCCTCACTGGTGTTGATATATAATAGTACACACCAATGTACCCTCATTGGTGTTGATATATAATAGTAGTATACACCAATGTACTCTCATTGGTGTTGATATATAATAGTACCCACACCAATGTACTCTCATTGGTGTTGATATATAATAGTACACACCAATGTACCCTCATTGGTGTTGATATATAATAGTACCCACACCAATGTACTCTCATTGGTGTTGATATATAATAGTATACACCAATGTACTCTCATTGGTGTTGATATATAATAGTACACACCAATGTACCCTCATTGGTGTTGATATATAATAGTACCCACACCAATGTACCCTCATTTGTGTTGATATATAATAGTACACACCAATGTACTCTCATTGGGTGGTGGATATATAATAATGTAAGTATCTGTGGCCCTTTGCTTTTTTCGGCATGGCTTCAACTAAAACTAAGCGTTAAAGGGTCTGGCTTCAACTATCCAAGACGGACCCTTACCAAACCTCTAGCGCGTGCCACTCGAAAGTGCCAAAGAGACTAGCGCGTTAGCGATTTGGTAAAGGTCTCGGCACTTCTACATACAATGGCATGCACATACATATTTTTCAGGAAAATTCATTAATGGGGATGGGTACATTGGTGTGTACCTATCATATAGCGACACCAATGAATGGGGGGGGGACATTGGTGTGTACCTATCATATAGCGACACCAATGAATGCATATATATATATAGATATAGCGACATCTGAGAGCTAATTTAGGAGGGTTCATACTTCAAGCCCTATATCTGTACTACTATATATACACTACTATATCTCAATACATTGGTGTGTATCTATCATATAGCGCAATAAATGGGGAGGGGTACATTGGTGTGTACCTATCATATAGCAACACCAATGAATGGGCGGTACATTGGTGTACATTGATGTGTACCTATCATATAGCGACATCGGAGAGCTGATTAGGAGGGCTCGTACTTCAACCCTTATATTTGTACTGCTATATATACACTCCTATATCTGCAACTTTGATATATGCATCTATATACATGGATTTAGAAGATGTGCAGATATATAGATGCATATCTAGAAATTAATATATTAGAGGTGGATGTATAGGAGGGCTGGCTAGATTAAGTAGGAGGGTTGACTGGATTAATTAGGTGAGATTGCATCATGACTGTAGTGCTATATTATATGCACTCCTATAGAAGGTAAGGGATCACCTAACCATATACTGCCTGGGAGGAGAGAAGGTAAAGGGTGTGTATACTGAGGTGTTCAGTTATACTGAAGTGTTCAGTTATCCTGCAACTGAACACGTCAGTTGTAGGGGGAAAATTGGAGACGAAGTGACAACCGAAACGAATCATCAACACGAGTCACTTCAGTATACCTTACCTTCTCTCCTCCCTGGCTGTATATGATTCTGCCCCTCCCGCATAGTGGCACGTGCTAGCAGTCCATGTCACACTTGTGGGGTGATTCAAAGGACGTCGTGCAGCAGTACTTGCAAGTAGCTTGCTGGGAAGAGCTAGGCTCCTCGAAGTCCCACCAGAGGTAAGCTATATAACTTCACCATCATCTGTGCACATACTTATTATGGAAAAACACACTCTGGATAAGTCATAAGGGTAAATTTCCTCTTTGGTCTGGTCATGCCCGGATTGCCACACATTACAGATGAGCACTGCTACACACCATCTGAGTACTCTCGCCATGGAAGACAAAGACAACCCATGTATTATTTTACCTCCTCTGCTATGTCACCTCTGAAATACACCAAGACCATGACAGAGAGGTGATGACGAAGCCATATCGAGTCAAGTAACTCCATGCAAATCCAGACGCCCCCTTGTTGGGGGGCACAACAACCAAAATTGACAATATTATCTTCTATCACCTCTGCCACCGCTGAAATGCACCAAGACCATCACCAAGGGAATAACAGAGGAGGTGATGAAGAAGACCATCAAGTCACGTAGCTCCATACAAATCCACACGCTTGGTAAAGGGAAAGGGCTAGGATTGTTTTCTCATGAGATTATCTACCCCATAACTGTGATTGAGGAGTGCGATTATATTTTCAATTTGGTTGTTGTGCCCCCCAACAGGGGGACGTGTGGATTGTATGGAGCTACTTGACTCGATGGGGCTTCTTCATCACCTGCTCTGCATCCTTATGGTGATGGTCTTGGTGTATTTCAGCGGTGACATAGCAGAGGAAGACATAGGTTGTCGACCACGTCGAGAGTAGAAACATGCGTATGACAGTGCTTGGTGTGTAATGGTGGCGATCAAGACCGGAACAAAGAGGAAATTCACCTTTAATGACTTATCCAGAGTGTTTCCATAATTGCAAGTGTGTGTGCGCATGATGGAGAAGCCTGTTGGTGGACTTAGAAGAGACTTGTCCTCCCAGCAAGCCACATGCAAGTACTGCTCGCGCGTCGTCTTTTGACAGTATTGAGACCTGGCTGGCTCACCTGGGGCTCAGCAGATACAACGACATTTTGGCGAAGAAAGGTATCGTGAAGTTTTCCAAGAGTTGAACCAGACTGCTTCCCCATGACAGTTATAACATGGTACACACCAATGTACTCCCATTGGTGTGGTGTATATACAAGGTACACAAAAATGTACTCTCATTGGTGTGGTGGATATATAAGATACACACAAATGTACTCTCATTGGTGTGGTGCATATATAAGGTACACACAAATGTACTCTCATTGGTGTGGTGCATATGAATAAATTCCAAGAAAATGAATAAAAGTATGTATGAGTTATTGAGTAAAAGTTTGCAAATAAGTGAATTTCTGCCGTTGAAAAATGGCAAAAATAACTACATCTACAAGTGTAGCGTAAAATTAGGTAAAATTGTGTGAAGTGCACAAAAATAAAATAAAATAACAAGTTTGTAAAATGGTAATGCTAAGAGTTTTATTAGATTGTCAGGATCTGTGAATAATTATAATATAGCTGAGGGGATTGAACTTATTCTCATAACACATTATTTACCAGTGATGATATATCCATAGCAAAGTGAAATCTTACTTCTTTTGAGTGACAATAATTGTAGCACGCTTCACTCCACCATTCTTCACACTCGGGAATTTTTAAATATATAGATTTAGAAGATGTGCAGATATATAGATGCATATCTAGAAATTAATATATATCTCCAACACGCTTCACACTTTAGAAAACAACAACAAACTAACTTTGAACACAGCTCTCCCACGTCTGATTGTCCAGTTAATCTACAAAATGTTACAGGGAGAATAGCCATGATGACATATCTATCTACATAGCCATCATGAGTGCACATGTGCAGGGGGGATTTAGATTTCAATATTTAATAATTATGGAGAGAAGAGCTGGCTGCAGAAAAGTCTGACAGCTATGATTTGTAAGTTTCTCTGAAACTTTGCCGGACCAGTTCCTCCCCCCCCTGATGCTTATGCAGCTTTCACAGTTACACCCCAGCTGCACTCCTCCAGAGAGAGTGAATGAATGGAGGCTGTGTAGTTTACATAGTGGTACCACCTGCAGACTTGGTCATTGGATATAATAGTACACACCAATGTACCCTCATTGGTGTGGATACAAACCAATGTACTCTAATTGGGTGGTGGATATATAATAATGTAAGTATGTCTGGCACTTCGGCATTAAAACTAAGCCGTTAGCCTTCAACTATCCAAGACCGACCCTTACCAAATCGCTAGCGATAGCGGGGTCTGGGCCCTTCTACATACAACTCATACTTTTTCAGGCAAATTCATTACTATTCAACAAACAAAACCCTTGGAGAGTGCTCTCTGGTGTTCTGGTTTCTCTCGCCCTTGGTGTTCCGCGAGTGGCCTGTCGTAAAAAAAAAAGTAAGTTATCTTTTCTTACCATTGCTTGGTTGTGTTGTGTTCTATGTATTATTTTCTTTTTCTCTTTTTCTCCCAGGAACCACTCATTCTCAGCAATCATCTCTCTATCTCTCTCCCTCACACAGTCACACAGTCTGTAAGTGCTAACCATTTATCCCCCAACTATTAGCCTGTATGTGGGTTATTCTATCTGCCCATCAGTACCATCCAAAAATGCTAAAATCTAGACCAGCAAGAACTTTCAAAGCATGCGATGTCTAGAGAAGCTATGTGTGCTATACGAGGGCGTGGACAAATAGAGGGCGAGCTCTATGGCAGTTCACAATTATTAGAAATACAGTTTGTTAGTCATTCAATTGTTGTCTAGGGAGCCTCCCAGGCATCCTCTATCTAGTCCAGTCTCCTGCTTCTGCAACCAGGGTGGATGAACCCTCATGTTCAACAGACTGTCAAAGTGTTTGCTAGTCTTTTGGCTTGTGGACACTTTTTGCGTGTGCTCAATAGCAACAGTGAAAAAGGAAGGGGGAAAGGGAGGAAGAGTCTAGGGCTTGCTTGCTGTTTCCCCAAAACAGTCTAGTTTTGTGAGGGGAATACAAACTGTAGCAAAAACATTCTTTTACTTTCAGGCAACCATTGGTGTGCTGCTGCTGTGACTATCAGTGACTGTTGAGTACTTTTTACTAGTTGTGGCCAATGGCTTCTAGCTACACCTGCTAGCAGGAGGGAGCTGATCCCTTTTATTTATTCACCATGAGCAGCAAAATAATATTAAGGGGGGGCTCTATGGAAGACTGGCTAAAAACGTTGTTGACTTTTGACTGCCCATAACTTTTTTTATAATTGTTTTTGTTTTTTGTAGAATTTTGTTGTGTAGATAATTTTATGCTCAATTGTTGCATGTTCTATGTGCTATCTAATGATATATAAAATATCTCTAGAGGCATGTTTTGTCAGAAGATGCATGAAGAAACATCCAATGCAGGACCCTCCTCCGTTTGGCAGCCCCCCACAACTCATTTAAAAAAATCAAAAGCTGTAAATTAGTTTGTAGCTCAACACATTTTTAGTTGCTAATCAAATACCCATGTTGCCATTCAGCACCCACAGCTGTTAGCTTTGACAAGCTACAAACCTTAAAAATGAGTTGTGGGGAGCGAGGAGGGTCCTGCCTTGAATGTTTCTGCATGCATCTTCTGACAAAACACGCCTCTAGAGATATTTTATATATCATTGGAAAGCACATAGAACAAGCAACAATTGAGCATCAAATTATCTACACAAAACAATTATAAAAAAGTTATGTGCAGTCAAAAGTCAACAACGTTTTTAGCCTGTCTTGCATAGAGCCCCCCCCCCCCCCCCCCCCTTAAAAACAAGTTTCTGTATTATCATCATCAGCAGCATGAACACCACACCACAATAATCTGCACAAATGCACATGACAAGTTGGTGGTTTGCTGATTAGATGTGGTTGACCTGCTAAAGAAACACCTGCTAAACCAAACACACTTGACACTGGGCAGTGGTGGGGGAGTCCTGCACCATTTCAGTTCTGGTCAATCAATGTTGGACTACTTTTCTGGTAAAATCGAAACTAATTAATCAACACACATCACATGTTTGACTTGAATTATTAGTGACTGAATAGGAAGTATCACATGCACACAGATATGTACTTGCAATTACCTATGTGGTTAGTTCATTTGTGTGTATTGATATTTACTATAATTATGGTCATCTCCCTTTGAGAGAAGCGAATCTAATTAAAGGGAGCTGACCTCAGGAGTTAAGTAGACTCAGTCTTATATTGTTGAGCTAAGGCTATGGCAGAAGCCAATTTAATTTGTATGGTCGTAGTAATGGCTTCAGTAATAGGTGGGGTTTATTATGTGAAGATTGTTCAAATAATATATTTTACAAACTATTTTTTGTTAACTTTGCAAAAAGTTCTAAATAGATTAGATCCCCTTCCCTTTCTCCACCTAACTGCCTTTTCTTTCCCCTTCCCTTACCCAGAGAATGTTGGGAATGTAATTATGCCACACATTTCCCCCTCTTTTTTGGTCTAGCTAGAACCCTGGGTTAGGATTTCTCCGTGCTTCACTAGCAACTACATGGAAGATCCTATTCACTCTCCTCCAAAGAAGAAGTCTGCAAGTTTGGATACCACACAAAGTACCACACAAGGATTGGATACCACACAAACTTCGGATACCACACCAAGATTCATGAAGGTATCATATGTAACAGATAGGAGGGTGATTCTTGTATTTTGTTGATGTTAATGGTATGTCAACCACACCCACATTAATGAATTTAATGCCCTATGAAGCTGCCTGTTTGAAGTAACTTGGGAGTCCGAATAAGAGGGGTTTCACTGTACAAGATTCATGAAGGTATCATATGTAACAGATAGGAGGGTGATTCTTGTATTTTGTTGATGTTAATGGTATGTCAACCACACCCACATTAATGAATTTAATGCCCTATGAAGCTGCCTGTTTGAAGTAACTTGGGAGTCCGAATAAGAGGGGTTTCACTGTACAACTTTGTGTTCACTATATCTTGTACGTCGACGTAGACGAACATTGTGATGTGCATTACCAGAAAGTCTTGGGTTGCATCCCTGTCTCATTGATGCGCACACATTTAACGGAGGACATATGCAAACATTTGACTGCAAGAAACATGCACGGGATACTTTTAAATGGTGGTAGTGGTACGGGCAAGACAATGTCCTTCTTCGTCGTACAGCAGTCTCTCCCAAAACCTGTGCTCCTGATTGGTGGTGACTTGAAGGATGTCCCCGTCTCCTACTTGGAATACTTCAAGGGAGGTATGATTCTAAATCCAACACTTCATGTTTTGGGTTTGAACAACATCCATTATTGTGTTTGTCATTCTTCTGCAGCTCACAGCATCAAGAAGGACGTGCGTTCATTTTTCGATATATTGGAACAGAGTAAAGATGTTTGTCAGAAAATCGTATTTGTCGAAAATGGCGTCGAAAATGGATTCCGCTAAATACCTTCAATTTGTAGATTTCATTTCTTTGGCAATACATCGGGGTTGGTACATCATCTTTGCTGAGTCCAGTGGCGGCTATCGGTCCATCAACTTACGCGATGGTAGTGGAAGTTCTGTCTTTAGAAGGTATTTGAATATTACGAAAAAATTAGTTTCTCTGGTGTCCAGGAACTTAAGTCCAGAAAGTGTCGCTAAACCAAAAAAGAGTTTGAGTCCGAGGAAATGAAGAGTTGACCATAGCAGAGATGAAACTATTTACTATGGATTCGTTGAACCCAATGGTGTCACCGTTGGCACTATGGACTCTGTTTTGGATGAACTGGATAGACTATGCTAATTGGCTATCTGATTAAATTTTTCCCCTTCAGATTTATAGGATCTGAGGTATGGGGGTGTGGTTTACACGAAAAGGGGTGATTCCAGTCATGTGATATTTCCGCCAAGTACAGGGGTGCGATTTTCACGAAAAGCACACTGCCATAGCCAGCTAGGAGTTCTGAGTGCAAGTGGTGGAAAAGCCTGAAGTATGTTGCTGCTCACTATTATGGAGGGGTGGTAGATGATTTGGATGGGGTCCTGGAAGCCCACAGAAGTAAAACGCTCAGTTCATTTGGTAGTAGATCTTCAGTGAAGAAAACGGTTCAGGAAAATGATGAAAATCAGCCTCCAGCTGGAAAACATGAGAAGGTATGGGATCAATCCCCTCCAAGGGTCGAAAAAATCGTGCGCGTTTTTAATTATGCGAGCGGTCAAAAGGGCTAGGGATAGGGATAGGGCTAGGGTATCTTAAGCAGCCATCAGTTCATTATAAGTTTCATTAACACATTCGACACCTTTTGACCGCTCGCATAATTAAAAATGCGCACGATATTTTCGACTTATATTGGGATTGATCCAAGGTATGTGCTGTAAAATAGTGGCATCATGCGCGTTTTTAATTACGCGAGACAAAAAGGTGTCGAATGGGATTCAATTGTTATAATGAACAACATAAACTCACTGAAATGTGCACGTTCTTACTTACTGTGCACATTGCTGGTGAAATGCACATTTTTTGCCCAAGTTTCCACAATTTTGCTGGTGAACTGTCCATGGCTGCTTCAGGAACATTAAGATGCATTGCTTCTGCTGCTTTTGGCACAAATGAGGAGGTTATAGATTATCTGAAGACCCAGGGTTTATTGACAAATTCTGTCACATGTGGAAGGTAAAACAGATAGTTGGGACAGAATTGGGGATTTGGTGATTCACTGATGTTATATACCTGTGTATTAGATGCCGTATAAATATGACTACGAGAAGAAAGGCTTCATTGAAGGATGGTTGGACTTGGGCATGTCCAACATGCAAATATCAATTTGCTATGGTATACATTGAATGCAGTTGTGTTGATTAAACTGAATCATATCATTGACTATTATATTAACAGGGATTTTTTTCCTTCTAAATCACGGCTTCCGCTGCGAGCTGGATCATCCTTATTTATTGGTGGTCCAGGGAATACCGGGTAACAGATGCTGTACGTGAGTGCGAAGATACTGCAGTCAATGTATACCAGTGGCTGCGGGAGGTATGCTCCACAGAGCTGTGTGCACAACCTATTGTGTTAAGTGGGTCTGGCGTGGTTGTGCAAATCGATGAGTCCCAGTTCACACATAAACCAAAGGTATTTCAAGGCAGTCGTATATCATATTGAACAAGAGATAAACGTTTGTTCTTTGTCAATGAATAGCATCACAGAGGATGCCCTCCAGCATAAGAAGTTTGGGTGTTTGGGATGGTGGATACTAACCACACACCAGCTCTTGGTAATCATGACCGCTTGTGTTTGCCATGATAGTCGATTATTATTGCAATATTTTCCAAGGTTTATGCAGATTGTGGCCCAACGGGATGCAGCAACACTCCTGCCAATAATACAAGCGCATGTTGCACAAGGACCGATTGTGCACTCTGACCAGTGGGCCGCATACAGGAGGGTGGCAGCTCTGCCTAGCCATGCTACGGTCAACCACTCAATCTACAACGGGGGTGCACACTCAGCACATAGAATCATATTGGAATAGGGTAAATATATATATATGGAATAGGGTAAATATATATATAACTGGTGCTTAATAATACATAACTTGAATAACATTCTACATTCTTTACAGGCAAAGATAAAGATGAAATTGATGAAGGGTGTCCATCTTCACCAGCTACCATCCTATATAGATGAATTCATGTGGAGGGAGGTAAAGGACAGACAACGGAGGAGGAGGCTACAAGAACATCAGCCATTCTATAACTGCAGAAAATACCAATTTTAAATAAATAACTATACAATACCATTTTAAATAATTAAATAAATTCGATAATACATTTTAAATAATAAGAATGAAAAGAATGAAATATCATGGTAAAAACTTTATAAGTTGTTCATCGACACCTTTTTTGGCGCTCAAAAGTGGTTGTTTATTGATCGACACCTTTTTGTACTCGCGTAATTAAAAACGTGCATGACCCTTGGGGGCTTATATTGGGATTGATCCGTGGCATCTTAGCTAGAGCAGGGTATTCTCGCACACCAACTTCAAGATATAAATCTGCAGTCGGTGACATAAAACTTTATTGTTGGTACTGGTGCACCTCAATAAGTGTGCACAGAAAACAAGCCTGCTGCTTCTTCAACTGCAATGACAGGGGGGTAATTTCCATATGAAAGTTGGGGGGGCCAAAAGCAGTATTAAAGCTGCTTACTCTAGGGGAGTATCTAGAGGAGTCTCTAGATACTCATCCAGGATATTTTGAAAAATAGGTGTAATTAGAACTACAGACTTTGGGGTAAATTAGCGTTGAAAATATTTTCAATTTAGTAATCACCCGAACACATAACCTGATGACAAACAGTATACTAGCACTAACATCTAAGAGACTATCATTCACATCTACTAAGAAATGGAAAAGTGGCCGAAGATGGATGAGCGCCTCTCTACTCTATCCACAAAGTCATTTGTCACTTGCTTGAGGCTCAGTTCCTTCACCAGCTCTTTATGCACTGTGCATGTCATGAGATGATTGAGGCGGTTGTTCGACATTGTTGTACGAAGGTAAGGCTTCACCCTTCTCAGCGCACTGAAGGCTCGTTCAGAGCTTTAGTTGCAGAACAACCTTGACATGACCTCTGGTATGAGGGGCCAGATGCTTTTGTTCTTTTTGAGGAAATCAGCAATGTATCACCACCACCATCTTGACTGAAACTGCGATAGGACTCTGCCATTATAGATAGCTGGATTCTTAAGGTATCAGGGTCAAACTCAGTGTAGAACTCACATAGTTCGTCAACATTTTGTGAGACATCCTCCCCCAATGTTCCTTTCACTAGGACCTTCTCACAGGTTGCATATGTGGTGTAGTCCTTCTGATTAAAAAGCTCTTCAATGCAGCTAGCTACAGTGTCCACAGCCTCAAAATAGATTTAGCGGTAAAAGTTATCTACATTGGTATGGTGCTCATGTTGAGCATTATCCTCACTATACCTTGATGGCATCTTACGGTGACGTGGAAGTGAAGGCTCTTTTAGTTCCAACTTCACAGCAGCTTGAGTTAGTTTTGTCCAATGGAGGCTTGCATCCCTGTCTGATCGTATTCCTCGTAGGACCGTGACAGATAGCTTGGCATTCACTTGAGCATCCACTGCACATAGCTCTGCCCTCTGAAGGCAAGTGCTAAGGTTATCTGAATGTGAAAGTACTACAATGGCAAGCTGAAGACCATAGAAGAAACTAAAAGTTTGCATTTTAGTCTCCACTCCAATTATTCTTGCCTTCATTTCAGCTTTGACATGCCCAGTCCCATAGGATCATGAGAGTGCCATAATATTTCAGAAGAGATGCTGCTCGGACAGTCCACCTTGTTGGGCAGAGGATTTTCAGAGTTGGTGAGTCAATATTGTCTACATGGAGATCATGTTCCATTTGCCCTAGAATTTCTGATTGCTTTCTGCGGAATACTGCCTCTCTTTTTGGATTCTCCTTTATTAATTTAGTAAAGACATCAAGCATGTCTTTCAACAGGGAAATATTTTTTATTGTATCCCCGACAACAAGATTAAGCGAGTGGCAATAGCAGTGTGTTAGCAGACATTTTTCATTCAGTTTCTTGATTTGTGCAGCAACCCCATTTTTTGTTCCAGTCATGGTCGAACATCCGTCATAACATTGCCCACGGGCATCTTGAATTTTGAGAGTCATGCGTAGCAGCACATCTTTTATGCAAGCAACAATTGTGTCTGCATTGGTCTGAGAAACTGACATCAGACCAATATATTCCTCACGTACTGTCATCTCATTCACCCAACGTATGCAAATCACAAGTTGTTCAATGTTGCTCGCATCTGTACTCTCATCAGCCAAGATACTGTAGCATCCAGATTCAGCTATGTCAGCTGCTCTATGAAGCACTTTTAGAGCCATGATTTGTAATATTTCATTCTGAGCATCTGGATTGATATGCTAGTCGTAAGACTTTTCAATCCATTTACGAAGCACTTTATCATCTTCAGCTCACAGAAGCAGGAGTTGCTTGAAATTTGACTCTTCCTCTTGCTTGCCCTTACGAAGGGCAATGCCCTGGCAGGCAAGATAGGATACACTTTGAATGATTTTCAGGAGGCAGTTCCTATTTTCCTCTTTCTGACTCTTAAGCTGCTCCTTCAGCTGCTCATCAATATGACGAGGTTGAGTTAACATAGCAACTGCATGCTTGTGACATAGCGAGCTTTCGTGCTTATGGAAACCCTTGTTTTTACACAGAGCATTTTTCCAATTTCTGAACCCATCAGACAAGAAGGAGGTTTCAGACCTTGTATCCAGCTTAAGCAGTCCCTTCAAATTGGCTGTATAGCAAATAATAGTGTCTGAAATTGGAAGATAATGCAGCCATGAAAATTGCGAGTACCAGGCTGGTTGGAATGCTCGTTGATGACCCATCTTGCTTTTAGGGTATTTGATGTTGAGATTGGCTGGTAGGGAACTTGAGGAAGGGTATCCAGAGTCAGGGATATTCTACTGGCTTCTTGTTGCTGCTCCTGAGAGATATCAAAAGTACTTGTAGCTTGAGTCAAAGTCTAATTTTGCAAAAACAACTACAACAACAGGGTCTGTCAATATATGATTGTTTAATAAGGATTCACTGACATCAGAGGCTGAGATGCCACATAAAAATTGAGAGGCTTAATATTGTTATCATGTGATGGATTATGACAGACGTACCTGTTCAGATTCTTCTGGGTTTTCTTCAACCTGTACATCTTGGCTATCAGATCCTTGGGCTTGATCATCACCCTTCTCCTGAGACTCCCTTTGTCTCTTAGTTGGACTTTGACAAAAACTTAACAAGGAGGCTTGTCTTTTAGGCATGATTCACTCTGCAGCAGCACTAGCTAATTTCTCAATATATGGCCTGCTACACTGTAAGGGTTCACTCTTATATTGCTTAGTATTCCGAATAATGATTAACAGCACATTAGGTTTATAGCAGAACTCAACATAAGGCAGTGGAGAGCTTACTTATATAGGCACTCCACTGCTGTCATGGCAAAATCAAAATGAACCAATGAAATACATGAACTATATATAAATGTCAAAATGATCCTAACAGCTAAAATGATCCTCACACCTAAAGTGTTAGTTCCATGGTATGGTCTGAGGCTTGTTTGGTGGTTGAGTTGTCAGGCTGACATACACTAACTGGTTGAACCGATTAGGGAACAAAGTTGTTTTTTAACCAATATTATGGTGTTGTTCTATCTAGCATATTTCACACCAAATACAATTATGAATGTGCTATAACTTGTTAGTCAACACCTTCAACAGCTTGCGAAAACTCCCTTAGAAAACTTGTTTGGGCCAAAAGTTGGGGGGGCCATGGCCCCCCAGCCCCCCCCAGAAATTACCCCCCTGAATGAACAGTTATAGTGCTTGCCACTCTAGTTGGCCAATTATTGAAAAAAATGAAAAAATAATAACTCATATTATACAGTCAATTTTAAAATTACTTAGCGCGCGCAAAAATAATTGTAGGAGTGCGTAGGAGGTTTTGAAAAGTGACCAATGAGAGGACTGGTCTAGGCATCGATTCCATGCAAGCGGATCGTCAATATTGAAAAATATGCAAGCTATTGCGAGTGAATAAGCAAGTCGTTTGTTGAGTTTCTTTAATCTCCAGGATACTTTGTTGAGTTTCTTCAATCTCCATTGGATAACTAGTCGCTGAGTCACGGACCTGCAGGATGTCTGACAGATGGCAGAAACGTCGAAGAATAGTGGACAGGACCCAGGGGATGAGATCCAAGTGCTCAAAGATATTGTCAGCAGCTGTGGATGTACTTGAAAACGGCTTGAGTACGACTTCCACGGTCGCTCAGGAGCAGAGCGGCAGTTCACCAGAGATGCCTCAGACATTTGAGGATGCTGCTTTTGCAGTAGAGCAGCTTGGATACTCCCAGGTTGGAGCAGCAGAACTTCAGAGATCATCAGAACAGCTTGAAGCAGCAGAAGTTCATAGATCCCCAGATGAAGTGTGGGAAGAGGAACAGGAAGGGCAGCTTGAAGCAGCAGAAGTCCAGAGATCTCCAAATGAAGAGTTGGGAGAGGAGCAGGAGTACAACTCAAACACTGAAGGTGAAAGCAATGCTCAAGAGGTCTTTGATGACTGGATGCTTACTCTCACAAGAGACCAACGAAAGATGCTATCTGTAGTTTTGTTTGAGAGTTTTTTTTAGGGCCAGAAGATGGGGAAGATGGATGCTGCACGCGAATCTTCTTCTATCACAGGTTTGTTTGATTTATATTTTAATATATATCTATATATAGCTGCTATATTACATAAAATTGTTGTATTTTCAGGGTGTGGTGAGAGATGGTGAGAGATCAATTCGCCGCTACCGCAAATAATTCTTTAGTAACAACCTGAAGTTCAAAGAAAGTTGGCAGGGAAAATGGGAGCGACGTATGGTCTTGCAGGATGAAGAACTCCGTGAACGATCAGCAGAGTGGGTGCGTGAGAATGCCTTCAAGAAGGGAGCTCCGAATATGACTGCGGCAATGTTCTGTGAATATGTCAACTCAGTTCTTCTTCCCAGCCATCATCTTCCGCCACACTTCCCACGTTCTATTTCTCTTCGAACAGCCATTCGATGGCTGCATCGACTTGGATTTAAACCAATGATTCACAAGAAAGGTATCTACATAGATGGTCATGAGCGTAGAGATGTGGTGAAGTACCGGAGTGAGTTTTTGTCTACCATCAAGATGCTGCAGGGTACTCACCAAGCTCCTCCTCTATGTAGTGACGAGATACCTCTACTCCCAACTGAAGCTTCCCAACCAGCAATACAACCTCCAGCAGAAGAGCAAAATGAAAAGAATCAATCTTCTGTATAAATGAAGCACAGACATGGATGTGGGGAACAGACGATAAGCCTGCGATTCTACCCAAGACCAAAGGTACTGGTATCATGGCGAGTGATTTTGTGGATGAATATGGTGGGTTCCTGAGAGTATCTGAGGAAGAACTTATTGAGGCTACAAAGTCAGACCCTGATTTTCCAGCAGAAGCCAGGGAATTCCTCGAGTATGGTGGACAAAAGGAGGGTTATTGGACAAGTGCTAGATTCATGGCGCAGGTGGAGAAGGCTGCTAAGATCGCAGAGTGGAAGTTCAATCCAGCCATGCATACACTACTTTGGATATTTGACCAGAGCAGTTGCCACAAAGCATTTGCTTCAGATGCCCTTAATGCCAATAGAAAGAATGTACAGCCAGGTGGAGCTCAGCCTTTGATGCGTGACACACAGTGGGCAGGAAGAACAGACCATGCTGGAGAAGGGTATTGCAAAAGCGCTGAGGAAAGTGTTGGAGGAACGAGGAATCAACACTGATACCATGACTGGTCCTGACATGAAAATTGTTTTATCGAATCATGAGGACTTCCATATGGAAAGGACAATTGTAGAACATTTTCTCCTCGAGAAGGGCCATCGTGTTCTCTTCTTGCCTAAATTCCACTGTGAATTGAACCCGATAGAGCGAGTTTGGGGAGAGGCTAAGCGTTACACCAGAGCGTACACAAATTTTACATTGCCTGGGTTGAAAAAAATAATCAAACCTGCTCTTGATTCAGTCTCTGTAGACACCATACACAAGTACTTCCGGAAGGCCAGGGACTACGAGAGAGCATACAGAGAATTATAAGGCTGGAATTGAGATTGAGCAAGCTGTCAAAACATTCAAGTCTCACCGTCGTATTTTTTTTGAAACCTGATAATGATTGCTTCATAACTTTTGAACTAAACATGTATTCAAAATTCTGCTCTTACAGTTTTAAAGTATATTACTTACTAATAATTATGAACTTAACAAAAAAAAGATCCGTTGAACATTGAAATTTTCATAGGTTTTAGATCGAAAATTAAGAACTATGAACATATATACCAAATTTCATAAGATTCTAAACAACTATAAACACAGTACAAAAGTTTGCTTTTGCAATTATAATGTTTGAATTGAATTGGCCAACTAAAGTGGCAAGCACTATAGTGGCATGCTGGATTGCACCATTGCAACTGATACAAATCTAATGTATGGAATTGACTGGACTGTGATTTTCTAGAGAGTTGTTGTGTGAGGCTACATGGCTACATGCATCTAGGGCATATATGATCCTTTTTCATGCAATGATAATAGCTCATTTGTGTGCTTTTCGAACTTTCTGGAGCCACACAATTGAGGGGCAGAATATCACTTTCAACAATGTACCTTTTGTTGTGACAAGGAAGTTGCAGTCAATTTGGGAAGCATTACTATAAGAAAAAAAGAGCTACTTCAAATCGTATGAAACTCCAAGGCACCCGTAAAATTGGCACATCCATGATTAAGCTATTTCCAGAATTTGTAATTACAGCTGAGGATGTAGCCAGGATGGGGTCTCGGAAGCTGGGAAAAAAGAAGGAAGTAATAATGAAGCTAAGATCACTGATTGTGAACAGAAACAACCTAAAGACGCTTACAAAATACTTTGTCCTTTTGCCTACACAAGATGCTCATCATCCATACTGGTCACAAGACTAGTGGTGAAATAGGATTTTCCCAAAAGATCCATCCAAAGTTAGTATGTAAAATTAATGAATTGGTTTGGGAAGGTGCAACTACTACACAAGAAGTAAAGAGGGCTCTAAAGAGGTATGTACACCACATGCTATGCCCAGATCAACAGATAGCAGCAACCAATAGGACATACTTCCCAACTGAAACAGATATTCATAACTACATATACTTAGCATTGGAGATGTCCAAATTTGATCAGGATAATTTAAAGCTCAATGGATTAAAGATAATCCAGCTTCAAAGTTTCATTTTCGTGAATACAAAGACTCTGAAGCAACATCGAATGAAGAAGACATTAAATTAGGGCCACCTCAACCTCTTCTTTATGTCCACCAGGAACAGTGGCAGCAACAGCTACTAAAAATGTATGGCAATTCTATAACTCATGGATGCAACATATAAAACTACAAAATATGAGCTCCCAATGTTTTTTGTTTCCGTCAAGACAAATGTAGGGTATTCAGTGGTTGCTGACTTTATTATACAGTCAGAAACGACTGAACAAATTGCCGAAGCTCTGAAGATCTTAAGCATGTGGAATCCTGGGTGGACACCAAGATTCTTCATGGTAGATTATTCTGAAGCAGAAATGAGCGCTATCAAGAATGTCTTCCCAGAATGCAAACTTACCTCTGTGATTTTCATAGGGAGCAGTGCTGGGAACGCTGGGTGAAAGAGAGAAAGCATGGCCTATCTTCATCGGAAGCTCACGATTTTCTTCCCTGTGGAGCAGGACTGGAACTCTCCCCACCATGGACACGTCACTTGGGGTGACCTTTTCAATACTTTCCACACTTGGATTATTCATCAATTTTCCACCCGTGCGCTTGACCACGTACTAAAATTTTACGCCTAATGAAAAAGGTGATTGAATAGAGGCAAGAGGCAGGCTTCCTCTATCCACTCGTACCAATTCAATTCTTAGCAATCTGGAGTTATTTTGGATGAGGTTTTGGGGATGCAGGTCCCTCCACTTTAGGGTCTAGTAACTTGCCATAAAACATATTTTAGTATCAAAATAGAAAGACCTATCTTTTGAGCTATATGAAATTTGCAGAATCTACGGAGCTCTAAAGTTGTAACCACAAGTAAAACACCTGCTTCGAAGCTGTGGGGCTTGGGCTCCTTTACCTACAGAGACAGGATGCTCATTGGATTATCACTATCAGGAGGAAGTCAACAAGTTGAAGAAATCAGCAATCTGGATAAAGAATCAGCGAGTCCGAGAGTGGTTAGAATCCAAGTGGTTCTCAATTCCTCAGGAATTGCTATTTTGAAAGGCAAGAGGTGCAAAAGATGCCACACATGTACTGGATGTGCTGGACAGGACTGTGCTGTGTATGAAAATTGCAAAGACATGTGCAAGTTTGGAGGACCGGGCAGGAAGAAGCAATGTTGCAAGCAACGAGAATGTCACAGCATTGTGCAGAGTGAGTAACCACAGCTAAGGCTTTATATTTGCTAAAGAATGGTGGAGTAGATTTGGTTGAATTTTATGCCTCCCCCCCAAAAGAAAACTTTGGTCTTGTCTATAATCAAAGCAGGGAGTCCCCATTAAGGCCACTTTTTCCTGGCCTGCAGGTAGCCGCAATAGACAAGGTTTTACTATACTTGCTAAATCCTGTGAATCATCTACCATGTATACCGATTATATATTGCCAGGCCAAGACAATCATGCTTTGGTTGCCAAGTGTTCATACCAAGGGGAGTGCTGATTGTGGAGATAACCCCAAGGTAAAGTATAATTTTTTTGTCTTGCATTGTGTCTGTATTCAAAAACAACCATGAGACCTCATGCACTTACAGTACAGTACCCACAGTGGAACTTCCATGACATTATATTGGACACTTTGTGACTTAATTGCTTGTCCGATTTTTACTTCCCTTTCTTAACTAATATAGAGACCTTCCCAGTATATGAGGTAAACAGTAGTTTTCTGAAATAGGTCCTTTAGCTACACTAGCACAAAACCCAACCCTTTGGGTGGGATTTCGTAAGGGCAGCCGGGTGTTTATCACACAATTGTGTGTTTGAACAAGCCACAATTCTGATGTGTTTTGGGTGTACTCCTTAGTAGGGGGGGAAATGCACAGTGACATTCAGACTTTTAGGGGGTCTCCCCCCTCTACTTGCTCAAAAATACTTATGGAGTATATCATTGGAGAGCACTCCAAGCAAGCAATCTTTTGGTAACAAACTCTAGGTTAGGAGACAAAGTTATAGTCCTAAAAATACAGCTCATGAATAATTAATGAGTTCGTGGACACCTTCCCCCTAGTAAACAAATCCAAGATTAAGTCACCTCACAAAGCTATAGTCTTCCAGTGCATGCACATATGTAATACACACCTTAGACCAGACCACTGCAACCATCTTAGAATAGCAGCTTCATTTGGATCCCTAGCAACTACAGTGACATGTTAGAGTTGCCACTAAAATATTTATGACTGTCCATGCACATGTGTCCATGCACTCAGGGTAAAATTCCACATCCAGTTTGACAGGAATTAACTTTGAATGGTCTAATACTGTTATGTATATTCTCTAATAGGGGAGTGCTATGGCGAGCTTTCTGGTTCTACATGGACGCAAATTGGATCCTATGCAAGCAGATGGTGATTGCCAATACAGGGCACTTTCGAAACAACTTAAGATCTAACTGTTCTCAAATGTAACCTTTGATATTTTTATATTATAGTAATTGAGAAATAGATAAATGTACAGGGTTGGTGGGGAGAATGTTGCTAAGATGCAGTGAGTGATGGCCAATATTAGCTAGGAGGAAGGTTTATTGTCCTGTACTATATAGCTGGGGACAAGACTAACTGTTGCCGGCCAGGCAAAATTATTGTGAGGGTGAGGTGTCATAGATAACATGCTGAGTCTCTGGAAGCCACTGCAATGTCCTATAGGCTTTTACATCAGTTTGCTATTTCAGCTGGCTTCTTCACCTTAGAGAACTCTGCCCAAAATTGTTTGGAGGGCTATAATGTCACTGTATAGGAATATATATACCAACGAAAAAGGTCGGTTGTGCTAGCACTATTCTACTATTTTATGATTGTGAAAGCGAGTGCTGCTAATTTAAAATAGGCATGCAATTATTTGTATATACAAGTGTTTTTATATTTTGAAAAAGTTGGAGGCTATATATGAGAGAGTTACTTTGTTGGAAGCATAATCTGACATTATTATTATTTTTTGAAAAATTAGCTCAGTAACAAAAGCTATTTAGAGCTTTACATACATGAGAGCTTTACATACATGATAACAATATAGGTTGAAAAATGATTCAAGTTGGAGAATTGTTTAATAAATCGTTTGAAGGAAGAGAGTGAGGACGAGGATCTAATGGAGGTTGGGAGTGAGTTCCAGAGAGCTGTGGCGGAGTGAACAAAGGAAGATGGCATGGATGCAGTGCGGAAGAATGGGATTATGATGTCCGATGGGTGGTATATACACTGTATTGGCAAGAAGATATGAGCGGAGTAGGAGCTAATTGGATTGAGTCTGGAGGAAAAGGGATGTAACCGTTTATTATTTTGTAAATTAGAAGGAGCTTGGCTCGAGCATGTCTATTTGAGAGTGTATGAAGTTTAGGGTGAAGAGGAGGGATGCATAGTCAGAAGTCCATTGATGAGTATAGAGTCTGATGGTAGACAAAAACTCACTCCGGTACTTCACCACATCTCTACGCTCATGACCATCTATGTAGATACCTTTCTTGTGAATCATTGGTTTAAATCCAAGTCGATGCAGCCATCGAATGGCTGTTCGAAGAGAAATAGAACGTGGGAAGTGTGGCGGAAGATGATGGCTGGGAAGAAGAACTGAGTTGACATATTCACAGAACATTGCCGCAGTCATATTCGGAGCTCCCTTCTTGAAGGCATTCTCACGCACCCACTCTGCTGATCGTTCACGGAGTTCTTCATCCTGCAAGACCATACGTCGCTCCCATTTTCCCTGCCAACTTTCTTTGAAGTTCAGGTTGTTACTAAAGAATTATTTGCGGTAGCGGCGAATTGATCTCTCACCACACCCTGAAAATACAACAATTTTATGTAATATAGCAGCTATATATAGATATATATAAAAATATAAATCAAACAAACCTGTGATAGAAGAAGATTCGCGTGCATCTTCCCCATCTTCTGGCGCTTAAAAAAACTCTCAAACAAAACTACAGATAGCATCTTTCGTTGGTCTCTTGTGAGAGTAAGCATCCAGTCATCAAAGACCTCTTGAGCATTGCTTTCACCTTCAGTGTCTGAGTTGTACTCCTGCTCCTCTCCCAACTCTTCATCTGGAGATCTCTGGACTTCTGCTGCTTCAAGCTACCCTTCCTGTTCCTCTTCCCACACTTCATCTGGGGATCTATGAACTTCTGCTGCTTCAAGCTGTTCTGATGATCTCTGAAGTTCTGCTGCTCCAACCTGGGAGTATCCAAGCTGCTCTACTGCAAAAGCAGCATCCTCTACGACGAAGGACATTTTCTTGCCCGTACCACTTCCACCATTTAAAAGTATCCCGTGCATGTTTCTTGCAGTCAAATGTTTGCTTATGTCCTCCGTTAAATGTGTGCGCATCAATGAGACAGGGATGCAACCCAAGACTTTCTGGTAATGCACATCACAACGTTCGTCTACGTCGACCTGCAGGTAGGTACAAGATATAGTGAACACAAAGTTGTACAGTGAAACACCTCTTATCGGGACCCCCAAGTTACTTCAAACAGGCAGCTTCATAGGGCATTAAATTCATTAATGTGGGTGTGGTTGACATACCATTAACATCAACAAAATACAAGAATCACCCTCCTCCTATCTGTTACATATGATACATTCATGAATCTTGGTGTGGTATCCAGCAGGCTTCTTCTTTGGAGGAGAGTGAATAGGATCTTCCATGTAGTTCCTAGTCGGGACCCCCAAGTTACTTCAAACAGGCAGCTTCATAGGGCATTAAATTCATTAATGTGGGTGTGGTTGACATACCATTAACATCAACAAAATACAAGAATCACCCTCCTCCTATCTGTTACATATGATACATTCATGAATCTTGGTGTGGTATCCAGCAGGCTTCTTCTTTGGAGGAGAGTGAATAGGATCTTCCATGTAGTTCCTAGTGAAGCTAACCCAGGGTTCTAGCTAGACCAAAAAAAGAGGGGGAAATGTGTGGCATAATTACATTCCCAACATTCTCAGGGTAAGGGAAGGGGAAAGAAAAGGCAGTTAGGTGGAGAAAGGGAAGGGGATCTAATCTATTTAGAACTTTTTGCAAAGTTAACAAAAAATAGTTTGTAAAATATATTATTTGAACAATCTTCACATAATAAACCCCACCTATTACTGAAGCCATTACTACGACCATACAAATTAAATTGTCATTCAGAGCTTCTGCCATAGCCCTAGCTCAACAATATAAGACCGAGTCTACTTAACTCCTGAGGTCAACTCCCTTTAATTAGATTCGCTTCTCTCAGGGAGATGACCATTATTATAGTAAATATCAATACACACAAATGATAATTAGCCAACCACATAGGTAATTATTGCAAGTAATCTACTTGCATGTGATCCCTATTCAGTCACTAATAATTCAAGTCAAATATGTGATGTGTGTTAATTGATTTTACCAGAAGTAGTCCAACATTGATTGAAATGGTGCAGGACTCACTGTCTTGCCCCACCCCACTGCCCAGTGTCACATGGGTTTGGTTTAGCAGGTGTTTTGTTAGCAGGTCAACCACATCTAATCAGCAAACCACCAACTTGTCATGTGCATGTGTGCTGATTATTGTGGTGTGGTGTTCAGCAGTGCTGCTGATGATGATGATAACACAGAAACTTGTTTGCCTTGAGTTGCTTGTAACATTTTGCTGCTCATGGTGAATAAATAAAAGGTATCAGCTCCCTCCTGCTAACAGTTGTAGCTAGAAGCCATTGGCCACAACTTGTAAAAAGTACTCAAGAGTCACTGATAGTCACAGCAGCAGCACACCAATGGTTGCCTGAAAGTAAAATAATGTTTTTGCTACAGTTTGTATTCCCCTCACAAAACTAGACTGTTTTGGGGAAACAGCAAGCAAGCCCTAGACTCTTCCTCCCTTTCCCCCTTCCTTTTTCACTGTTGCTATTGAGCACACGCCAAAAGTGTCCACAAGCCAAAAGACTAGCAAACACTTTGACAGTCTGTTGAATATGAGGGTTCATCCACCCTGGTTGCAGAAGCAGGAGACTGGACTAGATAGAGGATGCCTGGGAGGCTCCCTAGACAACAATTGAATCACTAACAAACTGTATTTCTAATTGTGAACTGCCATAGAGCTCGCCCTCTATTTGTCCATGCCCTCGTATAGCACACATAGCTTCTCTAGACATCGCATGCTTTGAAAGTTCTTGCTGGTCTAGATTTTAGCATTTTTGGATGGTACTGATGGCAGATAGAATAACCCACATACAGGCTAATAGTTGGGGGATAAATGGTTAGCACTTACAGACTGTGTGAGGGAGAGAGATAGAGAGATGATTGCTGAGAACGAGTGGTTCCTGGGAGAAAAAGAGAAAAAGAAAATAGTAAGTTTTTAGCCATAGAACACAACACAACCAAGCAATGGTAAGAAAAGAAACTTACTTCTTTTTTTTAGTACGACAAGCCACTCGCGGAACACCAAGGGCGAGAGAAACCAGAACACCAGAGAGCAGTCTCCAAGGGTTTAGTTTGTAGTGTAGTAATGAATTTGCCTGAAAAAGTATGTATGCGCATGCCGTAGAAGTGCCCAAACCCTTTACCGAATCGCCAACGCGCGCTAGGGTCTTGGGCGCTTTGGAGTGGCACGCGCTAATCCAGATTTAAGCTCCTCAGAAGGTCAGCGCAAAACAGTCTTCGGAGTGAGGACTCTAGCGGTTTGGTAAGGGTTGGTCTTGGATAGTTGAAGCCAGACTCTTTAAGGGGGTAGTAAACCATTTTTCTGAAGATCTGTGTTCCAAATTTGTATCGTTCATAACTTTTTTGTTTTTCATCCTTTACAGATACTTTTTAGATCAAAAGAAAGACTGGTTCAATAGCTTTAAAATGACATATTACATGAAGGCTACTAATGATTTTTCATGTTTGTACATTTGCCACAGATAGATACCCTTAGAACCTTACCCTTGTCACTCGACAAAAATCTTAAAAATCACAGATTGTCAGTGACCACTTCCCATTCACAGTTTGTGTAACATAGCCACATACGTAAAGTATCATAGAGAAAGTTTTGCCACAATGTACTTGGAAGTGATTTGGTAGGTCAATGAAAATTCGTAATGAAAAAGCATGAAATCTGTGTCGAACATCAATGCATAACTTAAGACCAGTACACAAAATAAGAAAAAGGATTCTATCAGCATAGAAAGAGCTATAAAATGGTATATTATGGAATTGATATTCACCGAGAGATTTTTTGAAAGTCCAAAAACACACCTTTTTCATAATACTCATAATTACAGCTTTGAAGGGGAGACAGTTGGGGGGAATGACACATATGCTTTTTTTGTGTTGTGATTACCACTTTATAACTCCTTAGATTCCGTAAACTTCATGGTATGGACTTGATATATAGCTCAAAACATAGGTCTCTCTATGTGCTCTCTGTTGATACTAAAATATTTTTCACAAGTATAACTATAGCCAAGTTATGGAAGCTACAAGTGGAGGGACCTAAAAACCTGAATGTCTGCAACCTCCACATAAATAACTCCAGATTGCTAAGTGCTAAAAATTTAAAATTAGCACGTGTGGCTAGAGGAAGCCCTACTCTATGCAATGAGTGTTTTCATTAGGCATTAGGGAGGTATGATTCTAAATACAACACTTCATGTTTTGGGTTTGAACAACATCCATTATTGTGTTTGTCATTCTTCTGCAGCTCACAGCATCAAGAAGGACGTGCCTTCATTTTTCGATATATTGTCAGAAAATCGTATTTGTCGAAAATGGACAGAGTTCGAAAATGGATTCCACTAAATACATTCAATTTGTAGATTTCATTTCTTTAGCACTACATCGGGGTTGGTACATCATGTATTGGATGAACTGGATAGACTATGCTAATTGTTGGCACTGTTGATATAAATATAATATGTTGATATAAATATCATTGTAGCTATTATATGTCATAGCTATATATCTGATTAATGTTTTTCCCTTCATATTTATAAAGGACAAAATCTACATAAGTCGATACATAAGTCGAACAAGAATCGATGGAGATTATATTTTAGTGTCACTGAACTAGCAAATAGAATCTTTTATTCAGAACACTAAAACAATAATAATTTAACAGACAGAGTCAGCATCATATCGAATACCTAATCTATATTATAGTCTGAGTCACGATGAACAAGGCAGCTGCTACGCATGCCCGAATCCAGGGCGCCACAGAACCTCCCCCAGTGGAAGAGAATGGAATGTTAGAGGCCTAGCGAAAACGAAGTGGGACCTTGATGGGCCTGCAAAAGCTTGAGGTAGGCAGTGGCGTCCTGACATCCGTTGAGGGAGGAGAAGTAGTAGGTGGTGTAGGTGGAACAGGGTGTGTTTGAGGCAGTGTTGATGGAGCTGGTGAGGTCCTGCGACCATAGGCGACCTTTAGACGATCAATGGACACAGCATCCCGGCGTCCGTTCACATCAAGGATGAAGTGCTTCCCAGCTGTCTCGAGGATCTTGAAAGGGCCATTGTAGGGACGTTGCAATGGACCACAATGGGCATCCTGACGGACATAGACGAATCCTGTTGCAGCTAAGTTGTGTGGTATGTAGGTCGGGCATTCACCATGGAATTTGTGAGGTGGGGGCAGGGCAGAACAAATCGTGTCCTGAAGATTGCAGAGGAACTCAGTTGGAGGGGGAAAGCTCAGCGGTCCAGCCTCAGAAGGGAAAAATTCTCCAGGTACATGCAACCCCATGCCATAGACAAGGTCGGCTGAAGAACACCCAACGTCTTCCTTCCAAGCCGTTCTGATGCCAAGGAGAACTAGGGGAAGCTCATCCATCCAGTTTGGTCCAGAGAGGCGGGCCTTCAGCGATGCCTTGAGTTGCTGATGAAGGCGCTCCACCATCCCGTTGGCCTGAGGGTAGTAAGCTGTGGTGGTGGATGCAGAGATTCCGAGCAGCTTGTTAAGAGCCGCCCAGAGGTGGGAAGTAAACTGCGGTCCACGGTCCGAGGTGATGTTCTCAGGGACACCAAACTGTGCAATCCAATGGCGGATGAGGGCTTTGGCACACGATTCTGTAGTAGAATCCTCCATTGGTATGACTTCGGGCCAGCGGGTAAACCGGTCAATGATTGTGAAGAGGTAGGTCTTGTTCTCTGAGGTTGGAAGGGGGCCAACGATATCAACATGGATGCTGCCGAAACGTCTGTCAAGAGGGTCTCTCTTGACAAGAGGAGCATGTGTGTGGCGCTGAATCTTCGAGGACTGGCAGGCATGACACTCCCGGCACCAGCGGCGGACGTCACACTTGAGGCCATGCCAGACGAAGCGAGAGGAGACAGCTTGTTGTGTTGGCTTGCATCCAGGATGAGAGAGTCCGTGAATGGCTTCAAAAATGCGCCTAGTCCACTCAGATGGGATTACTGGTCTGTCTTTTCTTGTGGAGACGTCGCAGAGGACAGTGAAATCCCCGAAAGGGACATCAGCGAATTTGAGACTGGTGATGGAAGTCCTGTAGGCAGCGATCTCCTTGGAATTCACCTGATCAGTGGCAAGGCGACGTCGATCGTAGGTAGGGCTATGGCAGAGAGACCGGCACGGGACAGAGTGTCAGCGACAACGTTTTCCTTGCCCGTGATGTGACGCACATCTGTGGAGAACTCGGCTATAAAGGAGAGATGGCGGGTCTGTCTCGGTAACCTCTCAGCAGCACTAGCAAAGGCGAATGTCAATGGCTTATGATCTGTGTAGATCGTGAAGGCCCGCCCTTCAACAAAGTGGTGGAAGTGCTTGATGGTGAAGTAGATGGCTAGAAGTTCACGATCAAAGGCAGTATATTTTATTTCTGCGTTGGATAGCTTGCGAGAGAAAAAGGCGATTGGAATCCAGCTCCCGTCCTGAAACTGCTCCAGCCGGCCACCCACAGCCCTATCTGAAGCATCAACAGTGATGCTGGTTGGAGCTGTGGGGTGGGGATGATGAAGAAGCCTGGCGGAAGCAAGGGCAGACTTGGCAGATTCAAATGCGAGCTGGAATTCGGGAGTCCAAGTGATATTTTGACCCTTTTCTTTTGTTGCCTCATGCAGGGGGTAGAGCTTCTTAGCCAGTTGCGGCATGAAGTGATGGTTAGAAATTAATCATACCGAGGAAACGCTGAAGGCTGGCTTTAGAGTCCGGGACAGGGAACTCACGCACGGCGTCAACCCTTGAAGGCAGTGGTGATATGCCAGTGGCATTGACACAGTGGCCGAGATAGGTCAGCTCCGATACCCCCAAAATGCTCTTAGCCCAGTTGACTACCAAGCCATTGAGTTGGAAGACCTGGTGCAGGCAGTTGGCATGGTCCCACGAAGTTGGCACTGGCTACTAGGATATCATCGAGGTAGACGAAAACAGATGGGATACCACGAAGGATGCCGTCCATCAACCTCTGGAAGGCCTGGGCAGCATTCTTGAGGCCAAATGGCATTCGCAGGAACTCCCATAGGCCGAAAGGTGTGATGATTGCCGTCTTAGGGACATTTCCAGGTGCCATTATGATTGGGATCTGGTGGTATCCTCGAACGAGGTCAACTTTTGAAAATATTGTCATGCCGGCCAGACTGGCATTGAAGTCCTGGATGTGAGGAAGGGGGTAGCGGTCGTCCACTGTAGCATCATTGAGGCGACGGAAATCACCACAGGGACGCCAACCTCCACCAGGCTTTGGAACTATGTGTAATGGAGAGGCCCAAGGTGAGCTTGAGCGACGAATGATGCCAAGCTCCACCATCTTGGTGAACTCAGACTTGGCCACGGCCAGCTTGTCTGTATCGAGGCGTCGGGCACGTGCATGGAGTGGGGGTCCATTTGTAATGATGTGATGCTCCACCCCGTGCTTGTTCCCATCTGTAGACTTGAAGCGGGATATGAGGAGCTCTGGGAAATCATTAATGATGCGGTCAAAGGCATTGACCGAGGGTTAATGGATACCGGAGACGGACAGTTGTTGGCAGGCGATCTTGGTAGGGATCGCTGTACAATTGGCCATGTCAATGAGTCGGCGTCTGGCCATATCAATGGTGAGGTCATTGGCAATGAAAAAGTCTGCTCCAAGAATGGGCTCGGTGACGTCGGCAATGTGGAACTCCTGTGCAAAGGAACGACCGTGTCCCAAGAGGAGAGAAATGTTCCTTTTCCCCCACGTTCTAATGAGGGAGCCATTAGCGGCCACAAGTGGGTCGCTTGGAGAGAGGGACTTCTTATCGGCAGTTGAGGCTAGGAAAACAGAGAAATCGGCACCACAGTCGACTAGGTAGGTGCGGCCTGAGTGGTGGTCCCAATGTCATGGTATTTTTCTCCATGTGGCCGACCGCGGAGATTTTTAGAGGTCGGCCTGGTCGTTTCCCGAGGCTGTAGTGGAAGGAATCAGATGGCTGAGTGAACAGCTATTACACTTTCGAGCTGCCTCACCAAACTTTGTGTGGTAAAAGCACAGTGCCGCAATCTTGGATGGTCCAGAGGTAGGATGCTTGGCTTTCTTGAGGCCAGAGACACCAGAGAGGCCCAAAGTAGTCTGGCAAGCCTCCATGATGCGGTCAGCATCGGTGGCCATCTCATCAAGGTCTATATTGGAGGAACCAGCGAGGACGTCGGACTTCAATGGGGAGCTGGGCCAAGAAAAGAGCACGCAGTAGAGTCTCCGGGTCAGCATTGAGAGAATGGATGTGTCGAAGGAGGCCAGAGGGCTTTCTGTCACCAAGGCCTGAGAGGGAGAGGAGCTCTTTGTCTTTCTGGGCTTGTGTTTTGCCAAAGGCCTTGATGAGTGCTGTTTTGATGGCAAGGTAATGGTCGTCGGCTGGAGGAGATAGGATGAGGGCCTCAACTTCACCTGCTGTGGCATTGTCGATGGCTGCCACAACGTAGTTGTACTTGGTGAGGTCGGTCACTATCGGGGGCTGACGAGTGGCGAACTGAGCTTCAACCTGCGAGAACCACACAGCCAGGCGAGCCAACCAGAACGCGGGCAGCTTGAGTGCCACAGAATTGACAGCTGGTTTGCTCTCAAGCCCCTGGAGGGCTTGGGCAATAGCCTGAACATCTTCGATGGCAAGAGGCATTAAGGTTGCATGTTCAAAAAACGTCAGGGTCACCACTTTAGTGTCACTGAACTAGCAAATAGAATCTTTTATTCAGAACACTAAAGAATAATAATTTAACAGACAAGAGTCAGCATCATATCGAATACCTAATCTATATTATAGTCTGAGTCACGATGAACAAGGCAGGTACTACGCATGCCCGAATCCAGGGCGCCACAGAATCAAACTCTCCAGCCCCTCTATGGAGATAATACACGTGCAGAATCGAGGTGCCTACTATTGGAACTGGGGTGTAGGTGATCTATATTAGAACTGGGGTCAAGGTGCACACATCTGCACCATTGTATCTCTATACATGGATTTAAAATATGTGCAGTTATAATATGTGAAGATATACTAGGAATGGGGAGTAGGAATGGGGAGCCGGGAATGGGGAATCGGGAATGGGGAACTGCGAATGTCTCTATACAGTCTGATGGGAGTGTGCAGGCCTAGTTTGCTAACCTATCTCAAGCTGATACAACCAACTATAACTCTGGGCAGCCCCAGGACTATGACGAGAGTAAGCTTGATAGCTTGGTGGCCACTCAAGAGTGTTCCGAAACAACTCTGGAAAGTTCAAAGGTGTTGGATTTTGCAGGATGGAGAGTAGAGAGGATTGTGAGAAGGTCATCGAGGTGCTGGACCATGCCAATTTGCCTGGCACCATGGAAGGCATCATTGTGAAACACCAATGTACTCTCATTGGATATAATAGTGCACACCAATGTACTCTCATTGGTGTTGATATATATTAGTAACACCAATGTACTCTCATTGGTGTTGATATATAATAGTACACACCAATGTACCCTCATTGGTGTTGATATATAATAGTACACACCAATGTACCCTCACTGGTGTTGATATATAATAGTACACACCAATGTACTCTCATTGGTGTTGATATATAATAGTACACACCAATGTACCCTCACTGGTGTTGATATATAATAGTACACACCAATGTACCCTCATTGGTGTTGATATATAATAGTAGTATACACCAATGTACTCTCATTGGTGTTGATATATAATAGTACCCACACCAATGTACCCTCATTGGTGTTGATATATAATAGTAACACCAATGTACTCTCATTGGTGTTGATATATAATAGTACACACCAATGTACCCTCATTGGTGTTGATATATAATAGTACACACCAATGTACCCTCACTGGTGTTGATATATAATAGTACACACCAATGTACTCTCATTGGTGTTGATATATAATAGTGCACACCAATGTACTCTCATTGGTGTTGATATATATTAGTAACACCAATGTACCCTCATTGGTGTTGATATATAATAGTACCCACACCAATGTACTCTCATTGGTGTTGATATATATTAGTAACACCAATGTACCCTCATTGGTGTTGATATATAATAGTACCCACACCAATGTACCATCATTGGTGTTGATATATAATAGTACACACACCAATGTACTCTTATTTATAATGGTACACAGCAATATACTCTCACTGGTGTTGATATATAATAGTACACACCAATGTACCCTCACTGGTGTTGATATATAATAGTAGTATACACCAATGTACTCTCATTGGTGTTGATATATAATAGTACCCACACCAATGTACCCTCATTGGTGTTGATATATAATAGTAACACCAATGTACTCTCATTGGTGTTGATATATAATAGTACACACCAATGTACCCTCATTGGTGTTGATATATAATAGTACACACCAATGTACCCTCACTGGTGTTGATATATAATAGTACACACCAATGTACTCTCATTGGTGTTGATATATAATAGTGCACACCAATGTACTCTCATTGGTGTTGATATATATTAGTAACACCAATGTACCCTCATTGGTGTTGATATATAATAGTACCCACACCAATGTACTCTCATTGGTGTTGATATATATTAGTAACACCAATGTACCCTCATTGGTGTTGATATATAATAGTACCCACAGCAATATACTCTCACTGGTGTTGATATATAATAGTACACACCAATGTACTCTCATTGGGTGGTGGATATGTAAGTGTATGTGTGGCCCTTCGCTTTTTTCGGCATGGATTTAACTAAAACTAAGCGTTAAAGGGTCTGGTTAAACTATCCAAGACCGACCCTTACCAAACCACTAGCGCGTGCCACTCGAAAGCGCCCAAGACCCTAGCGTGCGTTAGCGATTTGGTAAAGGGTCTGGGCACTTCTACATACAATGACATGCGCATACATAGTTTTTCAGGCAAATTCATTACTACTCAACATGAATGGGGAGGGGTATATACATTGGTGTGTACCTATCATATAGCCACAATGAGCTTGCGCATGCATTTTAACCAGGGAAAACTGAAATTTGTAATAAATTAATTGTTCTGTTGAGCCTTGATATAGGCCACTAAGTACGTACAAACAATAAATGACAATGACTAATGATTATTTATTACAGAAAAATAATGATTTACAAAGAGTTTGTTTGGGGATGATGATGGAGGGGGGAGGGGCCAAGACTGACCTATGCCTAACCGAACAACTGAACTGCACAATATCCGGTTGGTTCATCAAGATCAGTTGGTTTCCTCAGAACTTGACTCTTGCCGCAGCACAAACCTTCTAGGTAACTATATACCTATAATGCATATCAGTTAGTTTGCTTCTAACGCAATAGTTAGTACACCTCGCAAATTGTTGAGCTCACTTTTCCCCTAGCGATGGATCTCAATGATAAACAAGAACTGGAAACTAACGAAATACTAGTTGATGACTGACTAGCAAATTTGTTTCCAACTTTGTTCGGTCCTAGGTTCTCACTGTATTTAATTTCGTGTGCTAGTCTCTGAACTCAACTCGGACTGGGAGGAGCCGGTGCGTAATAAGGCGAATGAGCTTGCGCTGCATTTTATGTAATAAATTAATTGTTCTGTTGAGCCTTGCAAGTACGCACAAACAATAAATGACGACTAGAAGAAAAAAACATGAATCAACTATTTTGATGATTCTTACAGAAAAAGAATGAATTACAAAGAGTTTGTTTGGGAATGTCGGATGGGGGGGGGTGTGTGCCAAAGACATAGGACCCTAGGTGCCAATATTAAGTATTTCCTTTTCTCCCACCATTTAAAGACATTTCCCATTACAATTCTGTCTACCCTCTTACCCAACATTAGGCCCCTTCTCCCTCCTTCACTTTATTTCTCCATTCTATCACCCACTCTTCAGACCCTTCAATGCTCTCAACCAATATATAGAGGTGGATGTATAGGAGGGCTGGCTGGATTAATTAGGAGGTCTTGCTTTTAGTTCTATTATGTGCACTCCTATAGAAGGTAAGGGGTCACCTAATCATTATCCAATAATCTTTCTCGATCACTATTTGCACACAAAACAGGAAGCACAGCTGCTGTACTGTATCCACCAACCTAACACTTGCTTTTTTACACGCAGGTGCACCATACTCGTGTTGGCTTTGTGTAAAAAAAAATCAGCCCTCGTTTCAAGTTTGGCTGTTAGGAAGCGGTAACCATTCCAGGAAATACGTCGAGTGATATATAATTATAGTCAGTGGGGCTCAATTAAATTTGATGTGACAAGTTAACTAATTAATTCAAATAAATTTGAAATGACAGTTTAACTAAACAATTCAACTAAAATAGACATGACAAGTCAACTAAAATGAACTAATTTTGAATTAAATAAAGAGACCATAAGATTGGCTTTTTTTAGGCTAGTCCGTTCATTTCATTTTCATGTTCGTTTTTCCCACCTCCTTGGAAGTGGGCTTTGAAAACTCTTTTTGAGGGCTTTGAAAACTCTATTTGAGGACTTTTTCAGTTTCATCGGACCTTACGTTCGTGTTTTGTGGCCACTGGTTTGACACACACCCAAATTGGTACTGCTATTTACTTGTTAGCACTATTAAATTCCATGTCAAGAAGAAGCTCTGGAATGACGAAAGTATGGAGTCATTAAGAGTTACGAAGGATCATCTGGGTTAGAATCGTGGGAGAAGAAGAGATATCTAGAGCTGAAGACTCAAATGATGCTGAAAGTTTGGAACTATAGTATTAACGGCTTTACCGTTTATGCTCCACCCTTTACCTTCAGATGGCATCTATAGCTGGTCCTTCCCTAGCGCTGTCTATCACACAGGCCTGCCTGCTCCTGTGTCAACCCTCTGTATTTCTGGTGAGTCTTTGTGTAGCTGATGAAAGAGTGCAAGAATGATAGTCATGATCAAGAGCAAAATGAGGGGTTTACCACCACCCTGGATCTACCCCTGCCCCCTGGAGTGTTGTATATTTTCTCATGATTCAAAGAAATGTGTATTCCCGACATTATTCACAGTTTTGCTCACTCAATTTTTGTCCATAGTATATACTTTTTATATCGTTTGAATGCTCTCTCTTTGCTCTTCAAAATGAATGATCACTTTTTCAATCCAGCCAATTTTCCATGAGATACGGTTCATTCTGTGGGCTCACTTTTCCTGCTGAATGAAAAAGGGGGGGGGGAGAAACTGACTGACAGCAACATAAATGGCAAGTCTTGATGAAGGCTGAAAATTTGTAAAAAACAACAACACCTCTGTACTATTGTCAGTGTGTGAGGCTGTCAGACAGATGTTAATGGCAACACTGCTTTGCCTATAGACTATAAATATCATTGTAAAGCACAGAGAATGAGCTACCTTTTGAGATCAAAACCATTCAAAATGGATGAAGCATTAAATTGGTGACAACAAATATTGTCTATGCCCCCTTAATTTTAATTCAACTTTGAATTAATGGACCTCAAAAACCAGTTTAAATAAATAAAATAACTGTGACAAACTAACTAAACCAGGTGAATTAAATATACCCAAATGACAGTCTAACTAATTCAACTTTGAATTAATTGAACCCCACTGATTATAGTACAGGTTGTCTTGAAGGTGAAGATATTATTGAACTTCTTACATGCATCTACATGGCAAAGCAGCCTGGCAAGGTCCATTCACGAACCATTTCCCCCAAAAATCATGCCAAGCAAGCTAATTTCAAATTTAACAAAAAATGCACCAAAAAAAATGTCAATAAATAAAACCCAATGGATTACTTGTTCATGTAGCTAAGTCTATGGCAATGGATAAACTAAAAGGTCAGAGGCTTCACTCGGCAGCATTACGCCAACGGATGTAAATATCCTTGAATGTATCGAACCCAGACAGCACGCCAGCACCAGCCACACCACGAAGGATGTTAGCACCTGCTCCCTTCATCAGTGATGCCGCTCCTTCCTTCTTCAAGATCTGCGAGAAGCAATCAAACGAACCCTTGTACTTCACAGACTCCCCTGAAGTCATCATCATGCGCCTCCGGATAGTGTCGATTGGATAAGACACGAGTCCAGCGCTGACTGTAACTCCGTATCCGAGAGCAAAAGAGAGCATAAGGCCAGCATTCTCGCCAAGGATGATTGGCTTGAGAGTGTCATAGAAACCGAAATAGCACCCGCGATAGACAACAATGCCCACACATGAAATCATGAAGCCGCGGTAGAGACCGACGAAGCCATCGCTCTTCAATGTTTTTCTGTATACATCCACCATGCCGTTGAATTGCCTTTCTCCGCCCTTCTTTCCAGACTTGGCATCGTTGGCAAGACGCGTACGGGTGTAGTCCAGCGAGTACACAAAACACAGCGACATGGCACCAGCGACACCACCAGAGGCGATGTTCTTGCCAAACTTGAGAGGGTAGCTGTCGCTCTTGGAGGACTTGAACACGGCCTTGATCTGGTCCTTGAAGGCGAAGTTCAGAGCTTGGGTGGGGAAGTAACGGATGCAGTTGGCCAAGTTGCCCCTCCAGAACGGAAGTACACCTGCGTGGGAGAGGAGATGTGTATGTATGTAATATATATATATATATATATATACACGGTCACTTCCAATTAGAATATAGTACATTACAAGTTGCAAATTTTTGTGTTCATCGGTAGAATAAGAATATTGTTGGTAGGAGGGAGAGATGCATAAAAGCTGGTCATTAGCCAGGCAATGTTGCTCGAGTCGGACAGGTTTGTATATGGGATGGAATGTCCATGTATGGCAATCTCTGGCTCTGCTCTGCAACAGGTTCTGGCTAGCCTTGCAAACAGACCTAGAGATACATATCTATCAGAAATGGAATCCGTTTCTAAGCATGGGCACTGTTCGTAAGCGGCTTCAATACCATATAGCTTCATACCCAGGGGCGGATCCAGGGGGGGGGGGGGGCTTAGGGGGCTCAATCCCCCCCCTTTTTTTAAATGTGCACACCATCCATATGGAAAGTAAGAGAACGTGCCGTGATGGTGTTTCTGGCTGTGCCACAAAGCGACTTAAACAGTGTGGAATAAAAGAGTACTTTTCGAGGACAAGGTAAGTGGTCAGCTATAGCTAGGTGGCTAGATTAGCTACGCTAAGCCTAAAGCCATCTTGAAATAGTTAGCCTAATTTTCCAGTTTCTGTACATGTAGCTAGCTAGCTATTAGCCTGCTGCAACATCTAGCTTAGCTAGTACTGTACCAGTAAAGCTGTCTAAGGGAATGCAAGTGGAAAGGAGAACGCGAACTGGCTCTGACGCTAAATACTCTAGGACAAACTTTACTTCACACTGATCATGCCTAATTTCATACTTTACCAGTTACTTCCTGTGAGTGCGAAAGGTCTATCGGTCAGTGTGTTACGTTTTCTCAAGATTTCTCTTAGAAGTACGATATCTCGGGAGCGACTAAATGCACTTGCAATGCTACTAGGTCACCGGTTGCCATCTAGACAAGCCCTGACGGCAGTTTTCCCCTCTATGGAAAACCACAAGCATCCAAACTGCTAGATGCTGCTGCAATTTCGGCCTCTAGCCAACTGTTTCTTGCGAGATTGGAACTCTTCTCGGCCATTTTTTTAACTATACATATATTCACTATTTATTATTGTGCTGTCATTATTTGTTTACTGTCTAACAAGCCCTTGCTAAGCCCCTTCTCTAGGTAGCTACTTCCTAGAACCAGGACTCCTTGTGTTCTGGGGTCATGATACATTACTGCTGCTGTGCTATATTTGTATAATAAATTTGGTTTTCACACCACAAAGACATTAGTATTACACCAGAAGAAGTGATTGAAGGATTTGTCATGTGTCGACCTCGCAAAATATTGGTATTATAAACTCACTGATTATTGCTTTATAGCATCAAACTTCTGGTTCTCTGCACTTATTGTTACATTACCCTCTATTCAACATTTTTTTAATCATCATGATAGTCTGATTATATCCACCCTCAATATACTACCTGAAATGATTTAATAGTAATAATAATGTTAAAATTTACCATCTACAGTACATAATGTTTTAATGGTAAATGTGTTTACATTTACCCTAGCTAGACATGGTAGGCCACTATGGTGGGTAGGTTTTATAGGGCTTTTGAGGGCACAGGACTGAGGTTAGCCATACCTGTTGGAGAAAATATACAGCATATATATCATTCACAACTGAAAGAGTGATCATGAGAAAGTGTGGGTGGCCATGCAAACTGCAATAGCTAATTTTTCAATTTAACCAGAAGTGAAGCCCCCCCCCCTTAATAAAATCCTGGATCCGCCCCTGATACCATATAGCTTCATTCCCAGCTTCAATACCATATTATAGCTTCAATACCATATTATAGCTTCAATACCATATAGCTTCAATACCATCAATGACGGATCTTTCTTTATGTTAGCATAACTTGATGCCCCGGACAATTCCGTGGTTACCATGCAGACTAAGCCAGGTACTGTTTAAAAGGTGTACTCCCAATATGAGAGAAGCTGCATGAGTGCTGCATTTTGATACTTTGCACGGTTCAAGACAGAACGTTGCATCAAGAAATCAGCAACATCAGCTTCTAGAAACCAATCGATACTAGCTGATCGGTTACATAAATAAATTGCCGGCTAACTATTATTTGCAATGTGATTAAAATTATAACTTGCTGCCCAAGCCAGAAGTAAAGCTCCCTTTGAAGAAATTGTGGTGGAGGTTTTCAAGACAAACAGACATAATGAAACACAGACATAATGATGCTATTTGTCTTGCTTGGGGGGTTAGAGGGAAATCTAATAACAGAACGAGTCGTACCTGGTCCTTTGTGTAGTCTGGTTACCACCACAACCAACTTAAGGGGGGACATCTGCATTTTTAATATGTGTTTTTCTTGTGGTTACAACTTTAGATTCTGCAAACTTCATGGTATGGACTTGATATATAGCTCAAAAGATAGGTCTCTCTGTGTGCTCTCTTTTGATACTAAAATATATTTCATTGGTATAACTATAGGCAAGTTACTAGACCTAAAGTGGAGGGACCTCAACACTTTTGGGGGGACATGTGCATAATTTTTTTAACCTATGGTTACAACTTTAGAGCGCAGTAGATTCTGCAAACTTCATGGTATGGACTTGATATATAGCTCAAAAGATAGGTCTCTCTGTGTGCTCTCTTTTGATACTAAAATATGTTTCATATATATAACTATAGGCAAGTTACTAGACCCTAAAGCGGAGGGACCACAAAAACCTGCACCCCAAAACCGCCGTCCAAAACCATTCTGAGTTGCGAAGTGCAAAAAAATTAAAAATTGTACGAGTGGCTAGAGGAAGCTCTAGAGCATACAAGGACCGTTTTGAGTAGGCGTTAAAAATTGATTACCTGGTCAAGCGCGCGGTTGGAAAATTGAAGGCGTCGACACATCGACTTGGACTATATTTTTCTCATTTTTTTAATTTTTTATCTTCGTTTTTTGGGGCCATTTTTCCCCCCTACTAATTTTTTTAAAATTTTTATATATCACTGGATAGCTGTTCTAATTATCTGTGCAGTGCATGAAACAAATTTTTAATTACTAGAAGTGTTGGCAAGTTATGGTGATTTGAAGTGGTGAGGTTAGGGATTTTCCCTGGTGTTTTCCAGTTGCAAGCTGGTGGCCTGCCACTCAAAAACCATGGTTTATTGATAATCTTTTCATGCTTGCACAGATTAGAGCCTCCTCTATCAGCCTGGGACTTTGCTCTTGATAATTAGGGCAGTTATGACCTTTTCTGCATGTTAGGTCAACTTTTTTAGGGATCTTGATGTATCTTCCGAGAAAATATGTCTGCAGAGACATTCAACATCATTAGAAAGCACAAAGCATAAGGAACACACTGGAATTTTTTAAATCTGCATAGAGTGTATAGAAAAAAGTTAAGGCGATTTATACTACTTTGGTGGTGCTGACGTACAGTCCCCCTTAAGGCTGGTCACAATATGCTGCTAGGCCTTCACGTCGCATCACTTCTAGCTGTTCACAATAACGGAGTCGCCGCTTGAGTGCCGCTTGAGCAAACTTGAACTTTCACCCAACTGGAACTCCTCCCATTAATTAATGGATACCAGCGCTCATGTCATTCGAAACAATGCACACTTTCTACGCATCCCATTTATATACGAGGGAAAGTTCTCACTGCTCTTCGACAAGCCTTTGTCGTCCCTTCAGCTTTGAAATCACCAGCTTTTACTGAAAAATCAAATAAACAAATAAAGCACACCAGAATGATGCAATCGACAAGTCACAATGCCGCTCGAATAGAACTCGATTCTATTCAAGCTGTGCGACGTGATTTTGTGTTCACTTTTTTTTTTAAACAACGTGTCGCATGGCATGAGCGTTTTGCATATTGTGAATCAGCCTTTAGAGCTATGGCCTATTTTACATGAGAACAAATGTTGTTTACACCTATAGTATCCTAACTTACACCTATATGGTGTTAATTTACGAAGAGGACACCCCACAATTTGATAGGTGAAAATCTCACACAACCTAAGTGAGTGTGAAAGCTGCAGATGGCCCCCAGGCGTTGCATACCCACTACTACAACCAGTAGAGGATTCCCAGCGAGATTACCTACGTGAGGGATTGTATGCAAGGGAGGGAGGGGTTATCAATTACACTCAAACAATTGAGCACCAATTTTATTTGTGGCTTATTTTTTTGCAGCAAATATATTCGCAGCTATAGCCTCTCTTTTAACCGTTTGCAAATAGAGCACATCCTCGCATATGCGAAGGCATTGGGACAAAACATTGACTCCCATCATTAACGATTCTTATATCTGCAGGGCCATGGGATATGAGCAGCTTGCTTCCCGGTCCTAGGAGGAGAAGTAGCCATGTCCTCAGTGTCTGCCATGCTGTCTAGCTTACTTCCTGGTCCTAGGAGGAGAGGCAGCTATATCCTCAGTGGCTGCCATGCTGTCTAGCTGACTTCCTGGTCCTAGAAGGAGGAGCAGCCATATCCTCAGTGGCTGCCATGCTGTCTAGCTTGCTTCCCGGTCCTAGGAGGAGAGGCAGCTATATCCTCAGTGGCTGCCATGCTGTCTAGCTGACTTCCTGGTCCTAGAAGGAGGAGCAGCCATATCCTCAGTGGCTGCCATGCTGTCTAGCTTGCTTCCCGGTCCTAGGAGGAGAGGCAGCTATATCCTCAGTGGCTGCCATGCTGTCTAGCTTGCTTCCCGGTCCTAGGAGGAGAGGCAGCTATATCCTCAGTGGCTGCCATGGTATCTTACACACACAATAGAAACTGAAGGCCATATATTAAACACATCAATTTATGCTCTGAACTTGAAAATTTACTCCTTGAAGATGACCTTTTGGAAGACCTGATCATACTCTGCCCCCCCCCCCCCCCCCAATTCTTGTGCAGAACCCCCCAGAATTTCAGAGCCAATTTCTTGGAAGCAGGTCAGCCACCGACAATCAGTATTGTGTAATAAGCAAGTGTTGATCACAACTAGGTTCTGTACATACAGTAGTGTTGTATGTATTGTATATAAGCAAGTGCTGACCACAACTAGGTTCTGTACATACAGTAGTGTTGTATGTATTGTGTATAAGCAAGTGTTGATCACAACTAGGTTCTGTACATACAGTAGTGTTGTATGTATTGTGTATAAGCAAGTGTTGATCACAACTAGGTTCTGCACATACAGTAGTGTTGTATGTATTGTGTATAAGCAAGTGTTGATCACAACTAGGTTCTGCACATACACTACTAATGCTTCAGGGTATCATGCATCTTCGTACATGCCAGAGGTCTCACTCCTGTTAGGGATATCAGTGATGTCTCGGGATTCAGACATACTACTACCTGCAACACCTGGCAGTCTATCCCATCATCAGAAGCCAGCCTACACTGCTAGCTAATGTTGGGGGTGCTTCTGAATCTCCTTCGTGTAACTTTTCAATGAATTCTGCTGCCTTTTCTCTTGGCAATGGCGCACTGACTGGAGAGCACGTCCTCCTTTTCCGAATGAACCAGAGATATTGATCGTTTTAACAAGGTGCAGGACATTACAACTTGAACTCCTCCCCTGACTATCAAGGGTGATTGCAAACTCTTGAAGTTGGGCTTCAATCTTTCTTTCCTTCAATCTCTGTCATCGTTGTATTTCAAATGCCATACTAGCTCGAGTGGTTCCTTCAGACATTTCCCCAAGAATAGCTAACTACGACTCCATAGACAAAACTATGCTCGTCCTTTTGCAGGCCCTGGCGAACATATTCAGCTTTCACGTGCAAATCTCTAGCCCACCTCACCCAATTTTCCTTGTCGACGATCCATCATCAATTCAATCGAGTTTGGATATGCGATGGTGTACCGTACGAGAAGCTGAAGTTTGGTATAAGAATTGGCTCCATTGAGGTAAGCGAATAAGCGTTGTTCTATGCCTACAAAAACAACTTACAGCAAAGATACCCAGACTCCTTTCTCAAGAGCAAAGGGATTCAAAGAAGTCA
This sequence comes from Cladorhizidae sp. MBARI D1340-BT2, assembly GCA_028752905.1. Taxonomy (NCBI): domain Eukaryota; kingdom Metazoa; phylum Porifera; class Demospongiae; order Poecilosclerida; family Cladorhizidae; species Cladorhizidae sp. MBARI D1340-BT2. Next base: position 11,905,687 of record JAQNBH010000010.1, read on the forward strand.
TAGGTAAGCATAGCTGCCTGTGCAGCTTTTATGTCTGTTCCTCTGAAGAACGGCTTAGAACATTAGAAAAACCTTCTCAATAATCAACTACAAATTGTACTCTCGACATTTCGACTAGATGCTCTATCCGTCATCACAAATATCATTCTTCTTTTCTTCTTTTCTCACTCTCCTCCTCTCAAACAGGAAGTCAAGTGTATTAAAATTGATCGGCAGTCTTTGGGTCAGGCAGTGCACACATAAAGATGGATTAGGACATTTGTCATACCAATTGCAATTTTGATAGGCCACTATTCTAGCTTGCTCGGACAAACATCCATCCACTTTTTCAGTGTAGTAATCCAGCGCTAGCTACCTAGCAGAGGCCACAATAAACTCGACGTTTTCCGTTGCGTTGGACTCGTGTACAGAATCCACCGAGTGCGTGAACCCTCCCCTCCGTGAAACTCATTTTTTACACCCTGCATCCATTCGAATGGCCTGGGAGTTATGGTAATGTAAAGAGCTACTGCATCGAGCGACAGTCAATGTCGATGTATAGAAACTGCGTTCAAGCAACCGTTAGCTATAGTGATGTCGAGAGCTACTGCAGTCGAGCGGCCGGTTAGGCAATAACAAGACCACTCCAGTTGAGCTGTTCTCCATCTGTAGCGTTTCCAGGAGCTGGTTAACTGAATGTTCATTCTGCTGTGCCGATGTCGAGAGCAACTCTGATCGATCTTTCGGTAGCTGTTTCAATGTCCACATCTGCTCCAATCGATCCTCAGATGCTGTGATGTTGAGGGCTACTCCACCGAGGACTGCAGTCAAGCATGGGGGAGGGCTAAATTTCAAAAACTCCTGCCATTTTCATTGCCGTTTGTGCTAGTTTCGATCCCCTATCAGGCTGCATTTAGGGGGAGGGGGGCATTATCCTCCCCCTCCCCCCCTTGGGATATTGTATTATTGTATAGTGTTGTTAAATATGTGCACCCCCCCCCCCACCCCCCTCTGTTTCCAAAATTCTACTTTTGCCCCCCCCCCCCCCTCAACTCATTCCTAAATGCCTATGCAGTCACCAAATAATATATATATATATATAATTTTGGGTGGTGGACGACGGTTCTAGACATTATGTTAATTTTTGCAGGTACCAGTAGCTGGTGTTTCATAACTAACAACCGTAACTTGTTATAGTTGTCCCTCGCAAGTTGTTAGCACTGCCATGGCTCAGCGTAGCGTTACCACGGCCCCAAATCCCAAGAGGAGGAAAGTATCGCAATGACAGCTACTGCCCTCCTCTTAGGCTTTGGGGCCGAGCTATCGCTACGGTGAGCCATAGCAGGTGCACTAGAAAAACCCAAACAACTGGCGCTCGTTAGGTTCACAACGAACAACTAATTAGCTAGCACACGATTATTATACCCCCCCAAAAAGGTTAATTAAAAATAGTGGTATTGCACGAGTGACAAAAGGGGTTAGGTGGGTGGGGGGTGGGAAATGACGAAACGACACAAGGTTTGGTTAATGTGTCTCCTCCCCGTGGGTCATTCTCACCCCCCCCCCCCCTCCCTGCGCCATTCCCGTCCCCTTCTCCTCCCCGATATTCTCCTCTCCTCCTGTGTCATTCTCGCCCCCTCCTCATTCTTACCCCCCTCCTCCCCCCGTGTCATTCTTACCCCCCTCCTCCCCCCCCCGTGTCATTCTTACCCCCCTCCTCCCCCCATGTCATTCTTATCCCCCTCCTCCCCCCCGTGTCATTCTTACCCCCCTTCCCCCCCCCCCCCCCGTCATTCTCGCCCCCTCCCCCCCCCTCCCCCCGTGTCATTCTCTACCCCCCCCATCATTCTCGCCCCCTCCTCCACCTCCTAAATATAGCACTGGCTCACACCACACGCCTGCATCTTGATTGAGATTAGCCACACCCACAAACATTGATCAGTCTGTCGAGTCATTTCCAGTATTGCCCCTCCCCCCCAAAAACACGCCATGCCTAGTATCCAACACTAGCCTTGTTCATAACACCCCATCTAATCTAATGGCAGCGGTACAAGTTAGAACCCTTCACATTAACACCTGCCTCTTCCCCTAATTAAGGAGGGTGTGGTGCAATAGCCGACTAGACCCAGAATAGGCCTGAGGTTATTCTGCGGCATAATTTTGGGCTTAATAGGTACCTCCATAATGCTGGCATAATAGGCACCTCCATAATGCTGGCATAATAGGTCCCTCCATAATGCTGGCATAATATATCTTTCTCTGTGGCAAAAATGAAATCCTTCTTTCCCCTCCCAGAATCCCCCCCCCCCCCCCCCCCCTCCCCCCGAGCTTCCATATTGGGCTGAAGCTGCCTAACAAGTCACACCAGTTCAGCCATCTTTGGTTAGGTGCGTTTACTACATTTAATGAGCACCAAGACAGTGCCTTACAAGGTTACTTAGAAACCATCTCTTACACTGCAGCACAATATTCATTAAACTTGGACTTCAACCTTCACCACATGAACTTCACAAAACTGTTCATCACATTTGTGAGCATAATTTTGAGCGTAATAAGTACCATATTTTACAGCATATAAGACGCATCTTTTGTCAACCACCCCCGCCCCCCAAAAGGCTAAAAAAATGCCCTTCGTCTTACATGTGAAGTTATTATAAAGTTGCTGCACTATTATTGTCACTGTGTCTATGTTTAGTCTCCCTGCTAGTATTGCTGGCTGCTTCAGTGGTGAGTCCCTGCACTATTATTGTCACTGTGTCTATGTTTAGTCTCCCTGCTAGTATTGCTGGCTGCTTCAGTGGTGAGTCCCTGCACTATTATTGTCACTGTGTGTGTGTTTAGTCTCCCTGCTATTATTGCTGGCTGCTTCAGTGGTGAGTCCCTGCACTATTATTGTCACTGTGTCTATGTTTAGTCTCCCTGCTATTATTGCTGGCTGCTTCAGTGGTGAGTCCCTGCACTATTATTGTCACTGTGTCTATGTTTAGTCTCCCTACTATTATTGCTGGCTGCTGCAGTGGTGAGTCCCTGCACTATTATTGTCACTGTGTCTATGTTTAGTCTCCCTGCTATTATTGCTGGCTGCTTCAGTGGTGAGTCCTCTTACCCTCAATAATATAGCTACAGGAGGAAAAATATCAAGCTACACCAACAGCCATACACTGAACTATTATGCAAAGCAGCATGGTAACAGAGCAGCAGAACAACAACAAAATGGGGGGGGGGGGGGGAGCATCAAAGGCGCAGGATGCTTAAGCGATTAACCGCAATAGATGTCAATAGCAATTTCGGTGAAGAATGGTCAACTAAAAGAATAACTAGTTAGTTTTTTTATAACTTGTTTATATGGCAGTATTGCACTCCTAGAAAATAGGATGCTGCTTATAAGAATTCATTACTAGCATGCATAAGCCCATCACTCTATCTAAACCAAGATAAGCTAGCTAGCTACACATTGAATACTATTTGCGCACAAAATTATAGTTGGCTTTTCCCTACCCTCATTGCTAGTGCTTGGCGTCACCCACCGTCTAGGAGCTTCTCCTTAAGCTCAGGCAAAGCTTCTCCACTACATCTCTGCATGTTTCTATGGGAGAAAGAGCGTCAAAAAAGTCAATCGTTAGCTAAACATTGCCTCAATATCGAACACAGCCTTTGCGGTTGAGACGCACAAACTCCAAATGCCTAAAGCTTGGCAGACTAGATTGTTTCCATAATCTGGTAGCCAACATACAACTTTGCCTCAGGGCAGATGAGTCGAAATTCTTCAAATTCTAATCCAAGCTTCAGGCATTTTTTCCTTCTCTCTCTCATACTGAACGAGGAGGTCACTTGAAAATAACTCGACCCCATGATTATAATAGAATTATTTATTGGCACGATTAATCGGTTTCCCCCCCTAAATACTCGGAGCTGAAATGGGTGTGTCTTATATGCTGTAAGATAAGGTACCTAACCAAGCTTATTAGGTTAATAATTTTTTGAAGCAGAAAAGCCTCAAGCGTAACTAAGAGACAATTATGAGCACTTCCTTCCACAGACACAATACACACAGGGAACCTCATAGGAAGTGCCTAACCACAGAGAGCAAGTAAGAGGATGCAGCTAACAATGTCTCCATTTCCTGCCCACAGGGTCACCCATTACGAAGTCGCCCGTTACGAAGGGTCACCCATTACAAAGGGTCACCCATTACGAAGGGTCGCCCATTACGAAGGGTCGCCCATTATGAGGGGTCGCCCATTACGAAGGGGCACCCATTACAAAGGGTCACCCATTACAAAGGGTTACCCATTATGAGGGGTCACCCATTATGAGGGGTCACCCATTACGAAGGGGCACCCATTACAAAGGGTCACCCATTACAAAGGGTTACCCATTATGAGGGGTCGCCCATTACGAAGGGGCACCCATTACAAAGGGTCACCCATTACAAAGGGTTACCCATTATGAGGGGTCACCCATTACGAGGGGTCACCCATTACGAAGGGTCACCCATTACGAAGGATCACCCATTACAAAGGGTCACCCATTACGAAGGGGCACCCATTACGAAGGGGCACCCATTACAAAGGGGCACCCATTACGAAGGGTCACCCATTACGAAGGGTCACCGATTACGAAGGATCACCCATTACAAAGGGTCACCCGTTACGAAGCGTCACCCATTACGAAGGGGCACCCATTACGAAGGGTCACCGATTACGAAGGATCACCCATTACAAAGGGTCACCCGTTACGAAGGGTCACCCATTACGAAGGGGCACCCATTACAAAGGGTCACCCATTTGCATCATTTACTGATAACATGAATTGGGGTTGACTCCACATTCCCGAATTCAACTCACGGAACTATACAAGCCGCAGGGCTAGAGTTCCAGTCCGAGCCAGAATTGCATTTCATAACCCTCATAGAAAACTACAGCTAGAAAAGTATGCCCGCTCAGATATTAACATGTTTTATTTCAATCTCTTGAACTTAACATGCATGGAAGGCTATACATCCTGATAAAAAAATCAATTAAAAAATTTAAATTGACACGGGATATATTATACCTCGAGGGGACTTGACATTGTGCATATCAAAAATACACAACTTGATAGTACTTTAACCCCCACCACCCGACACTATTCTGTTGCCCCCCACCCCTTACCTTCATTTCTGAAGGTTTTGACTGTGCAGTCAATGATCCCCTTGTAAGGCTCTGATAATCTCCCCGACTTTATCATCTCATTTTGATTCTGCACGAGCAACTTGACTCTCTCAATAGGAGCAGCTACTGTCTTCGAAATCACAGCTGCAGCGCCACTCAGGGCAAAGCTTTCAGCAAATCCAAGCTTCTGGTCACTAGACATGTTTTCCTGTAGCAAGCATTGGTTACAAAATGATGATAACATTAGGTTGTTTAGGAAAGGGATTAAAAGGAGAGATATTAGTAAGGGGGAGATAATTAAGGGGATTAGGAGGGGGGAAAGGGGATTAGGAGGGGGTAATGGGGATTAGGAGGGGGTAATGGGGATTAGGAGGGGGTAAGGGGATTAGGATTGTCGTGACCAAAAGGTAGAGGGGGTTAGGAGATTAGTAAAAAAAAGTCATTGGCTGGAAAACACTGACTTTTAGTACATAAGTTGGTTTCCCTATCAGTTCCTCGGCTAGGACCATAGAGGGCTAGGGCCATAGAGGGCTAGGGCCATAGAGGGCTAGGGCCAGAGAGGGCTAGGGCCATAGAGGGCTAGGGCCATAGAGGGCTAGGGTCATAGAGGGCTAGGACCATAGAGGGCTAGGGCCATAGAGGGCTAGGGACACAGAGGGCTAGGGTCATAGAGGGCTAGGACCATAGAGGGCTATGGCCATAGAGGGCTAGGGACAAAGAGGATTAGGGCCACAGAAGGCTAGGGCTATAGAGGGCTAGGGCTATAGAGGGCTAGGGCCATAGAGGGCTAGGGCCATAGAGGGCTAGGGACACAGAGGGTTAGGGCCACAAAAGGCTAGGGCTATAGAGGGCTAGGGCCATAGAGGGCTAGGGACACAGAGGGTTAGGGCCACAGAAGGCTAGGGCCATAGAGGGCTAGGGCCATAGAGGGCTAGGGACACAGAGGGTTAGGGCCACAAAAGGCTAGGGCCATAGAGGGCTAGGGCCATAGAGGAAGGCAACACAAGTCAGTGTTCACTGGAACACCAACAGCCTTTCTTTAGAGCTACTTTCACACACTCATAGAAACACTTGTTCCTTCCCTTTTTACCTAAGGCAGACACCATGTAGAGAACATCAGCACTACAAGCAGGCAGGCTGACTTGAATGCTCCGGTGTAAATGGCTCTACACAGCATTCACTACTGGACAAGCAGAACTCGCTTTCATAAAATTTAAAAAAAACTTTCAAAAAAAACCACCTAACAAGCACTATGTAGTTAGCATAGTAGAGAGGGCCAGGAGCTCACCCCCTTGGGCAGAGCCAGGGCTTGGGTTTGACCTGATCTGCACTCCATCTCTAGGGGCTGGGGCTAGGGCTGGGACTAAGGCTGGGACTAGGGCTAGAGCTCGGGTGGGGGGCAAGTGCTTCATGCTCTCAGAGGTTTTGACTAGGAGCTTGGTTCCATACACTCTGGGGTGTTTTTTCCTTCTGTCTTAGAAGTCTTTTAGGGTCGACCTAGCAGCAGAATCATTTTTAACATGGGAAAGTGTCCTTCAGCAAGTGCCTGGTCTTGTATCAACAGTTAGGGGGGAGAGGAGGCGTACTGTAGAGGAATTAACCAAGACTACCCAAACCACTAGCTACCCAAATAAAGTCAGCCACACACAAACCTTCTCAAAAGGAACCAGTTTGCATCTACAGAAATAACCTCAGTTCTTAGTGAATGACCGCACAATAACGCTCAACAGTCCCTCTGCTTGTATCAACTTACGTATTGGCTCAAAAGAATCCGTAAAGAAGGGTCTCTTAGTCCTTTGACACGAGGCTTCAAGATGCACCAGGTCAGAAAAAACGTAGCACCTATAAAGGTATTGACCACATCCCTTTTGGGGGAGGTGCCCTTCACGATCGCTTTGCTAGTCACGTGTTTCATCGCGGTTTGGCGGTAAATAATTGGTGGTTCGTTGTAATGGTGATGGCAGATCTCGAACTGTGTTCGTTTCAATGCATAAAGGTAAGTAAGAACTGTTTTTCCAACTCGTAGAGGCTGCTGCTCAAAGATAATCGGCTTCTCCTGACCTAGGTCAGATGACTAACCTACCAAGTTACGTACACTTATTCAGCCTTCCCATCGTAGTCTACAATCTCCACTGATTCCGCAGTGGTGTGTCTGTGCAAGATGAGTGTGTAGGTGAAGAATTGATGGGAACAGGTGTGTATCCCAACCTACTTCCTTCACCTACCCATGTCAAACCCTGCTTTTACAAGGGTGAATATGGGGCTGAATCTTTTATGCTTGCCTCAATGGCTACATATTCTGAAGTAATACATGGAGAAAAAACACCTTTCTGGTCCCATTGGGCAATGTAGGGAAACATGTGTGTCTGGGCTTAGTAGGTTATCTCGCGAATATGCTGAAGGTTCTGCTAGAGAATCCAGTGCTCTAAAGGCAATCACTGTTATGTCTAAATACTGCTTCAGAAGCCCTCCTGCTTCTCCAAACCCAAGGACCACTTTGTAGGTTTGGAGCGATACCTGAGATCATACTAGAAGGTGATTAAGCACCTTGGTAATTGAAGGAAGAAACCAGACAGAAATGCCTTTCAAAATCCTCAAAGCCCAAAGGAAACCTTGCTCGCAAATTCTCAAACGTGATGGTCCATGGCACAATTCAGTTGATCTTTAACTGGCTAAGCTGCTCCTAAGGATACTGAACGTGAGCTTTTCACCTTACCTGCCAGACCAGGGGGCCAGGCGGTATCAACCCAACGAACCTCTTGGGGACTAAATCATCATTCAGTGTATTTATACTTTAATGTACTTGTGCTAAACTTATGCTGTGCTATGTATCATTTACTGCTTATTAAATATTTAGCTACAATGCCTTCTCCGGAAAAGATATAGAGATGACATATTTACCATCTAGATGGGAGGCAACGCAACTAAGAGTTTAAAATTAATGATCACCGCCATGCACTCAAATTCACATTTGACGGCCAAAGAAATTCAGTTAACTTTCTAGATACAGGTGTCTTGAAGCAAAGACCACTCCTCTGCAATCTACATCCACCAAGAGAAGATGATCCCTTATCCATAGCCATGATTCAGCCCCCTAGCAAACTTTGCACCCAACCCACTAATAAGCCAAACGAAACAAATGCCAGCAAAGAACAAGCTAGACGGCACATACTCCACCCACCCCAGCAATGTCCAAGCCACAGGAGTCCATACCCCACACAACCAGAAAAGGGTATATACCATTTCTCCGGGTGGGGTGATGGCCAGAGGCCTCAGGGTGTGTGGTCTGTGTGTGTACTTGCCCAAACATCAACAACACTGATTTGCCACATGCACCTCTGGCATCACTCCATCAAATCACCCTAGATAGCTTTATGAACCCAGATATATTGCCCCGAGGAGGGAAGGTTCTGGCTACCCTCGGGGCCCCAGCCCAACATAAAAACCACAGGCACACCACACACTTCCCACACATATTGTATATATATATATATATAGCTCGACCTTAAAAACCATGACAATTTTACCGTAAACTATCACCAATACAATAAAGACGTGCTTAGTGTGTGTGTGTGTGTGTGGAGGGAAGGGGGAAGGGCAGTACTTGTGTGTATATACTATTTTAGCACCTTCCCGTGATGATCCCTCGGCAGTCGACAATGCTTGTCAAAACGGGCTTAAGCTGATTTTTCTGCAGTTTTGTACTAAATTGATTCTGAACACACGGTGCCATCAGATGACATCACTCAGTTCTTGCCAAGACTGTTCCCCTGCAGAGGCCTTGCACACCTCTCAGGGTGAGCCATCTCATCATGCACATAGAGCAGGTCGAGAGCCCAGTTCTTCTATGTAGTGTTAAGCATCATGGAATGTCAGGATGTTGCTAGATATGGATGGCTCTATTAAGACTGCAAGACAAGTTCTCCATAAGCATACTGTTGGTATGAGTGAGCTGGGTAGGTATATATAAACTAGTAGTGGCTACTTCGCAGATAATGAAATGGTTTGGAAGGAGCCTTCAGTGTAGGAGATAGTGTGGTGATAATAGCTGGTCAGGTAGGGAGGTTCCTGGGCAGGTAGATGTCAGGGAGAGGGCTGATGGTGCATGCTTGCAAGTCGGGTAGTAGCCACTGGAAGGCATGGAGCTCTATATCGGTTTCAGCTTCTTTCAAGGTCGAGAACAAAAGTTGTGATTGGCGCTATCTTGTTATGCTCCTACCTTTGCTGTGAGTATATAGAGAGGAGAAAGATGTTGTCTCCAGCAAGCTCTCTAGGAAATCTCATCGTCTGTGTCCTTCATGATGTTGGGCGACTTCAATGCACATGTGGGGTCCAGTGTGGGATGATGAGTGTTAGCATGAGAAGGGCTTTCATGGTTATGGAGATCTATCGACTATGCCATCACGAGGGAGAGGAACAGAAGTAATTGTGAGGTGAAAAGTGTGGATGAGAGAGAAAGGAAGAGAGGGACGTATCTAGACTGTGTAGGAGAAAGATTGAGGGAGTCTTGGGGTGAGGAAGGTGGTGCGGAGATGAAGTGGGATTGAAAAAGCATGGCAGGCATTCAAAGAAATCCTGAGTCAGTGCAATGAATATTTTTATTCCAAATGTCAGGCACCAAAAACCTAAGTTTTGGATTACCCCGAACTCAAACATTAATTAAATTTAAATCACCTTCTCAATAATCATTTATTCACTTTTTTATTCAAATTGAAGTTGATCATTGAGAAGGTGATTTTAATGTTATTATGTCAACTGAGAGTTCATTGAGAGATTAATTAAATTGCTTCAATTCACTGAGAAGGGAATGCAATTTGTCTCCTTCCCCAAGTAATCTGCTGAAGCTTCATACTTTTGAAGGGAAAGTCCTCAATCTTAAACGCAGTCAGCTTTCAAAACAAATCTGATATATAAAAACCTTCTCATCTTAAAACAAATGAAAGTGCTATAGTTATATACAAAGTATGAATGGTATAACAAAACTCCTCCTACTCTGTTCATGGATACTACTGGATGGATACCATTTGTACAACATCTGAAAAGGCAAAGGCAAATCTTTTTAAGCAATATTTTCATTCAGTACATACCACCACAAGTTCTTATCTTCTTCCACCATTGCAAACCATACCAACACGTCATCTACTCTTGACAAAATTCACATATCTGACTCCGATGTTGTTTCAGCTCTTTCACATATCTAAGGCCACTGATCCAGATAGTCTTGGACCGAGATTGTTGAAGTCCATCGCTCCTGCAATATGCCTGTCAGACACCTGTTTACTCTTAGTCCAACTCAAACTCAAATCCCCAAAGACTGGCGTGTTCACGTTATCACCCCCATATACAAGTCTGGGGACAAGTCATCGGTTAGAAACTATTGTATTTCTCTTGGCATGGAACGGATAATTTACACAAAGGTAATGGGTTTCATCTCTCAATCATCTCTCTCCGAGTCAGTTTGGATTTCTGAAGGGACATTCAACAACTCAACATTTTGCTTCATTTAGTCCACAGTGCAGACATTGCACTTAATGAGAAATCTCATTTGGACATAGTGTACTTGGACTACAGCAAAGTGTTCCTCATCAAGAGCTTCTTTTCAAACTGTGGTGTTCTGGTATACCAGGAGAGCTGTGGCATTGGTTCAGAGGATACCTAGACTCACACTGTCAAATGGTATGACTAAATAATAATAACCACTCTGATCTACTTCCAGTCAGTTACGGTGTTCCACAAAGCAGCATTCTTGGTCTGTTCTTGGTTTTTTATCTACATAAACGACATTCAAACCATTTCTTCATCTTGTGTGCTCTTATATGCAGATAATACCAAGTGTTTTAAAGGTATTAATCAGTTTCTGACATATCCTTTTTCAAAATGATTTATCCTCACTCGCAAAATGGCTGACCGAACATCTCAAAGTGTTGCCGATTTTCTCCAAAGTGCCTACTACTATTGACTCTAAATACTTTTTGGATGACACTTGCATCCACTATAAAAATAGTGTTGAAGATCTAGGTGTGATTATTTCAAGTGACCTAACATGGAACCTTCATAATTATATTAAACATTGAGCCTTCTACGTCGCACTTTCAATCATTGTGACTCGATTAGTGCCAAAAAGATACTTTTCATGTCTCTTGTTAAATGCCAACTCACCTCTTGTTCTCCTGTCTGGGGGTCCTAATCCGAAGAACTTTTTTATTCCTCTAGAACAAATACAAAGAAGAGCTACCAAATTCGTACTAATGACTACAAATCTGACTATATACTTTAAACTTTCTTCCCTTAATGATGACTCTTGAACTGATAGTTCCTAGTTTAAATATTTAAAAGAGCTTATAGGGAGGCTTCAGAAAGAAGAGGAGATACACAGACCAGTTGTTTGTCCCAAGGGATATATGTGAGAAAAAGGGAGAGGGATGGTCTTGCCTAGCTTTTCTAGACATCAGTAAGGCTTGGTTTGCGGTATACAATGAGACGAGCAGGAGTGGAGAATGAATGATGGAATTGAGGGAGCAGGAATATGGTTGGAGGAGTTTGAGAGGGTGGGCACTGAGGGGAAGGTGGCATTGTTGCTTGGGAAGGAGGTGGAGGGTGTGAGTAATCAGGTGATAGTGAAGTGTGTGGGTACATTTTACACCACATAGTGAAGTGTTGGCAGAGGAGGAGGGACTGATTTATGCCGCCCCCCCCCCCCCCCCCCCCCACTAATCCATATCCAAGCAGTACAACTCATTTAACATTAACTTAATATTTATCAGATATGTATGTCATAGTGTTTATTACTCATCTTACCTCATTTAGTCATTATTTTATTTTTGTACTTACACTGTATGGGGTGCGATGGTCCCAAAGGCCTCAGCATTTTGAAGATTAAATTAAATCCTCAATTATATAACTCTATCATCGTTGTGCACAAGATCGAGAGGTCACGTAAAGTTACTCGCACACTCAAAGCGCCCCCTTCAAAAGTTAGCATTTCTTCTTCACCTATGGAACTCTCGGCCTGTATAGTCATTTCATTGCAAACTAATAACTTGTGCACTTTCAATGTCCATGTGTAAATTGTTCTAATGTTCCCCCTCCTTGTATTTTCAAGCCATTATTGGCTACTAGTTAATTTCTAGTAGACCATCAGTACAAAGCTACATCCTCACATCACTGTCACCTCATCTGTAATTCATGCTGTAAAGTAATAATAATAATAATAATAACAACAACAATAATAACAATAATAATAAAGAACTCCAGAAATAATTTACAATATTTACTGTGTGTGTGTGTCAGATACATGACTGATCCTGTTGAAGGTGTATGCTGTTAACCATTGACACAAGATTAAGCTATTACTTTAGGACGTTTACACTTCTTTGGTAAGGAAATTTTACCAGAAAATGAGAGACATGACAAGAGTGTTTCACAGCAGTTGTCAATGTGTTGCCTGTGATCGACACAATCTACAGAAGAACATTCTATCAATTCTGGAACCAACTCAGGAAGATTACCTCTAATTGCTTGATGGTAACAGATTATATATACCAATCAATATTTTTTAAACTGTCAGAACCTTTGCAGGCAAAATCCTGGTTATTGTCATATATTATGTTAGTGCTATATAGCAAGCCAAAAACACAGAGGAATATGATCAGAGAAATTGTTGGCCGAATGAACACACTTGATTTTACTGACAAGGTTAGAAAGATGACTAGGTGTAAGAATATGATCAGGCCACAATCTGACCAAACCATCATCCCTCTCGTAAGTAAACTGAATGGAGTTATGTGTGAGGTCAACAGCATCAAGATTAAAGTCAGATATGAAGGAACATAAAGAATCACGAAAATATGATGAACGAGAAAAATCAACATTAAAATCTCCAGCAATAATAACGTTATCAAAAGTTTGACAATCGATGAAACCTGTAAGTTCACCAAAAAGAAATCCTTAGATTGATAGTAACTATATAGTGGGTAAATAAACACAGACAAAAAGTGTAACATAACAGTTAGATTTAATAAGAAACATGTGGAATTAGCTTTCTCGCAGCACTCTCGAGTCACGATGAAAACCACAACAGAGTAAGTTGTGTAGCTCAAGCTTCCCTAAGCGGGGGGCGCTTAGTAGTTGATCTGAGATTTTTTTCTTTGGATCAAGCCTAGTAGTTGTAGCTACAGATGAGGTTTGTAGCTATAGCTTTCTCGCAGCTATCTTAAGTTCATTGTATAGTGTGCGTCATGCTTTAGTGTCCGTTTCAAGCTCATAGATCTCGAAGGCAATATTTAGTTATTGGCACACGCTCTTTCTTTGAACAGGTGGAGAGTAGAAGCTTTACCTTAGCCTAAGGAAGTTTTTTTGCTGGTGGATGATGTCATGTGCTAGCTAGCAATGAAGTCAATAAACTTACTAGTTGTTGATTTTGAACACAAATAATTTTCAATGTGTAGCTAGCTAATCTAGAGCTAAATGTTGAGTAAGCCCCTCAGGTGTTATTATTAAAGATACCAAGATTGGTAATTCAAGGTAATATTGCACATAACACACACATGACAAGTAAATTGTGCTGTTTAAGTGGGACCGATAAATGGGCGTTTAAAAAAACTTGTGGTTCCCACTTTATAGCTCCATAGATTCTGCACACTTCATGGTATGGACTTGATATATAGATGGGTCTCTTGTGTGCTCTCTTTTGATAAAACATTTTTGACCTTGTATACCTTTCTGCTCATCACCTTTCGCCAACCTATACCACTTCAAACTGCTCATATTCTCAACGTCCTCCTCCCAACATTTCTCTTCTTCATCTTCACCTTCAATTGTCTCACTGACCCTAGCTCAACATTCAGATCATATTTCCTCCTTATATTCTTCCCACCATCCTATCCCTCCATCCATTCTTAGCTTGTCTGCCACAACTTTTATCAGTATACCCTCCTCCACCGGTGCAAGCCTCCTCCACCATAACAATTTTTCTCTCATCCCTCCCCTCGTCCAATCCATCCCAACCCCCCAGCACTGCCACTCCTGCCATGTTGCTGGCCCCTAATAGGTTTTTCCCTACTCTCAGCTAAAGCAGTCTTCCCTCCTGTCAGCCACATTTCAGCAGCATGTTCCAGGCTTGGCCTAGCCAACAGCCATACCATCCTACCTCTATCCACTTCTGTTTTTCCACTCACTTTACTCATCCACACTCACCGCCTTTCCGATCCATTCCTCTGGGGAGACAATGGCATTTTTGGGGGGAGTGACCCACATGTTTTTTTGTTGTGGTTACCACTTTATAACTCCATAGATTCCGTAAACTTCATGGTGTGGACTTGGTATATAGCTCAAAAGATAGGTCTCTCTTTGTGCTCTCTGTTGATACTAAAATATTTTTCATAAGTATAACTATAGCCAAGTTATGGAAGCTACAAGTGGAGGGAACCTCAAAAACCTGAATGCCTGAACCACATAAATATCTCCAGATTGCAAAGTGCAATTAGCTAGAAGCCGCGCGCGGGTGGAAAATGAATTTCGTTAATAATCCATAAAACTCGATTTTCCACCCACGCGCTTGACCAAGTACATGCGTTTTAGCGCCTAATGAAAACACTCGTTTAGGAGCTCCACTGGCGATCTTCAATCTGGAGATATTTATGTGGAGATTTCAGGCATTCTGGTTTTGAGGTCCCTCCACTTTAGGTCTAGTAACTTGCCTATAGTTATACCTATGAAACATATTTTAGTATCAAAAGAGAGCACACAGAGAGACCTATCTTTTGAGCTATATATCAAGTCCATACCATGAAGTTTGCAGAATCTACGGGGAAAAAATTGCCATTGTCCCCAGCCCCCCCCTTATCTTCATTTTCTCCAAGTGTACATTCCCTCATCAAACCACACACCCAGGTATCTGAATTCTTCCCCACTACTTCCAGCACTTCACACTATTCTACCTTTCCCAATGACCATTACCTTACTCTTCTTCTCATTAAACTTCATCTTATCGCATAGTTCTGCACCTTATCCAACATCTCTTCCAACTCCACTCCTGTGCCCACCAAAAGCACAATATCATCAGCATAGAGCAATGCACCACACCGTGTACCATCCACCTTCAATCTCCCTCTAGTTCATCCACCATTCCCGACATATATATAATAATGTTGGTGACAAAGGACAACCCTGCCCAAGATCCCCCTCTATCCCAAACCACCTTCCCATATTATCCTAGCTTCCACCCCATTGTAGAGGCCTTCACACATTCGTACAAAATTTCTCCTCCACTCCTGCTCGTCTCATTGCATGCCACAGACCATCCCTCCACAAACTGTCGTAAGCCTTATAGTCAGGCAAGACGATTCCCCCTTTTCCAAATCTCACATATACCCCTTGGGACAAACCACTGGTCTGCGCATCTCCTCTTCTTTCTGAAACCTCCCAGTGCCTCCATGAAAACTTGCTCCTCACAAAACTTCCCTAACCTCTCTGCCAACCTAGTAAAGACCTTCGCTACACAACTCCACAATGATATCTCTCTATAATTCCCAATCACTTCTGCATCACTGTCTTTGTATATAGAGCTCATCTAATCCTCCGAGCAGCACATCCATTAATACTTCCACCACCCTCCCCCCTCCATACATCACCTCAATTTACATTCCATCTGGTCATGGAACTTTTCCCCTCTTTAGACTCTTCAAGATATCCACCACTTCTCCCCATCATACTTGTTCACACATTTTTTTGCCACCCTGACCTCTTTAACCCGAACCAAGTATTATAGACACTCCTCTCTCTCTGCCAAGCTCCTCCCAGTGCCTTGCTAAAACCTCTCCTCCTTCTATCACACCACCAGAGTTGGTCTATCTTTCTAAATTATTATTTAGGGAGAGTTATTATTGATCTCTACGCTCATCTCTCCCCTAGTGATCCCTAGTGATCCCCTAGTGATACAGTAAGAGGGAGGTAATGATATTCTCTGACTATGTACTGAGAGAGAGCCTACTCTAGAAAGGGCCCACCTCCTCTAGCTAGATCGCAGGTAGTCAAACGTCCATACATGTAGTCGAGTGTCCATCCACAATACTTTTTGGTGACGTTAAGAAGATTGACACATTCCACATAATGCAAATGATAACGACCAGAACAGTTCACACGCTCTGCGACTCAGATTAACCAATCAGATTAGCCAATCAGATTAGACGTTTAAATTGAAAATTGTATTTTGTTGTTGTTCCAGTACATGGTCGACGCCTTGAAGACCAGCGTCCACACGTAGGGTATGAAGAACTCCTCAGGCTGCTCCTCCTCAATGTAGCGGAACCTTAACTCTGGAAATACCTGAATAATTATAATAATAATAATAACAACAATAATAATAGCAGAAGTAGTAGTATTAGTAGTAGTAGTAGTAACAACAATAACAATAATAATAGTTGTTCAGGCCTAAAGACCGTGCCACAAGGAACTATATACAAACATGGAATCATGTGTGAACATTCTTAATAATGTGTCATTTCCTATCTCTATTTCCCTCCTATACTTGATTGTATCACGTGCATGCATTTTGGTATGAGGGGGCGGGGCTCTCCTCGTGTGTGGTCTTTTTGTTGTTGGTAAAGTGGTAAAGGGATCTATTAGTGACGTTCTATATTGTTTTCAGTTCAGTAGTATTCTCAGTCAGTATAGGATTCCCCTGTCGAGTGTCTGCCTATCCATTGCAGCTTAGTTACATAATCTAGTAGCTATCTATCTGTTAAAAGGCCCCTTGCTGTCTCTGACGCACCTGTGAGTCAGGACACAAAGCTTGATCCTTCGTTCAAGCAGTGTTCAGAAACAATAGTAGTAGTGGTAACAATAATAACAATAATAATAGCAGCAGTAGTAGTAGCTGTAGTAGTAGTTAGTAACAATAATAACAATAATAACAATAGCAGCAGCAGCAGTAGTAGTAACAATAATAACAATATTAATAGAATTGTCTGGTCCATGCATTAATAGTAGTATGTAGGTAGCTGCAATAAATAACTAGCCCACCAGGTTCATTCTGAGAGAGAGAGCGCCAGAGAAAAGAGTGTCAGTAGATTAATGAGGCAGAGTCAACATGAACACTGTCTGTATTGACGACTGTCGTCAGCTCTTCACCGCTTGAAACAGGATATTGCACAAATACCATGCACACTAATTCCTTGCCACTGTGCGTACCAAGGCCCGGATATTGCACAAATGCCATGCACACTAATTCCTTGCCATTGTGCAAGGGTAGGCCTTGTAACTGACGTCTTAAGTGTGACAGAGCTCTATTTAAAGACCACCTGCTGGTTGAAGACAGCTAAATGACTTTTCAGGGGGCATAATGGCTAAATAAAATAAAAAATTTTAACACCCCAGGTGACTCTTGCAGCAAGATAGAGGCATTCTCTTTATACCCCCCCCACTCAACACACACGATCACTTCAGAATGTTTTATGCATGCACTGTGTAGGGGAGCTACACCAGACAATACCCAACTAGTGCAACAACTCTCTCTCTCTCTCTCCACTTCAAAGCCTCACCCTGAGGCTGTTTCTGGGCCACGCCTTGGAGGCCAGCTGGATGGTATCCAGCACAAAACTTGACGAGTAAGGCCCAGGACCTTTCTTCTCCAGGCGGACGGCAAAGAAGGAGATTACCTGGAGGGAGAGGGATGAAAAATGGTTGGAGGGTGTGGTGGAAGAGAGAGCCACAGAAGATAAGCAGACTAGAGAACAGGAAAGGTGATTGGTCATATGAAGCAGCACAGGGTGAAAAATTTGCTTGCATTACATCATTTTGCATTACATCATCATGATGACATCATCGATACTAATAGACTTTCAGATGCCATGGCAATGGGTGTGGTTAGGGCAGGGCAGAGGCTGTGATTAGGGCCAGGACAGTGGCTGTGATTAGGACCAGGGCAGTGGCTGTGATTACGGCCAGGGCAGTGGGCGTGATTAGGACCAGGGCAGTGGCTCTGATTAGGGCCAGGACAGAGGCTGTGATTAGGGCCAGGGCAGAGGCTGTGATTAGGACCAGGGCAGTGGCTGTGGTTAGGGCCAGGGCAGTGGGCGTGATTAGGACCAGGGCAGTGGCTGTGATTAGGGCCAGGACAGAGGCTGTGATTAGGGCCAGGACAGAGGCTGTGATTAGGGCCAGGGCAGTGGCTGTGATTAGGGCCAGTGCAGAGGCTGTGATTAGGATCAGGGCAGTGGATGTGATTAGGGCCAGGGCAGTGGCTGTGATTAGGGCCAGGGCAGTGGCTGTGATTAGGGCCAGGGCAGTGGCTGTGATTAGGGCCAGGGCAGTGGCTGTGATTAGGGCCAGGGCAGTGGGGCCAGGGCAGTGGGTGTGATTAGGGCCAGGGCAGAGGCTGTGATTAGGGCCAGGGCAGTGGCTGTGATTAGGGCCAGGACAGAGGCTGTGATTAGGGTCAGGGCAGTGGCTGTGATTAGGGCCAGGGCAGAGGCTGTGATTAGGGCCAGGGCAGAGGCTGTGATTAGGGCCAGGACAGAGGCTGTGATTAGGGCCAGAGCGGTGGCTGTGATTAGGACCAGGGCAGAGGCTGTGATTAGGGCCAGGGCAGTGGCTGTGATTAGGGCCAGGGCAGAGGCTGTGATTAGGGCCAGGGCAGAGGCGGCCAGGGCAGAGGCTGTGATTAGGGCCAGGGCAGAGGCTATGATTAGGGCCAGGGCAGAGGCTGTGATTAGGGTCAGGGCAGTGGGTGTGATTAGGATTGGGTTATAGTAGCTAGGGGTTAGAGGTTAGGACAGCGACTAAAAGCAATAGGGCGGTGATTATCAACAGTTGCCTTCCCGTCCAATCAGCCGCATGGCCAATGTTTCAACCAATCTGCTTCGGCTTTCTAAAGAAACCCAGAGCACAGGTTGGTGGTAACCCTGGCAACACAACCATTTCAAGCTGATAATCAAATGATGCCCCCTCAGGAGTTTCATCTGGGGGGCAGACATCAGGTATGATTAACCCCTTAACCCCACACCCCCAAAGAGGACATCATTCCCCCACTGCTCAAAACCTTAAAAAAAAATAATAATAAAATAATAATAAAATAATAATAATTGAAATGAAGTTGCATCAGAGCCAATTAACTCAAACAACAACAACAACAAACACACCCACATAAAACCCTGACCATGCGGACATAACACTAGGATTGAGGAGGACTGTATGTGTCCGTACTGTTCTCACGTACGGTCTCTATGTTCTGAACGAGATCCATGAGGGTGGGGTGTGTCCTGTACGGCTCAAACACCTCCCGCTGGTAGAGAAGAGAGTAGACCAAGTGTGGGTTCTTGTGGAGGTTGTGTGTGAGAGTGGAGTTCAAGATCTCCAGCACCATCAGCAGCACCTCCTCTATGATGCCGCGATCGGTTGCCTAGGACAACAAGCAACACAAAAAGGGGCATGGAAGATACATACGCACTCTGTACCCTTGACCTTTCACCTTTAAAATCAGGTGGGTAGGTGATCGTTATTTGAAGTGAGCGCTTGGATATGAAACTGGCACAGTTCATTCTGAGTTACACACATGCATGTTAGTTGCGTCCATGTAATAATGAAGTTAGCGAGTTAGAGCTGGCTCTAGGTGAGTGTATGCTGGTTGTCTTTTTAAACCCTCTCACTGCCAGCTAAACTTGAAGACTACATTATACAATCAGTAGATGTAGTTGACCAACATTGTGCTCAAATTTGGTCGCCTGGCAACTAAATAAAAAATATGAATAACATTTGTTCTTCAATATTTGACCAGTAGATTGGAGGAGAGGAGGGCAGCAGAGGAGGAGGAGAGGGCAGGGAGGAGGAGAGGAGGGCAGCAGAGGAGGAGCAGAGGACAAGGAGGAGGAGAGGAAGGCACAGTGGAGGACTCCAAGTCTGAGGCAGAATTTTATAGCATGATCCATGAGCTAGCTACATAAGTATACAAGCTCCTAGCTAGAGCCAGTGTACGTATGTATAACGTTCAACACCATCTTCTTGCTCCAGTTCTATTATTGTACATCCATACTTAGCTATAGCTGTCTATGAAAACTCTTCCATTGCTATTTATCTCCACTGACTTCTTCCACACTCACCTCGAAACTGATCTACTGAGTCACGATCAGCTATATAGAAACAACAGCTTTCCTGACATCTACCATTACCTCAGGGTGCATAGAATGGTCATCTCTAGGGGATACCTACACCCCGGCATCTTCTTCACCTGCTCTCACTGTCTGAGAGGGTGGAGTCATCGTCACATAGGAGCTGCCTTGGTTGAACGGCAACACCATCTTTTCAGGCCTGCGACTTCGCGGTTACCTTAGTTACCTACCAGCTATTGAATTGATTATTGATAGAATATCCCTTTCCATGTTTTTTCAGCACAAAGATCATAAACAGAGGATTGGTTATTATTATTATATTATTTTGTGATGGTCGTTAAATTCTGCGCCCACAGGCACTTACGGCAGCGGTGTAAATACCCACCAGCCTCTGCTAGCGCATCTTAATTCTTGGGTTCTCCAAAACTTTTCTTCTGCACCATCCAAGTCCGCAAATGGATCTCGTCATCACTCTTCTTCTCGCTGGCTTCAAGTACAATTTTGACAAAATCTCTTATCTGGGTGCTTGCATGTATGCTATCGTAAACAGCATAATGGACGCTTGCTACGAGAGGGTTACTTATCAAGTATATACTTAATAGTAACAATAATAATAATAATACTAGTAGCTAATAATAACAATAGCTAATAATAATAATAATACAAACAATAATAGTAATAATACTAGTAGCTAATAATAGTAACAATAATAATAACAATAATTAATAATAATAATAATAATAATAATAATAATAATAATAATAATAATAATAATAATAATAATAGTAATAATAGTAACAATAATAATAATAATAATAATACTAGTAACTAATAATAATATTATTAATAATAATAATAGTAATAATAGCAACAACAATAATAATAATACTAGTAGCTAATAATAAAATTTAAAAAAATATATAATAATAATAGTAATAATAGTAACAATAATAATAATAATAATAGTAATAATAGTAACAATAATAGTAATAATACTAGTAGCTAATAAATAGTAACAATACTAGTAGCTAATAATAATAATAGTTAGTTGATAATAATAATAGTAATAGTAGCAATAATTAATAATAATAGTAATAATAATAATAATAGTAATAATAATAGTAATAATAATAATAATAGTAATAATAATAGTAATAGTAACAATAATTAATAATAATAGTAATAATAACAGTAATAATAGTAATAGTAATAATAGTAATAATAATAATAACTATAATAGTAATGTTGATTTATTTAAAATACTATTATCATCATCATCATCACCGTTATTTCAGCACTACATCATTATTATTGCTACTACAGTTATTCAAGGTCTTCCTGACTAAGGAGAGATTTCTTTCTGAAACACATTTCTTAAAAAAGTAGACAGCAACCTCCCCCCCCCCCCCCCCCGAAAGCTCATATCTGGGTTAAAACTTGTGCGGGCAGCTACTTAGAAGACTTCAGCTATTAGCTCAAAAACTAGTCGATAAGATAAGGCAACAAACTGGCACAATAAAAACCAGAAAATGAGGGGGGGGGGGAATTGAAAAATCCATCTCTACTTCCTGTTATTCTCCACTGGCACAACTGTCCTACAAACAAAACACAAACAGGTCCTTTCGAGAGCTATTCCATGAAGGTATGGTAAGGTATGGAATGTGCTGGTGCACAATAGTAATGATTAATAATAATAATAATAATAATAATAATAATAATAATAATAATAATAATAATAATAATAATAATAATAATAATAATAATAATAGTAATAATAATAATAATACTGTAATAATAATAATAATAATAATAATAATAATAATAATAATAATAATAATAATAATAATAATAATAATAATAATAATAATAATAATAATAATAGTAATAATAGTAATAATAGTAGTAATAATAATAATAATAATAATAATAATAATAATAATAATAATAATAATAATAATAATAATAGTAATAATAGTAATAATAGTAATAATAGTAGTAATAATAGTAGTAATAATAATAATAATAATAATAATTATAATAATAATAATAATAATAATAATAATAATAATAATAATAATAATAATAATAATAATAATAATAATAATAATAATAATAGTAATAACGATAACAACAGTTTACATAAATAATAAGAACAACAACAAACAAGCCTTACCAAGAACAAAAGTGACCAGTCAAAAGATAAGGAACAAGACTGTGCCTATGTAGAACACAAACAAGGTGACGACCCTTTACCGTTTACACACCAATATCAGTGCAATTGCTGAATGGTAAAGGGTCATCTAACTGGTTGTGGTGGAGATGGATACAGCCTTAGTTGTTGTTTTCCTTTTAGTATATCATGGATTCCAGAATCAGGTAGGGCTATTCTAGGGCTAGGGTGAGGGGAATTCTAAAGCTAGGGCTAGGGCTATTCTAAAGCTAGGGCTAGGATTATTCTAGGGCTAGGACTAGCACTAGGGGAATTCTAAAGCTAGGGCTATTCTAAAGCTAGGGCTATTCTAGGGCTTGGACTTGGGCTAAGGGACTCTAAAGGTAGGGCTAGGAGGGTTCTAAGGCTAGGGCACTAGGTAGGACTAGAGATAATTTAAGGGGTGTTCTAGGACTAGAGATATTCTAAGGGTAGGACTAGGGGTGTTCTAGGACTAGAGATATTCTAAGGGTAGGACTAGGGGTGTTCTAGGACTAGAGATATTCTAAGGGTAGGACTAGGAGTGTTCCAGGACTAGAGATATTCTAAGGGTAGGACTAGGGGTGTTCCAGGACTAGAGATATTCTAAGGGTAGGACTAGGGGTGTTCCAGGACTAGAGATATTCTAAGGGTAGGACTAGGAGTGTTCCAGGACTAGAGATATTCTAAGGGTAGGACTAGGGGTGTTCTAGGACTAGAGATATTCTAAGGGTAGGACTAGGGGTGTTCTAGGACTAGAGATATTCTAAGGGTAGGACTAGGAGTGTTCCAGGACTAGAGATATTCTAAGGGTAGGACTAGGGGTGTTCCAGGACTAGAGATATTCTAAGGGTAGGACTAGGGGTGTTCCAGGACTAGAGATATTCTAAGGGTAGGACTAGGAGTGTTCCAGGACTAGAGATATTCTAAGGGTAGGACTAGGGGTGTTCTAGGACTAGAGATATTCTAAGGGTAGGACTAGGGGTGTTCTAGGACTAGAGATATTCTAAGGGTAGGACTAGGGGTGTTCCAGGACTAGAGATATTCTAAGGGTAGGACTAGGGGTGTTCCAGGACTAGAGATATTCTAAGGGTAGGACTAGGGGTGTTCCAGGACTAGAGATATTCTAAGGGTAGGACTAGGGGTGTTCCAGGACTAGAGATATTCTAAGGGTAGGGCTAGGGGTGTTCTAGGACTAGAGATATTCTAAGGGTAGGACTAGGGGTGTTCTAGGACTAGAGATATTCTAAGGGTAGGACTAGGAGTGTTCCAGGACTAGAGATATTCTAAGGGTAGGGCTAGGGGTGTTCCAGGACTAGAGATATTCTAAGGGTAGGACTAGGGGTGTTCCAGGACTAGAGATATTCTAAGGGTAGGACTAAGGGTGTTCCAGGACTAGAGATATTCTAAGGGTAGGACTAGGGGTGTTCTAGGACTAGAGATATTCTAAGGGTAGGACTAGGGGTGTTCCAGGACTAGAGATATTCTAAGGGTAGGACTAGGGGTGTTCTAGGACTAGAGATATTCTAAGGGTAGGACTAGGAGTGTTCCAGGACTAGAGATATTCTAAGGGTAGGACTAGGGGTGTTCTAGGACTAGAGATATTCTAAGGGTAGGACTAGGGGTGTTCCAGGACTAGAGATATTCTAAGGGTAGGACTAGGAGTGTTCCAGGACTAGAGATATTCTAAGGGTAGGACTAGGGGTGTTCTAGGACTAGAGATATTCTAAGGGTAGGACTAGGGGTGTTCTAGGACTAGAGATATTCTAAGGGTAGGACTAGGGGTGTTCCAGGACTAGAGATATTCTAAGGGTAGGACTAGGGGTGTTCTAGGACTAGAGATATTCTAAGGGTAGGACTAGGGGTGTTCTAGGACTAGAGATATTCTAAGGGTAGGACTAGGAGTGTTCCAGGACTAGAGATATTCTAAGGGTAGGGCTAGGGGTGTTCCAGGACTAGAGATATTCTAAGGGTAGGACTAGGGGTGTTCCAGGACTAGAGATATTCTAAGGGTAGGACTAGGGGTGTTCCAGGACTAGAGATATTCTAAGGGTAGGACTAGGGGTGTTCCAGGACTAGAGATATTCTAAGGGTAGGACTAGGGGTGTTCCTGGACTAGAGATATTCTAAGGGGAGGGCTAGGGGTGTTCCAGGACTAGAGATATTCTAAGGGTAGGACTAGGGGTGTTCTAAGACTAGAGATATTCTAAGGGTAGGACTAGGGGTGTTCCAGGACTAGAGATATTCTAAGGGTAGGACTAGGGGTGTTCTAGGACTAGAGATATTCTAAGGGTAGGACTAGGGGTGTTCCAGGACTAGAGATATTCTAAGGGTAGGACTAGGGGTGTTCTAGGACTAGAGATATTCTAAGGGTAGGACTAGGAGTGTTCCAGGACTAGAGATATTCTAAGGGTAGGACTAGGGGTGTTCTAGGACTAGAGATATTCTAAGGGTAGGACTAGGAGTGTTCCAGGACTAGAGATATTCTAAGGGTAGGACTAGGGGTGTTCTAGGACTAGAGATATTCTAAGGGTAGGACTAGGGGTGTTCCAGGACTAGAGATATTCTAAGGGTAGGACTAGGAGTGTTCCAGGACTAGAGATATTCTAAGGGTAGGACTAGGGGTGTTCTAGGACTAGAGATATTCTAAGGGTAGGACTAGGGGTGTTCTAAGACTAGAGATATTCTAAGGGTAGGACTAGGGGTGTTCCAGGACTAGAGATATTCTAAGGGTAGGACTAGGGGTGTTCCAGGACTAGAGATATTCTAAGGGTAGGACTAGGGGTGTTCCAGGACTAGAGATATTCTAAGGGTAGGACTAGGGGTGTTCCAGGACTAGAGATATTCTAAGGGTAGGGCTAGGGGTGTTCTAGGACTAGAGATATTCTAAGGGTAGGACTAGGGGTGTTCTAGGACTAGAGATATTCTAAGGGTAGGACTAGGAGTGTTCCAGGACTAGAGATATTCTAAGGGTAGGGCTAGGGGTGTTCCAGGACTAGAGATATTCTAAGGGTAGGAATAGGGGTGTTCCAGGATTAGAGATATTCTAAGGGTAGGACTAGGGGTGTTCCAGGACTAGAGATATTCTAAGGGTAGGACTAGGGGTGTTCCAGGACTAGAGATATTCTAAGGGTAGGACTAGGGGTGTTCCTGGACTAGAGATATTCTAAGGGGAGGGCTAGGGGTGTTCCAGGACTAGAGATATTCTAAGGGTAGGACTAGGGGTGTTCTAAGACTAGAGATATTCTAAGGGTAGGACTAGGGGTGTTCCAGGACTAGAGATATTCTAAGGGTAGGACTAGGGGTGTTCTAGGACTAGAGATATTCTAAGGGTAGGACTAGGGGTGTTCCAGGACTAGAGATATTCTAAGGGTAGGACTAGGGGTGTTCTAGGACTAGAGATATTCTAAGGGTAGGACTAGGAGTGTTCCAGGACTAGAGATATTCTAAGGGTAGGACTAGGGGTGTTCTAGGACTAGAGATATTCTAAGGGTAGGACTAGGAGTGTTCCAGGACTAGAGATATTCTAAGGGTAGGACTAGGGGTGTTCTAGGACTAGAGATATTCTAAGGGTAGGACTAGGGGTGTTCCAGGACTAGAGATATTCTAAGGGTAGGACTAGGAGTGTTCCAGGACTAGAGATATTCTAAGGGTAGGACTAGGGGTGTTCTAGGACTAGAGATATTCTAAGGGTAGGACTAGGGGTGTTCTAAGACTAGAGATATTCTAAGGGTAGGACTAGGGGTGTTCCAGGACTAGAGATATTCTAAGGGTAGGACTAGGGGTGTTCCAGGACTAGAGATATTCTAAGGGTAGGACTAGGGGTGTTCCAGGACTAGAGATATTCTAAGGGTAGGACTAGGGGTGTTCCAGGACTAGAGATATTCTAAGGGTAGGGCTAGGGGTGTTCTAGGACTAGAGATATTCTAAGGGTAGGACTAGGGGTGTTCTAGGACTAGAGATATTCTAAGGGTAGGACTAGGAGTGTTCCAGGACTAGAGATATTCTAAGGGTAGGGCTAGGGGTGTTCCAGGACTAGAGATATTCTAAGGGTAGGAATAGGGGTGTTCCAGGATTAGAGATATTCTAAGGGTAGGACTAGGGGTGTTCCAGGACTAGAGATATTCTAAGGGTAGGACTAGGGGTGTTCCAGGACTAGAGATATTCTAAGGGTAGGACTAGGGGTGTTCTAGGACTAGAGATATTCTAAGGGTAGGACTAGGAGTGTTCCAGGACTAGAGATATTCTAAGGGTAGGACTAGGGGTGTTCTAGGACTAGAGATATTCTAAGGGTAGGACTAGGTGTGTTCCAGGACTAGAGATATTCTAAGGGTAGGACTAGGAGTGTTCCAGGACTAGAGATATTCTAAGGGTAGGACTAGGGGTGTTCTAGGACTAGAGATATTCTAAGGGTAGGACTAGGGGTGTTCTAGGACTAGAGATATTCTAAGGGTAGGACTAGGGGTGTTCCAGGACTAGAGATATTCTAAGGGTAGGACTAGGGGTGTTCCAGGACTAGAGATATTCTAAGGGTAGGACTAGGGGTGTTCCAGGACTAGAGATATTCTAAGGGTAGGACTAGGGGTGTTCCAGGACTAGAGATATTCTAAGGGTAGGGCTAGGGGTGTTCTAGGACTAGAGATATTCTAAGGGTAGGACTAGGGGTGTTCTAGGACTAGAGATATTCTAAGGGTAGGACTAGGAGTGTTCCAGGACTAGAGATATTCTAAGGGTAGGGCTAGGGGTGTTCCAGGACTAGAGATATTCTAAGGGTAGGACTAGGAGTGTTCCAGGACTAGAGATATTCTAAGGGTAGGACTAGGGGTGTTCCAGGACTAGAGATATTCTAAGGGTAGGACTAGGGGTGTTCCAGGACTAGAGATATTCTAAGGGTAGGACTAGGGGTGTTCCAGGACTAGAGATATTCTAAGGGTAGGACTAGGGGTGTTCCAGGACTAGAGATATTCTAAGGGTAGGACTAGGGGTGTTCCAGGACTAGAGATATTCTAAGGGTAGGACTAGGGGTGTTCCAGGACTAGAGATATTCTAAGGGTAGGACTAGGGGTGTTCCAGGACTAGAGATATTCTAAGGGTAGGGCTAGGAGTGTTCCAGGACTAGAGATATTCTAAGGGTAGGACTAGGGGTGTTCTAGGACTAGAGATATTCTAAGGGTAGGACTAGGGGTGTTCCAGGACTAGAGATATTCTAAGGGTAGGACTAGGGGTGTTCCAGGACTAGAGATATTCTAAGGGTAGGACTAGGGGTGTTCCAGGACTAGAGATATTCTAAGGGTAGGGCTAGGGGTGTTCCAGGACTAGAGATATTCTAAGTGTAGGCCTAGGGGTGTTCCAGGACAAGAGATATTCTAAGGGTAGGACTAGGGGTGTTCCAGGACTAGAGATATTCTAAGGGGAGGGCTAGGGGTGTTCCAGGACTAGAGATATTCTAAGGGTAGGACTAGGGGTGTTCCAGGACTAGAGATATTCTAAGGGTAGGACTAGGGGTGTTCCAGGACTAGAGATATTCTAAGGGTAGGACTAGGGGTGTTCTAGGACTAGAGATATTCTAAGGGTAGGACTAGGGGTGTTCCAGGACTAGAGATATTCTAAGGGTAGGACTAGGGGTGTTCCAGGACTAGAGATATTCTAAGGGTAGGCCTAGGGGTGTTCTAGGACTAGAGATATTCTAAGGGTAGGACTAGGGGTGTTCCAGGATTAGAGATATTCTAAGGGTAGGACTAGGGTTGTTCCAGGACTAGAGATATTCTAAGGGTAGGGCTAGGGGTGTTCTAGGACTAGAGATATTCTAAGGGTAGGACTAGGGGTGTTCCAGGACTAGAGATATTCTAAGGGTAGGACTAGGGGTGTTCTAGCACTAGAGATATTCTAAGGGTAGGGCTAGGGGTGTTCTAGGACTAGAGATTTTATAAAGGTAGGGGTGTTCCAGGACTAGGGGTGTTCCAGGACTAGAGATATTCTAAGGGTAGGACTAGGGTTGTTCCAGGACTAGAGATATTCTAAGGGTAGGGCTAGGGGTGTTCTAGGAATAGAGATATTCTAAGGGTAGGACTAGGGGTGTTCCAGGACTAGAGATATTCTAAGGGTAGGACTAGGGGTGTTCTAGCACTAGAGATATTCTAAGGGGAGGACTAGGGGTGTTCCAGGACTAGAGATATTCTAAGGGTAGGACTAGGGGTGTTCCAGGACTAGAGATATTCTAAGGGTAGGACTAGGGGTGTTCCAGGACTAGAGATATTCTAAGGGTAGGACTAGGGGTGTTCCAGGACTAGAGATATTCTAAGGGTAGGACTAGGGGTGTTCTAGGACTAGAGATATTCTAAGGGTAGGACTAGGAGTGTTCCAGGACTAGAGATATTCTAAGGGTAGGACTAGGGGTGTTCCAGGACTAGAGATATTCTAAGGGTAGGACTAGGGGTGTTCCAGGACTATAGATATTCTAAGGGTAGGACTAGGGGTGTTCCAGGACTAGAGATATTCTAAGGGTAGGACTAGGGGTGTTCTAGGACTAGAGATATTCTAAGGGGAGGACTAGGGGTGTTCCAGGACTAGAGATATTCTAAGGGTAGGACTAGGGGTGTTCCAGGACTAGAGATATTCTAAGGGTAGGACTAGGGGTGTTCCAGGACTAGAGATATTCTAAGGGTAGGACTAGGGGTGTTCCAGGACTAGAGATATTCTAAGGGTAGGACTAGGGGTGTTCCAGGACTAGAGATATTCTAAGGGTAGGACTAGGGGTGTTCCAGGACTAGAGATATTCTAAGGGTAGGACTAGGGGTGTTCTAGGACTAGAGATATTCTAAGGGGAGGGCTAGGGGTGTTCCAGGACTAGAGATATTCTAAGGGTAGGACTAGGGGTGTTCCAGGACTAGAGATATTCTAAGGGTAGGACTAGGGGTGTTCCAGGACTAGAGATATTCTAAGGGTAGGACTAGGGGCGTTCCAGGACTAGAGATATTCTAAGGGTAGGACTAGGGGTGTTCCAGGACTAGAGATATTCTAAGGGTAGGACTAGGGGTGTTCTAGGACTAGAGATATTCTAAGGGTAGGGCTAGGGGTGTTCCAGGACTAGAGATATTCTAAGGGTAGGACTAGGGGTGTTCCAGGACTAGAGATATTCTAAGGGGAGGACTAGGGGTGTTCCAGGACTAGAGATATTCTAAGGGTAGGACTAGGGGTGTTCCAGGACTAGAGATATTCTAAGGGTAGGACTAGGGGTGTTCTAGGACTAGAGATATTCTAAGGGTAGGGCTAGGGGTGTTCCAGGACTAGAGATATTCTAAGGGTAGGACTAGGGGTGTTCCAGGACTAGAGATATTCTAAGGGGAGGACTAGGGGTGTTCCAGGACTAGAGATATTCTAAGGGTAGGACTAGGGGTGTTCCAGGACTAGAGATATTCTAAGGGTAGGACTAGGGGTGTTCCAGGACTAGAGATATTCTAAGGGTAGGGCTAGGGGTGTTCCGGACTAGAGATATTCTAAGGGTAGGACTAGGGGTGTTCCAGGACTAGAGATATTCTAAGGGTAGGGCTAGGGGTGTTCCAGGACTAGAGATATTCTAAGGGTAGGACTAGGGGTGTTCCAGGACTAGAGATATTCTAAGGGTAGGACTAGGGGTGTTCCAGGACTAGAGATATTCTAAGGGTAGGACTAGGGGTGTTCCAGGACTAGAGATATTCTAAGGGTAGGACTAGGGGTGTTCCAGGACTAGAGATATTCTAAGGGTAGGACTAGGGGTGTTCCATGACTAGAGATATTCTAAGGGTAGGACTATGGGTGTTCCAGGACTAGAGATATTCTAAGGGTAGGACTAGGGGTGTTCCAGGATTAGAGATATTCTAAGGGTAGGACTAGGGGTGTTCCCGGACTAGAGATATTCTAAGGGTAGGACTAGGGGTGTTCCAGGACTAGAGATATTCTAAGGGTAGGACTAGGGGTGTTCCAGGACTAGAGATATTCTAAGGGTAGGACTAGGGGTGTTCCAGGACTAGAGATATTCTAAGGGTAGGACAAGGGGTGTTCCAGGACTAGAGATATTCTAAGGGTAGGACTAGGGGTGTTCTAGGACTAGAGATATTCTAAGGGTAGGACTAGGGGTGTTCCAGGACTAGAGATATTCTAAGGGTAGGACTAGGGGTGTTCTAGGACTAGAGATATTCTAAGGGTAGGACTAGGGGTGTTCCAGGACTAGAGATATTCTAAGGGTAGGACTAGGGGTGTTCCATGACTAGAGATATTCTAAGGGTAAGACTAGGAGTGTTCCAGGACTAGAGATATTCTAAGGGTAGGACTAGGGGTGTTCCAGGACTAGAGATATTCTAAGGGTAGGACTAGGGGTGTTCCAGGACTAGAGATATTCTAAGGGTAGGACTAGGGGTGTTCCAGGACTAGAGATATTCTAAGGGTAGGACTAGGGGTGTTCCAGGATTAGAGATATTCTAAGGGTAGGACTAGGGGTGTTCCAGGACTAGAGATATTCTAAGGGTAGGACTAGGGGTGTTCCAGGACTAGAGATATTCTAAGGGTAGGACTAGGGGTGTTCTATGAGACTAGAGATATTCTAAGGGTAGGACTAGGGGTGTTCCAGGACTAGAGATATTCTAAGGGTAGGACTAGGGGTGTTCCAGGACTAGAGATATTCTAAGGGTAGGACTAGGGGTGTTCCAGGGCTAGAGATATTATAAGGGTAGGACTAGGGGTGTTCTAGGACTAGAGATATTCTAAGGGTAGGACTAGGGGTGTTCCAGGACTAGAGATATTCTAAGGGTAGGACTAGGAGTGTTCTAGGACTAGAGATATTCTAAGGGTAGGACTAGGGGTGTTCCAGGACTAGAGATATTCTAAGGGTAGGACTAGGGGTGTTCCAGGACTAGAGATATTCTAAGGGTAGGACTAGGGGTGTTCTAGGACTAGAGATATTCTAAGGGTAGGACTAGGGGTGTTCTAGGACTAGAGATATTATAAGGGTAGGACTAGGGGTGTTCCAGGACTAGAGATATTCTAAGGGTAGGACTAGGGGTGTTCCAGGACTAGAGATATTCTAAGGGTAGGACTAGGGGTGTTCTATGACTAGAGATATTCTAAGGGTAAGACTAGGGGTGTTCCAGGACTAGAGATATTCTAAGGGGAGGGCTAGGGGTGTTCCAGGACTAGAGATATTCTAAGGGGAGGACTAAGAGTGTTCCAGGACTAGAGATATTCTAAGGGTAGGACTAGGAGTGTTCCAGGACTAGAGATATTCTAAGGGTAGGACTAGGGGTGTTCCAGGACTAGAGATATTCTAAGGGTAGGACTAGGGGTGTTCCAGGACTAGAGATATTATAAGGGTAGGACTAGGGGTGTTCCAGGACTAGAGATATTCTAAGGGTAGGACTAGGGGTGTTCCAGGACTAGAGATATTCTAAGGGTAGGACTAGGGGTGTTCCAGGACTAGAGATATTCTAAGGGTAGGACTAGGGGTGTTCCAGGACTAGAGATATTCTAAGGGTAGGACTAGGGGTGTTCCAGGACTAGAGATATTCTAAGGGTAGGACTAGGGGTGTTCCAGGACTAGAGATATTCTAAGGGTAGGACTAGGAGTGTTCTAGGACTAGAGATATTCTAAGGGTAGGACTAGGGGTGTTCCAGGACTAGAGATATTCTAAGGGTAGGACTAGGGGTGTTCCAGGACTAGAGATATTCTAAGGGTAGGGCTAGGGGTGTTCTAGGAATAGAGATATTCTAAGGGTAGGACTAGGGGTGTTCCAGGACTAGAGATATTCTAAGGGTAGGACTAGGGGTGTTCTAGCACTAGAGATATTCTAAGGGGAGGACTAGGGGTGTTCCAGGACTAGAGATATTCTAAGGGTAGGACTAGGGGTGTTCCAGGACTAGAGATATTCTAAGGGTAGGACTAGGGGTGTTCCAGGACTAGAGATATTCTAAGGGTAGGACTAGGGGTGTTCCAGGACTAGAGATATTCTAAGGGTAGGACTAGGGGTGTTCTAGGACTAGAGATATTCTAAGGGTAGGACTAGGAGTGTTCCAGGACTAGAGATATTCTAAGGGTAGGACTAGGGGTGTTCCAGGACTAGAGATATTCTAAGGGTAGGACTAGGGGTGTTCCAGGACTATAGATATTCTAAGGGTAGGACTAGGGGTGTTCCAGGACTAGAGATATTCTAAGGGTAGGACTAGGGGTGTTCTAGGACTAGAGATATTCTAAGGGGAGGACTAGGGGTGTTCCAGGACTAGAGATATTCTAAGGGTAGGACTAGGGGTGTTCCAGGACTAGAGATATTCTAAGGGTAGGACTAGGGGTGTTCCAGGACTAGAGATATTCTAAGGGTAGGACTAGGGGTGTTCCAGGACTAGAGATATTCTAAGGGTAGGACTAGGGGTGTTCCAGGACTAGAGATATTCTAAGGGTAGGACTAGGGGTGTTCCAGGACTAGAGATATTCTAAGGGTAGGACTAGGGGTGTTCTAGGACTAGAGATATTCTAAGGGGAGGGCTAGGGGTGTTCCAGGACTAGAGATATTCTAAGGGTAGGACTAGGGGTGTTCCAGGACTAGAGATATTCTAAGGGTAGGACTAGGGGTGTTCCAGGACTAGAGATATTCTAAGGGTAGGACTAGGGGCGTTCCAGGACTAGAGATATTCTAAGGGTAGGACTAGGGGTGTTCCAGGACTAGAGATATTCTAAGGGTAGGACTAGGGGTGTTCTAGGACTAGAGATATTCTAAGGGTAGGGCTAGGGGTGTTCCAGGACTAGAGATATTCTAAGGGTAGGACTAGGGGTGTTCCAGGACTAGAGATATTCTAAGGGGAGGACTAGGGGTGTTCCAGGACTAGAGATATTCTAAGGGTAGGACTAGGGGTGTTCCAGGACTAGAGATATTCTAAGGGTAG
Organism: Cladorhizidae sp. MBARI D1340-BT2; assembly: GCA_028752905.1. Taxonomy (NCBI): domain Eukaryota; kingdom Metazoa; phylum Porifera; class Demospongiae; order Poecilosclerida; family Cladorhizidae; species Cladorhizidae sp. MBARI D1340-BT2. The sequence goes on from JAQNBH010000010.1 coordinate 11,939,019, forward strand.
GACTAGGGGTGTTCTAGGACTAGAGATATTCTAAGGGTAGGGCTAGGGGTGTTCCAGGACTAGAGATATTCTAAGGGTAGGACTAGGGGTGTTCCAGGACTAGAGATATTCTAAGGGGAGGACTAGGGGTGTTCCAGGACTAGAGATATTCTAAGGGTAGGACTAGGGGTGTTCCAGGACTAGAGATATTCTAAGGGTAGGACTAGGGGTGTTCCAGGACTAGAGATATTCTAAGGGTAGGGCTAGGGGTGTTCCGGACTAGAGATATTCTAAGGGTAGGACTAGGGGTGTTCCAGGACTAGAGATATTCTAAGGGTAGGGCTAGGGGTGTTCCAGGACTAGAGATATTCTAAGGGTAGGACTAGGGGTGTTCCAGGACTAGAGATATTCTAAGGGTAGGACTAGGGGTGTTCCAGGACTAGAGATATTCTAAGGGTAGGACTAGGGGTGTTCCAGGACTAGAGATATTCTAAGGGTAGGACTAGGGGTGTTCCAGGACTAGAGATATTCTAAGGGTAGGACTAGGGGTGTTCCATGACTAGAGATATTCTAAGGGTAGGACTATGGGTGTTCCAGGACTAGAGATATTCTAAGGGTAGGACTAGGGGTGTTCCAGGATTAGAGATATTCTAAGGGTAGGACTAGGGGTGTTCCCGGACTAGAGATATTCTAAGGGTAGGACTAGGGGTGTTCCAGGACTAGAGATATTCTAAGGGTAGGACTAGGGGTGTTCCAGGACTAGAGATATTCTAAGGGTAGGACTAGGGGTGTTCCAGGACTAGAGATATTCTAAGGGTAGGACAAGGGGTGTTCCAGGACTAGAGATATTCTAAGGGTAGGACTAGGGGTGTTCTAGGACTAGAGATATTCTAAGGGTAGGACTAGGGGTGTTCCAGGACTAGAGATATTCTAAGGGTAGGACTAGGGGTGTTCTAGGACTAGAGATATTCTAAGGGTAGGACTAGGGGTGTTCCAGGACTAGAGATATTCTAAGGGTAGGACTAGGGGTGTTCCATGACTAGAGATATTCTAAGGGTAAGACTAGGAGTGTTCCAGGACTAGAGATATTCTAAGGGTAGGACTAGGGGTGTTCCAGGACTAGAGATATTCTAAGGGTAGGACTAGGGGTGTTCCAGGACTAGAGATATTCTAAGGGTAGGACTAGGGGTGTTCCAGGACTAGAGATATTCTAAGGGTAGGACTAGGGGTGTTCCAGGATTAGAGATATTCTAAGGGTAGGACTAGGGGTGTTCCAGGACTAGAGATATTCTAAGGGTAGGACTAGGGGTGTTCCAGGACTAGAGATATTCTAAGGGTAGGACTAGGGGTGTTCTATGAGACTAGAGATATTCTAAGGGTAGGACTAGGGGTGTTCCAGGACTAGAGATATTCTAAGGGTAGGACTAGGGGTGTTCCAGGACTAGAGATATTCTAAGGGTAGGACTAGGGGTGTTCCAGGGCTAGAGATATTATAAGGGTAGGACTAGGGGTGTTCTAGGACTAGAGATATTCTAAGGGTAGGACTAGGGGTGTTCCAGGACTAGAGATATTCTAAGGGTAGGACTAGGAGTGTTCTAGGACTAGAGATATTCTAAGGGTAGGACTAGGGGTGTTCCAGGACTAGAGATATTCTAAGGGTAGGACTAGGGGTGTTCCAGGACTAGAGATATTCTAAGGGTAGGACTAGGGGTGTTCTAGGACTAGAGATATTCTAAGGGTAGGACTAGGGGTGTTCTAGGACTAGAGATATTATAAGGGTAGGACTAGGGGTGTTCCAGGACTAGAGATATTCTAAGGGTAGGACTAGGGGTGTTCCAGGACTAGAGATATTCTAAGGGTAGGACTAGGGGTGTTCTATGACTAGAGATATTCTAAGGGTAAGACTAGGGGTGTTCCAGGACTAGAGATATTCTAAGGGGAGGGCTAGGGGTGTTCCAGGACTAGAGATATTCTAAGGGGAGGACTAAGAGTGTTCCAGGACTAGAGATATTCTAAGGGTAGGACTAGGAGTGTTCCAGGACTAGAGATATTCTAAGGGTAGGACTAGGGGTGTTCCAGGACTAGAGATATTCTAAGGGTAGGACTAGGGGTGTTCCAGGACTAGAGATATTATAAGGGTAGGACTAGGGGTGTTCCAGGACTAGAGATATTCTAAGGGTAGGACTAGGGGTGTTCCAGGACTAGAGATATTCTAAGGGTAGGACTAGGGGTGTTCCAGGACTAGAGATATTCTAAGGGTAGGACTAGGGGTGTTCCAGGACTAGAGATATTCTAAGGGTAGGACTAGGGGTGTTCCAGGACTAGAGATATTCTAAGGGTAGGACTAGGGGTGTTCCAGGACTAGAGATATTCTAAGGGTAGGACTAGGAGTGTTCTAGGACTAGAGATATTCTAAGGGTAGGACTAGGGGTGTTCCAGGACTAGAGATATTCTAAGGGTAGGACTAGGGGTGTTCCAGGACTAGAGATATTCTAAGGGTAGGACTAGGGGTGTTCTAGGACTAGAGATATTCTAAGGGTAGGACTAGGGGTGTTCCAGGACTAGAGATATTCTAAGGGTAGGACTAGGGGTGTTCCAGGACTAGAGATATTCTAAGGGTAGGACTAGGGGTGTTCCAGGACTAGAGATATTCTAAGGGTAGGACTAGGGGTGTTCTAGGACTAGAGATATTCTAAGGGTAGCACTAGGAGTGTTCCAGGACTAGAGATATTCTAAGGGTAGGACTAGGGGTGTTCCAGGACTAGAGATATTCTAAGGGTAGGACTAGGAGTGTTCTAGGACTAGAGATATTCTAAGGGTAGGACTAGGGGTGTTCCAGGACTAGAGATATTCTAAGGGTAGGACTAGGGGTGTTCCAGGACTAGAGATATTCTAAGGGTAGGCCTAGGGGTGTTCCAGGACTAGAGATATTCTAAGGGTAGGACTAGGGGTGTTCCAGGACTAGAGATATTCTAAGGGTAGGACTAGGGGTGTTCCAGGACTAGAGATATTCTAAGGGTAGGACTAGGGGTGTTCTAGGACTAGAGATATTCTAAGGGTAGGACTAGGGGTGTTCCAGGACTAGAGATATTCTAAGGGTAGGACTAGGGGTGTTCTAGGACTAGAGATATTCTAAGGGTAGGACTAGGGGTGTTCCAGGACTAGAGATATTCTAAGGGTAGGACTAGGGGTGTTCTAGGACTAGAGATATTCTAAGGGTAGGACTAGGGGTGTTCCAGGACTAGAGATATTCTAAGGGTAGGACTAGGAGTGTTCCAGGACTAGAGATATTCTAAGGGTAGGACTAGGGGTGTTCCAGGACTAGAGATATTCTAAGGGTAGGACTAGGGGTGTTACAGGACTAGAGATATTCTAAGGGTAGGACTAGGAGTGTTCCAGGACTAGAGATATTCTAAGGGTAGGACTAGGAGTGTTCCAGGACTAGAGATATTCTAAGGGTAGGACTAGGGGTGTTCCAGGACTAGAGATATTCTAAGGGTAGGACTAGGGGTGTTCCAGGACTAGAGATATTCTAAGGGTAGGACTAGGAGTGTTCCAGGACTAGAGATATTCTAAGGGTAGGACTAGGGGTGTTCCAGGAATAGAGATATTCTAAGGGTAGGACTAGGGGTGTTCCAGGACTAGAGATATTCTAAGGGTAGGACTAGGGGTGTTCCAGGACTAGAGATATTCTAAAGGTAGGACTAGGGGTGTTCCAGGACTAGAGATATTCTAAAGGTAGGACTAGGGGTGTTCCAGGACTAGAGATATTCTAAGGGTAGGACTAGGGGTGTTACAGGACTAGAGATATTCTAAGGGTAGGACTAGGGGTGTTCCAGGACTAGAGATATTCTAAGGGTAGGACTAGGGGTGTTCCAGGACTAGAGATATTCTAAGGGTAGGACTAGGGGTGTTACAGGACTAGAGATATTCTAAGGGTAGGACTAGGGGTGTTCCAGGACTAGAGATATTCTAAGGGTAGGACTAGGGGTGTTCCAGGACTAGAGATATTCTAAGGGTAGGACTAGGAGTGTTCCAGGACTAGAGATATTCTAAGGGTAGGACTAGGGGTGTTCCAGGACTAGAGATATTCTAAGGGTAGGACTAGGGGTGTTCCAGGACTAGAGATATTCTAAGGGTAGGACTAGGGGTGTTCCAGGACTAGAGATATTCTAAGGGTAGGACTAGGGGTGTTCCAGGACTAGAGATATTCTAAGGGTAGGACTAGGGGTGTTCTAGGACTAGAGATATTCTAAGGGTAGGACTAGGGGTGTTCCAGGACTAGAGATATTCTAAGGGGAGGACTAGGGGTGTTCCAGGACTAGAGATATTCTAAGGGTAGGACTAGGGGTGTTCCAGGACTAGAGATATTCTAAGGGTAGGACTAGGGGTGTTCTAGGACTAGAGATATTCTAAGGGTAGGACTAGGAGTGTTCCAGGACTAGAGATATTCTAAGGGTAGGACTAGGGGTGTTCCAGGACTAGAGATATTCTAAGGGTAGGACTAGGGGTGTTCCAGGACTAGAGATATTCTAAGGGTAGGCCTAGGGGTGTTCCAGGACTAGAGATATTCTAAGGGTAGGCCTAGGGGTGTTCCAGGACTAGAGATATTCTAAGAGTAGGACTAGGGGTGTTACAGGACTAGAGATATTCTAAGGGTAGGACTAGGGGTGTTCCATGAGACTAGAGATATTCTAAGGGTAGGACTAGGGGTGTTCCAGGACTAGAGATATTCTAAGGGTAGGACTAGGGGTGTTCCAGGACTAGAGATATTCTAAGGGTAGGACTAGGGGTGTTCCAGGACTAGAGATATTCTAAGGGTAGGACTAGGGGTGTTCCAGGACTAGAGATATTCTAAGGGTAGGACTAGGGGTGTTCTAGGACTAGAGATATTCTAAGGGTAGGACTAGGGGTGTTCCAGGACTAGAGATATTCTAAGGGTAGGACTAGGGGTGTTCCAGGATTAGAGATATTCTAAGGGTAGGACTAGGGGTGTTCCAGGACTAGAGATATTCTAAGGGTAGGACTAGGGGTGTTCCAGGACTAGAGATATTCTAAGGGTAGGACTAGGGGTGTTCCAGGACTAGAGATATTCTAAGGGTAGGACTAGGGGTGTTCCAGGACTAGAGATATTCTAAGGGTAGGACTAGGGGTGTTCCAGGACTAGAGATATTCTAAGGGTAGGACTAGGAGTGTTCCAGGACTAGAGATATTCTAAGGGTAGGACTAGGGGTGTTCCAGGACTAGAGATATTCTAAGGGTAGGACTAGGGGTGTTCCAGGACTAGAGATATTCTAAGGGTAGGACTAGGGGTGTTCTAGGACTAGAGATATTCTAAGGGGAGGACTAGGGGTGTTCCAGGACTAGAGATATTCTAAGGGTAGGACTAGGGGTGTTCCAGGACTAGAGATATTCTAAGGTAGGACTAGGGGTGTTCCAGGACTAGAGATATTCTAAGGGTAGGCCTAGGGGTGTTCCAGGACTAGAGATATTCTAAGGGTAGGACTAGGGGTGTTCTACGACTAGAGATATTCTAAGGGTAGGACTAGGGGTGTTCCAGGACTAGAGATATTCTAAGGGTAGGACTAGGAGTGTTCCAGGACTAGAGATATTCTAAGGGTAGGACTAGGGGTGTTCCAGGACTAGAGATATTCTAAGGGTAGGACTAGGGGTGTTCCAGGACTAGAGATATTCAAGGGTAGGACTAGAGATATTCTAAGGGTAGGACTAGGAGTGTTCCAGGACTACAGATATTCTAAGGGTAGGACTAGGAGTGTTCCAGGACTAGAGATATTCTAAGGGTAGGACTAGGGGTGTTCCAGGACTAGAGATATTCTAAGGGTAGGACTAGGGGTGTTCCAGGACTAGAGATATTCTAAGGGTAGGACTAGGAGTGTTCCAGGACTAGAGATATTCTAAGGGTAGGACTAGGGGTGTTCCAGGACTAGAGATATTCTAAGGGTAGGACTAGGGGTGTTCCAGGACTAGAGATATTCTAAGGGTAGGAATAGGGGTGTTCCAGGACTAGAGATATTCTAAGGGTAGGACTAGGAGTGTTCCAGGACTAGAGATATTCTAAGGGTAGGACTAGGGGTGTTCCAGGACTAGAGATATTCTAAGGGTAGGGCTAGGGGTGTTCCAGAACTAGAGATATTCTAAGGGTAGGACTAGGGGTGTTCCAGGACTAGAGATATTCTAAGGGTAGGGCTAGGGGTGTTCTAGGACTAGAGATATTCTAAGGGTAGGGCTAGGGGTGTTCCAGGACTAGAGATATTCTAAGGGTAGGACTAGGGGTGTTCCAGGACTAGAGATATTCTAAGGGTAGGACTAGGGGTGTTCCAGGACTAGAGATATTCTAAGGGTAGGACTAGGGGTGTTCCAGGACTAGAGATATTCTAAGGGTAGGGCTAGGGGTGTTCCAGGACTAGAGATATTCTAAGGGTAGGACTAGGGGTGTTCCAGGACTAGAGATATTCTAAGGGTAGGACTAGGGGTGTTCCAGGACTAGAGCTATTCTAAGGGTAGGACTAGGGGTGTTCCAGGACTAGAGATATTCTAAGGGTAGGACTAGGGGTGTTCCAGGACTAGAGATATTCTAAGGGTAGGACTAGGAGTGTTCCAGGACTAGAGATATTCTAAGTGTAGGACTAGGGGTGTTCTATGACTAGAGATATTCTAAGGGTAGGGCTATATAGGAGTGTTCTAGGACTAGAGATATTCTAAGGGTAGGACTAAGGGTGTTCCAGGACTAGAGATATTCTAAGGGTAGGACTAGGAGTGTTCCAGGACTAGAGATATTCTAAGGGTAGGACTAGGGGTGTTCCAGGACTAGAGATATTCTAAGGGTAGGGCTAGGGGTGTTCCAGGACTAGAGATATTCTAAGGGTAGGGCTAGGAGTGTTCTAGGACTAGAGATATTCTAAGGGTAGGACTAGGGGTGTTCCAGGACTAGAGATATTCTAAGGGTAGGACTAGGGGTGTTCTAGTACTAGAGATATTCTAAGGGTAGGACTAGGGGTGTTCCAGGACTAGAGATATTCTAAAGGTAGGACTAGGGGTGTTCTAGGACTAGAGATATTCTAAGGGTAGGACTAGGGGTGTTCCAGGACTAGAGATATTCTAAGGGTAGGGCTAGGGGTGTACCAGGACTAGAGATATTCTAAGGATAGGACTAGGGGTGTTCCAGGACTAGAGATATTCTAAGGGTAGGACTAGGGGTGTTCCAGGACTAGAGATATTCTAAGGGTAGGACTAGGGGTGTTCCAGGACTAGAGATATTCTAAGGGTAGGACTAGGGGTGTTCTAGGACTAGAGATATTCTAAGGGTAGGACTAGGGGTGTTCTAGGACTAGAGATATTCTAAGGGTAGGACTAGGGGTGTTCCAGGACTAGAGATATTCTAAGGGTAGGACTAGGGGTGTTCCAGGACTAGAGATATTCTAAGGGTAGGACTAGGGGTGTTCCAGGACTAGAGATATTCTAAGGGTAGGACTAGGGGTGTTCCAGGACTAGAGATATTCTAAGGGTAGGACTAGGGGTGTTCCAGGACTAGAGATATTCTAAGGGTAGGACTAGGGGTGTTCCAGGACTAGAGATATTCTAAGGGTAGGACTAGGGGTGTTCCAGGACTAGAGATATTCTAAGGGTAGGACTAGGGGTGTTCCAGGACTAGAGATATTCTAAGGGTAGGACTAGGGGTGTTCTAGGACTAGAGATATTCTAAGGGTAGGACTAGGAGTGTTCCAGCACTAGAGATATTCTAAGGGTAGGACTAGGGGTGTTCCAGGACTAGAGATATTCTAAGGGTAGGACTAGGGGTGTTCAAGGACTAGAGATATTCTAAGGGTAGGACTAGGGGTGTTCCAGGACTAGAGATATTCTAAGGGTAGGGCTAGGGGTGTTCCAGGACTAGAGATATTCTAAGGGTAGGACTAGGGGTGTTCCAGGACTAGAGATATTCTAAGGTAGGACTAGGGGTGTTCCAGGACTAGAGATATTCTAAGGGTAGGACTAGGGGTGTTCCAGGACTAGAGATATTCTAAGGGTAGGACTAGGAGTGTTCTAGGACTAGAGATATTCTAAGGGTAGGACTAGAGATATTCTAAGGGTAGGACTAGGGGTTTTCCAGGACTAGAGATATTCTAAGGGTAGGACTAGGAGTGTTCCAGGACTAGAGATATTCTAAGGGTAGGGCTAGGAGTGTTCCAGGACTAGAGATATTCTAAGGGTAGGACTAGGGGTGTTCCAGGACTAGAGATATTCTAAGGGTAGGACTAGGGGTGTTCCAGGACTAGAGATATTATAAGGGTAGGCCTAGGGGTGTTCCAGGACTAGAGATATTCTAAGGGTAGGACTAGGGGTGTTCCAGGACTAGAGATATTCTAAGGGTAGGACTAGGGGTGTTCCAGGACTACAGATATTCTAAGGGTAGGACTAGGGGTGTTCCAGGACTAGAGATATTCTAAGGGTAGGACTAGGGGTGTTCCAGGACTAGAGATATTCTAAGGGTAGGACTAGGGGTGTTCCAGGACTAGAGATATTCTAAGGGTAGGACTAGGAGTGTTCTAGGACTAGAGATATTCTAAGGGTAGGACTAGAGATATTCTAAGGGTAGGACTAGGAGTGTTCCAGGACTAGAGATATTCTAAGGGTAGGACTAGGGGTGTTCCAGGACTAGAGATATTCTAAGGGTAGGACTAGGGGTGTTCCAGGACTAGAGATATTCTAAGGGTAGGACTAGGGGTGTTCCAGGACTAGAGATATTCTAAGGGTAGGACTAGGGGTGTTCCAGGACTAGAGATATTCTAAGGGTAGGACTAAGGGTGTTCCAGGACTAGAGATATTCTAAGGGTAGGCCTAGGGGTGTTCCAGGACTAGAGATATTCTAAGGGTAGGACTAGGGGTGTTCCATGACTAGAGATATTCTAAGGATAGGACTAGGGGTGTTCCAGGACTACAGATATTCTAAGGGTAGGACTAGGGGTGTTCCAGGACTAGAGATATTCTAAAGGTAGGACTAGGGGTGTTCCAGGACTAGAGATATTCTAAAGGTAGGACTAGGGGTGTTCTAGGACTAGAGATATTCTAAGGGTAGGACTAGGGGTGTTCCAGGACTAGAGATATTCTAAGGGTAGGGCTAGGGGTGTTCCAGGACTAGAGATATTCTAAGGGTAGGACTAGGGGTGTTCCAGGACTAGAGATATTCTAAGGGTAGGACTAGGGGTGTTCCAGGACTAGAGATAATCTAAGGGTAGGACTAGGGGTGTTCCAGGACTAGAGATATTCTAAGGGTAGGACTAGGGGTGTTCTAGGACTAGAGATATTCTAAGGGTAGGACTAGGGGTGTTCCAGGACTAGAGATATTCTAAGGGTAGGACTAGGGGTGTTCCAGGACTAGAGATATTCTAAGGGTAGGACTAGGGGTGTTCCAGGACTAGAGATATTCTAAGGGTAGGACTAGGGGTGTTCTAGGACTAGAGATATTCTAAGGGTAGGACTAGGAGTGTTCCAGGACTAGAGATAACTAGGGGTGTTCCAGGACTATAGATATTCTAAGGGTAGGACTAGGGGTGTTCCAGGACTAGAGATATTCTAAGGGTACGACTAGGGGTGTTCCAGGACTAGAGATATTCTAAGGGTAGGGCTAGGGGTGTTCCAGGACTAGAGATATTCTAAGGGTAGGACTAGGGGTGTTCCAGGACTAGAGATATTCTAAGGGTAGGGCTAGGAGTGTTCCAGGACTAGAGATATTCTAAGGGTAGGACTAGGGGTGTTCCAGCACTAGAGATATTCTAAGGGTAGGACTAGGAGTGTTCTAGGACTAGAGATATTCTAAGGGTAGGGCTAGGGGTGTTCCAGGACTAGAGATATTCTAAGGGGAGGACTAGGGGTGTTCCAGGACTAGAGATATTCTAAGGGTAGGACTAGGGGTGTTCCAGGACTAGAGATATTCTAAGGGTAGGACTAGGGGTGTTCCAGGACTAGAGATATTCTAAGGGTAGGACTAGGAGTGTTCCAGGACTAGAGATATTCTAAGGGTAGGACTAGGGGTGTTCTAGGACTCGAGATATTCTAAGGGTAGGACTAGGGGTGTTCCAGGACTAGAGATATTCTAAGGGTAGGACTAGGGGTGTTCCAGGACTAGAGATATTCTAAGGGTAGGACTAGGGGTGTTCCAGGACTAGAGATATTCTAAGGGTAGGACTAGGGGTGTTCCAGGACTATATATATTCTAAGGGTAGGACTAGGGGTGTTCCAGGACTAGAGATATTCTAAGGGTAGGGCTAGGAGTGTTCCAGGACTAGAGATATTCTAAGGGTAGGACTAGGGGTGTTCTAGGACTAGAGATATTCTAAGGGTAGGACTAGGGGTGTTCCAGGACTAGAGATATTCTAAGGGTAGGACTAGGGGTGTTCCAGGACTAGAGATATTCTAAGGGTAGGACTAGGGGTGTTCCAGGACTAGAGATATTCTAAGGGTAGGGCTAGGGGTGTTCCAGGACTAGAGATATTCTAAGTGTAGGCCTAGGGGTGTTCCAGGACAAGAGATATTCTAAGGGTAGGACTAGGGGTGTTCCAGGACTAGAGATATTCTAAGGGGAGGGCTAGGGGTGTTCCAGGACTAGAGATATTCTAAGGGTAGGACTAGGGGTGTTCCAGGACTAGAGATATTCTAAGGGTAGGACTAGGGGTGTTCCAGGACTAGAGATATTCTAAGGGTAGGACTAGGGGTGTTCTAGGACTAGAGATATTCTAAGGGTAGGACTAGGGGTGTTCCAGGACTAGAGATATTCTAAGGGTAGGACAAGGGGTGTTCCAGGACTAGAGATATTCTAAGGGTAGGACTAGGGGTGTTCCAGGACTAGAGATATTCTAAGGGTAGGGCTAGGGGTGTTCTAGGACTAGAGATTTTATAAAGGTAGGGGTGTTCCAGGACTAGGGGTGTTCCAGGACTAGAGATATTCTAAGGGTAGGACTAGGGTTGTTCCAGGACTAGAGATATTCTAAGGGTAGGGCTAGGGGTGTTCTAGGACTAGAGATATTCTAAGGGTAGGACTAGGGGTGTTCCAGGACTAGAGATATTCTAAGGGTAGGACTAGGGGTGTTCTAGCACTAGAGATATTCTAAGGGGAGGACTAGGGGTGTTCCAGGACTAGAGATATTCTAAGGGTAGGACTAGGGGTGTTCCAGGACTAGAGATATTCTAAGGGTAGGACTAGGGGTGTTCCAGGACTAGAGATATTCTAAGGGTAGGACTAGGGGTGTTCCAGGACTAGAGATATTCTAAGGGTAGGACTAGGGGTGTTCTAGGACTAGAGATATTCTAAGGGTAGGACTAGGAGTGTTCCAGGACTAGAGATATTCTAAGGGTAGGACTAGGGGTGTTCCAGGACTAGAGATATTCTAAGGGTAGGACTAGGGGTGTTCCAGGACTATAGATATTCTAAGGGTAGGACTAGGGGTGTTCCAGGACTAGAGATATTCTAAGGGTAGGACTAGGGGTGTTCTAGGACTAGAGATATTCTAAGGGGAGGACTAGGGGTGTTCCAGGACTAGAGATATTCTAAGGGTAGGACTAGGGGTGTTCCAGGACTAGAGATATTCTAAGGGTAGGACTAGGGGTGTTCCAGGACTAGAGATATTCTAAGGGTAGGACTAGGGGTGTTCCAGGACTAGAGATATTCTAAGGGTAGGACTAGGGGTGTTCGAGGACTAGAGATATTCTAACGGTAGGACTAGGGGTGTTCCAGGACTAGAGATATTCTAAGGGTAGGACTAGGAGTGTTCCAGGACTAGAGATATTCTAAGGGTAGGACTAAGGGTGTTCTAGGACTAGAGATATTCTAAGGGGAGGGCTAGGGGTGTTCCTGGACTAGAGATATTCTAAGGGTAGGACTAGGGGTGTTCCAGGACTAGAGATATTCTAAGGGTAGGACTAGGGGTGTTCCAGGAGTAGAGATATTCTAAGGGTAGGACTAGGGGTGTTCCAGGACTAGAGATATTCTAAGGGGAGGACTAGGGGTGTTCCAGGACTAGAGATATTCTAAGGGTAGGACTAGGGGTGTTCCAGGACTAGAGATATTCTAAGGGTAGGACTAGGGGTGTTCTAGGACTAGAGATATTCTAAGGGTAGGACTAGGAGTGTTCCAGGACTAGAGATATTCTAAGGGTAGGACTAGGGGTGTTCCAGGACTAGAGATATTCTAAGGGTAGGACTAGGGGTGTTCCAGGACTAGAGATATTCTAAGGGTAGGACTAGGGGTGTTTCAGGACTAGAGATATTCTAAGGGTAGGACTAGGGGTGTTCCATGAGACTAGAGATATTCTAAGGGTAGGACTAGGGGTGTTCCAGGACTAGAGATATTCTAAGGGTAGGACTAGGGGTGTTCCAGGACTAGAGATATTCTAAGGGTAGGACTAGGGGTGTTCCAGGACTAGAGATATTCTAAGGGTAGGACTAGGGGTGTTCCAGGACTAGAGATATTCTAAGGGTAGGACTAGGGGTGTTCTAGGACTAGAGATATTCTAAGGGTAGGACTAGGGGTGTTCCAGGACTAGAGATATTCTAAGGGTAGGACTAGGGGTGTTCCAGGATTAGAGATATTCTAAGGGTAGGACTAGGGGTGTTCCAGGACTAGAGATATTCTAAGGGTAGGACTAGGGGTGTTCCAGGACTAGAGATATTCTAAGGGTAGGACTAGGGGTGTTCCAGGACTAGAGATATTCTAAGGGTAGGACTAGGGGTGTTCCAGGACTAGAGATATTCTAAGGGTAGGACTAGGGGTGTTCTAGGACTAGAGATATTCTAAGGGTAGGACTAGGAGTGTTCCAGGACTAGAGATATTCTAAGGGTAAGACTAGGGGTGTTCCAGGACTAGAGATATTCTAAGGGTAGGACTAGGGGTGTTCCAGGACTAGAGATATTCTAAGGGTAGGACTAGGGGTGTTCTAGGACTAGAGATATTCTAAGGGGAGGACTAGGGGTGTTCCAGGACTAGAGATATTCTAAGGGTAGGACTAGGGGTGTTCCAGGACTAGAGATATTCTAAGGGTAGGACTAGGGGTGTTCCAGGACTAGAGATATTCTAAGGGTAGGACTAGGGGTGTTCCAGGACTAGAGATATTCTAAGGGTAGGCCTAGGGGTGTTCCAGGACTAGAGATATTCTAAGGGTAGGACTAGGGGTGTTCTACGACTAGAGATATTCTAAGGGTAGGACTAGGGGTGTTCCAGGACTAGAGATATTCTAAGGGAGGACTAGGAGTGTTCCAGGACTAGAGATATTCTAAGGGTAGGACTAGGGGTGTTCCAGGACTAGAGATATTCTAAGGGTAGGACTAGGGGTGTTCCAGGACTAGAGATATTCAAGGGTAGGACTAGAGATATTCTAAGGGTAGGACTAGGAGTGTTCCAGGACTACAGATATTCTAAGGGTAGGACTAGGGGTGTTCCAGGACTAGAGATATTCTAAGGGTAGGACTAGGGGTGTTCCAGGACTAGAGATATTCTAAGGGTAGGACTAGGGGTGTTCCAGGACTAGAGATATTCTAAGGGTAGGACTAGGGGTGTTCCAGGACTAGAGATATTCTAAGGGTAGGACTAGGGGTGTTCCAGGACTAGAGATATTCTAAGGGTAGGACTAGGAGTGTTCCAGGACTAGAGATATTCTAAGGGTAGGACTAGGGGTGTTCCAGGACTAGAGATATTCTAAGGGTAGGACTAGGGGTGTTCCAGGACTAGAGATATTCTAAGGGTAGGACTAGGAGTATTCTAGGACTAGAGATATTCTAAGGGTAGGACTAGGAGTGTTCTAGGACTAGAGATATTCTAAGGGTAGGACTAGGGGTGTTCCAGGACTAGAGATATTCTAAGGGTAGGACTAGGGGTGTTCCAGGACTAGAGATATTCTAAGGGTAGGAATAGGGGTGTTCCAGGACTAGAGATATTCTAAGGGTAGGACTAGGAGTGTTCCAGGACTAGAGATATTCTAAGGGTAGGACTAGGGGTGTTCCAGGACTAGAGATATTCTAAGGGTAGGGCTAGGGGTGTTCCAGAACTAGAGATATTCTAAGGGTAGGACTAGGGGTGTTCCAGGACTAGAGATATTCTAAGGGTAGGGCTAGGGGTGTTCTAGGACTAGAGATATTCTAAGGGTAGGGCTAGGGGTGTTCCAGGACTAGAGATATTCTAAGGGTAGGACTAGGGGTGTTCCAGGACTAGAGATATTCTAAGGGTAGGACTAGGGGTGTTCCAGGACTAGAGATATTCTAAGGGTAGGACTAGGGGTGTTCCAGGACTAGAGATATTCTAAGGGTAGGGCTAGGGGTGTTCCAGGACTAGAGATATTCTAAGGGTAGGACTAGGGGTGTTCCAGGACTAGAGATATTCTAAGGGTAGGACTAGGGGTGTTCTAGGATTAGAGATATTCTAAGGGTAGGACTAGGGGTGTTCCAGGACTAGAGATATTCTAAGGGTAGGACTAGGGGTGTTCCAGGACTAGAGATATTCTAAGGGTAGGACTAGGGGTGTTCCAGGACTAGAGATATTCTAAGGGTAGGACTAGGAGTGTTCCAGGACTAGAGATATTCTAAGGGTAGGACTAGGGGTGTTCCAGGACTAGAGATATTCTAAGGGTAGGGCTAGGGGTGTTCCAGGACTAGAGATATTCTAAGGGTAGGGCTAGGAGTGTTCTAGGACTAGAGATATTCTAAGGGTAGGACTAGGGGTGTTCCAGGACTAGAGATATTCTAAGGGTAGGACTAGGGGTGTTCTAGTACTAGAGATATTCTAAGGGTAGGACTAGGGGTGTTCCAGGACTAGAGATATTCTAAAGGTAGGACTAGGGGTGTTCTAGGACTAGAGATATTCTAAGGGTAGGACTAGGGGTGTTCCAGGACTAGAGATATTCTAAGGGTAGGGCTAGGGGTGTACCAGGACTAGAGATATTCTAAGGGTAGGACTAGGGGTGTTCCAGGACTAGAGATATTCTAAGGGTAGGACTAGGGGTGTTCCAGGACTAGAGATATTCTAAGGGTAGGACTAGGGGTGTTCCAGGACTAGAGATATTCTAAGGGTAGGACTAGGGGTGTTCTAGGACTAGAGATATTCTAAGGGTAGGACTAGGGGTGTTCTAGGACTAGAGATATTCTAAGGGTAGGACTAGGGGTGTTCCAGGACTAGAGATATTCTAAGGGTAGGACTAGGGGTGTTCCAGGACTAGAGATATTCTAAGGGTAGGACTAGGGGTGTTCCAGGACTAGAGATATTCTAAGGGTAGGACTAGGGGTGTTCCAGGACTAGAGATATTCTAAGGGTAGGACTAGGGGTGTTCCAGGACTAGAGATATTCTAAGGGTAGGACTAGGGGTGTTCCAGGACTAGAGATATTCTAAGGGTAGGACTAGGGGTGTTCCAGGACTAGAGATATTCTAAGGGTAGGACTAGGGGTGTTCCAGGACTAGAGATATTCTAAGGGTAGGACTAGGGGTGTTCTAGGACTAGAGATATTCTAAGGGTAGGACTAGGAGTGTTCCAGGACTAGAGATATTCTAAGGGTAGGACTAGGGGTGTTCCAGGACTAGAGATATTCTAAGGGTAGGACTAGGGGTGTTCAAGGACTAGAGATATTCTAAGGGTAGGACTAGGGGTGTTCCAGGACTAGAGATATTCTAAGGGTAGGGCTAGGGGTGTTCCAGGACTAGAGATATTCTAAGGGTAGGACTAGGGGTGTTCCAGGACTAGAGATATTCTAAGGTAGGACTAGGGGTGTTCCAGGACTAGAGATATTCTAAGGGTAGGACTAGGGGTGTTCCAGGACTAGAGATATTCTAAGGGTAGGACTAGGAGTGTTCTAGGACTAGAGATATTCTAAGGGTAGGACTAGAGATATTCTAAGGGTAGGACTAGGGGTTTTCCAGGACTAGAGATATTCTAAGGGTAGGACTAGGAGTGTTCCAGGACTAGAGATATTCTAAGGGTAGGGCTAGGAGTGTTCCAGGACTAGAGATATTCTAAGGGTAGGACTAGGGGTGTTCCAGGACTAGAGATATTCTAAGGGTAGGACTAGGGGTGTTCCAGGACTAGAGATATTATAAGGGTAGGCCTAGGGGTGTTCCAGGACTAGAGATATTCTAAGGGTAGGACTAGGGGTGTTCCAGGACTAGAGATATTCTAAGGGTAGGACTAGGGGTGTTCCAGGACTACAGATATTCTAAGGGTAGGACTAGGGGTGTTCCAGGACTAGAGATATTCTAAGGGTAGGACTAGGGGTGTTCCAGGACTAGAGATATTCTAAGGGTAGGACTAGGGGTGTTCCAGGACTAGAGATATTCTAAGGGTAGGACTAGGAGTGTTCTAGGACTAGAGATATTCTAAGGGTAGGACTAGAGATATTCTAAGGGTAGGACTAGGGGTGTTCTAGGACTAGAGATATTCTAAGGGTAGGACTAGGAGTGTTCCAGGACTAGAGATATTCTAAGGGTAGGACTAGGGGTGTTCCAGGACTAGAGATATTCTAAGGGTAGGACTAGGGGTGTTCCAGGACTAGAGATATTCTAAGGGTAGGACTAGGGGTGTTCCAGGACTAGAGATATTCTAAGGGTAGGACTAGGGGTGTTCCAGGACTAGAGATATTCTAAGGGTAGGACTAAGGGTGTTCCAGGACTAGAGATATTCTAAGGGTAGGCCTAGGGGTGTTCCAGGACTAGAGATATTCTAAGGGTAGGACTAGGGGTGTTCCAGGACTAGAGATATTCTAAGGATAGGACTAGGGGTGTTCCAGGACTACAGATATTCTAAGGGTAGGACTAGGGGTGTTCCAGGACTAGAGATATTCTAAAGGTAGGACTAGGGGTGTTCCAGGACTAGAGATATTCTAAAGGTAGGACTAGGGGTGTTCTAGGACTAGAGATATTCTAAGGGTAGGACTAGGGGTGTTCCAGGACTAGAGATATTCTAAGGGTAGGGCTAGGGGTGTTCCAGGACTAGAGATATTCTAAGGGTAGGACTAGGGGTGTTCCAGGACTAGAGATATTCTAAGGGTAGGACTAGGGGTGTTCCAGGACTAGAGATAATCTAAGGGTAGGACTAGGGGTGTTCCAGGACTAGAGATATTCTAAGGGTAGGACTAGGGGTGTTCTAGGACTAGAGATATTCTAAGGGTAGGACTAGGGGTGTTCCAGGACTAGAGATATTCTAAGGGTAGGACTAGGGGTGTTCCAGGACTAGAGATATTCTAAGGGTAGGACTAGGGGTGTTCCAGGACTAGAGATATTCTAAGGGTAGGACTAGGGGTGTTCTAGGACTAGAGATATTCTAAGGGTAGGACTAGGAGTGTTCCAGGACTAGAGATATTCTAAGGGTAGGACTAGGGGTGTTCCAGGACTATAGATATTCTAAGGGTAGGACTAGGGGTGTTCCAGGACTAGAGATATTCTAAGGGTACGACTAGGGGTGTTCCAGGACTAGAGATATTCTAAGGGTAGGGCTAGGGGTGTTCCAGGACTAGAGATATTCTAAGGGTAGGACTAGGGGTGTTCCAGGACTAGAGATATTCTAAGGGTAGGGCTAGGAGTGTTCCAGGACTAGAGATATTCTAAGGGTAGGACTAGGGGTGTTCCAGCACTAGAGATATTCTAAGGGTAGGACTAGGAGTGTTCTAGGACTAGAGATATTCTAAGGGTAGGGCTAGGGGTGTTCCAGGACTAGAGATATTCTAAGGGGAGGACTAGGGGTGTTCCAGGACTAGAGATATTCTAAGGGTAGGACTAGGGGTGTTCCAGGACTAGAGATATTCTAAGGGTAGGACTAGGGGTGTTCCAGGACTAGAGATATTCTAAGGGTAGGACTAGGAGTGTTCCAGGACTAGAGATATTCTAAGGGTAGGACTAGGGGTGTTCTAGGACTCGAGATATTCTAAGGGTAGGACTAGGGGTGTTCCAGGACTAGAGATATTCTAAGGGTAGGACTAGGGGTGTTCCAGGACTAGAGATATTCTAAGGGTAGGACTAGGGGTGTTCCAGGACTAGAGATATTCTAAGGGTAGGACTAGGGGTGTTCCAGGACTATATATATTCTAAGGGTAGGACTAGGGGTGTTCCAGGACTAGAGATATTCTAAGGGTAGGGCTAGGAGTGTTCCAGGACTAGAGATATTCTAAGGGTAGGACTAGGGGTGTTCTAGGACTAGAGATATTCTAAGGGTAGGACTAGGGGTGTTCCAGGACTAGAGATATTCTAAGGGTAGGACTAGGGGTGTTCCAGGACTAGAGATATTCTAAGGGTAGGACTAGGGGTGTTCCAGGACTAGAGATATTCTAAGGGTAGGGCTAGGGGTGTTCCAGGACTAGAGATATTCTAAGTGTAGGCCTAGGGGTGTTCCAGGACAAGAGATATTCTAAGGGTAGGACTAGGGGTGTTCCAGGACTAGAGATATTCTAAGGGGAGGGCTAGGGGTGTTCCAGGACTAGAGATATTCTAAGGGTAGGACTAGGGGTGTTCCAGGACTAGAGATATTCTAAGGGTAGGACTAGGGGTGTTCCAGGACTAGAGATATTCTAAGGGTAGGACTAGGGGTGTTCTAGGACTAGAGATATTCTAAGGGTAGGACTAGGGGTGTTCCAGGACTAGAGATATTCTAAGGGTAGGACTAGGGGTGTTCCAGGACTAGAGATATTCTAAGGGTAGGCCTAGGGGTGTTCTAGGACTAGAGATATTCTAAGGGTAGGACTAGGGGTGTTCCAGGATTAGAGATATTCTAAGGGTAGGACTAGGGGTGTTCCAGGATTAGAGATATTCTAAGGGTAGGACTAGGGGTGTTCCAGGACTAGAGATATTCTAAGGGTAGGACTAGGGGTGTTCCAGGACTAGAGATATTCTAAGGGTAGGACTACTAGGGGTGTTCCAGGACTAGAGATATTCTAAGGGTAGGACAAGGGGTGTTCCAGGACTAGAGATATTCTAAGGGTAGGACTAGGGGTGTTCCAGGACTAGAGATATTCTAAGGGTAGGGCTAGGGGTGTTCTAGGACTAGAGATTTTCTAAAGGTAGGGGTGTTCCAGGACTAGGGGTGTTCCAGGACTAGAGATATTCTAAGGGTAGGACTAGGGTTGTTCCAGGACTAGAGATATTCTAAGGGTAGGGCTAGGGGTGTTCTAGGACTAGAGATATTCTAAGGGTAGGACTAGGGGTGTTCCAGGACTAGAGATATTCTAAGGGTAGGACTAGGGGTGTTCTAGCACTAGAGATATTCTAAGGGTAGGGCTAGGGGTGTTCTAGGACTAGAGATTTTATAAAGGTAGGGGTGTTCCAGGACTAGGGGTGTTCCAGGACTAGAGATATTCTAAGGGTAGGACTAGGGTTGTTCCAGGACTAGAGATATTCTAAGGGTAGGGCTAGGGGTGTTCTAGGACTAGAGATATTCTAAGGGTAGGACTAGGGGTGTTCCAGGACTAGAGATATTCTAAGGGTAGGACTAGGGGTGTTCTAGCACTAGAGATATTCTAAGGGGAGGACTAGGGGTGTTCCAGGACTAGAGATATTCTAAGGGTAGGACTAGGGGTGTTCCAGGACTAGAGATATTCTAAGGGTAGGACTAGGGGTGTTCCAGGACTAGAGATATTCTAAGGGTAGGACTAGGGGTGTTCCAGGACTAGAGATATTCTAAGGGTAGGACTAGGGGTGTTCTAGGACTAGAGATATTCTAAGGGTAGGACTAGGAGTGTTCCAGGACTAGAGATATTCTAAGGGTAGGACTAGGGGTGTTCCAGGACTAGAGATATTCTAAGGGTAGGACTAGGGGTGTTCCAGGACTATAGATATTCTAAGGGTAGGACTAGGGGTGTTCCAGGACTAGAGATATTCTAAGGGTAGGACTAGGGGTGTTCTAGGACTAGAGATATTCTAAGGGGAGGACTAGGGGTGTTCCAGGACTAGAGATATTCTAAGGGTAGGACTAGGGGTGTTCCAGGACTAGAGATATTCTAAGGGTAGGACTAGGGGTGTTCCAGGACTAGAGATATTCTAAGGGTAGGACTAGGGGTGTTCCAGGACTAGAGATATTCTAAGGGTAGGACTAGGGGTGTTCGAGGACTAGAGATATTCTAACGGTAGGACTAGGGGTGTTCCAGGACTAGAGATATTCTAAGGGTAGGACTAGGAGTGTTCTAGGACTAGAGATATTCTAAGGGTAGGACTAAGGGTGTTCTAGGACTAGAGATATTCTAAGGGGAGGGCTAGGGGTGTTCCAGGACTAGAGATATTCTAAGGGTAGGACTAGGGGTGTTCCAGGACTAGAGATATTCTAAGGGTAGGACTAGGGGTGTTCCAGGAGTAGAGATATTCTAAGGGTAGGACTAGGGGTGTTCTAGGACTAGAGATATTCTAAGGGTAGGACTAGGGGTGTTCCAGGACTAGAGATATTCTAAGGGTAGGACTAGGGGTGTTCCAGGATTAGAGATATTCTAAGGGTAGGACTAGGGGTGTTCCAGGACTAGAGATATTCTAAGGGTAGGACTAGGGGTGTTCCAGGACTAGAGATATTCTAAGGGTAGGACTAGGGGTGTTCCAGGACTAGAGATATTCTAAGGGTAGGACTAGGGGTGTTCCAGGACTAGAGATATTCTAAGGGTAGGACTAGGGGTGTTCTAGGACTAGAGATATTCTAAGGGTAGGACTAGGAGTGTTCCAGGACTAGAGATATTCTAAGGGTAGGACTAGGGGTGTTCCAGGACTAGAGATATTCTAAGGGTAGGACTAGGGGTGTTCCAGGACTAGAGATATTCTAAGGGTAGGACTAGGGGTGTTCTAGGACTAGAGATATTCTAAGGGGAGGACTAGGGGTGTTCCAGGACTAGAGATATTCTAAGGGTAGGACTAGGGGTGTTCCAGGACTAGAGATATTCTAAGGGTAGGACTAGGGGTGTTCCAGGACTAGAGATATTCTAAGAGTAGGACTAGGGGTGTTCCAGGACTAGAGATATTCTAAGGGTAGGACTAGGGGTGTTCCAGGACTAGAGATATTCTAAGGGTAGGACTAGGGGTGTTCCAGGACTAGAGATATTCTAAGGGTAGGACTAGGGGTGTTCCAGGACTAGAGATATTCTAAGGGTAGGACTAGGACTAGAGATATTCTAAGGGTAGGACTAGGGGTGTTCCATGAGACTAGAGATATTCTAAGGGTAGGACTAGGGGTGTTCCATGAGACTAGAGATATTCTAAGGGTAGGACTAGGGGTGTTCCAGGACTAGAGATATTCTAAGGGTAGGACTAGGGGTGTTCCAGGACTAGAGATATTCTAAGGGTAGGACTAGGGGTGTTCCAGGACTAGAGATATTCTAAGGGTAGGACTAGGAGTGTTCTAGGACTAGAGATATTCTAAGGGTAGGACTAGGGGTGTTCCAGGACTAGAGATATTCTAAGGGTAGGACTAGGGGTGTTCCAGGACTAGAGATATTCTAAGGGTAGGACTAGGGGTGTTCCAGGACTAGAGATATTCTAAGGGTAGGACTAGGAGTGTTCTAGGACTAGAGATATTCTAAGGGTAGGACTAGGGGTGTTCCAGGACTAGAGATATTCTAAGGGTAGGACTAGGGGTGTTCCAGGACTAGAGATATTCTAAGGGTAGGACTAGGGGTGTTCCAGGACTAGAGATATTCTAAGGGTAGGACTAGGAGTGTTCCAGGACTAGAGATATTCTAAGGGTAGGACTAGGAGTGTTCTAGGACTAGAGATATTCTAAGGGTAGGACTAGGGGTGTTCCAGGACTAGAGATATTCTAAGGGTAGGACTAGGGGTGTTCCAGGACTAGAGATATTCTAAAGGTAGGACTAGGGGTGTTCCAGGACTAGAGATATTCTAAGGGTAGGACTAGGGGTGTTCCAGGACTAGAGATATTCTAAGGGTAGGACTAGGGATGTTCCAGGACTAGAGATATTCTAAGGGGAGGACTAGGAGTGTTCCAGGACTAGAGATATTCTAAGGGTAGGACTAGGGGTGTTCCAGGACTAGAGATATTCTAAAGGTAGGACTAGGGGTGTTCCAGGACTAGAGATATTCTAAGGGTAGGACTAGGGGTGTTCCAGGACTAGAGATATTCTAAGGGTAGGACTAGGGGTGTTCCAGGACTAGAGATATTCTAAGGGTAGGACTAGGGGTGTTCTAGGACTAGAGATATTCTAAGGGTAGGACTAGGGGTGTTCCAGGACTAGAGATATTCTAAGGGGAGGACTAGGGGTGTTCTAGGACTAGAGATATTCTAAGGGTAGGACTAGGGGTGTTCCAGGACTAGAGATATTCTAAGGGTAGGACTAGGAGTGTTCCAGGACTAGAGATATTCTAAGGGTAGGACTAGGGGTGTTCCAGGACTAGAGATATTCTAAGGGTAGGACTAGGGGTGTTCCAGGACTAGAGATATTCTAAAGGTAGGACTAGGGGTGTTCCAGGACTAGAGATATTCTAAGGGTAGGATTAGGGGTGTTCCAGGACTAGAGATATTCTAAGGGTAGGACTAGGAGTGTTCCAGGACTAGAGATATTCTAAGGGTAGGACTAGGGGTGTTCCAGGACTAGAGATATTCTAAGGGTAGGACTAGGGGTGTTCCAGGACTAGAGATATTCTAAGGGTAGGACTAGGGGTGTTCCAGGACTAGAGATATTCTAAGGGTAGGACTAGGGGTGTTCCAGGACTAGGGGTGTTCCAGGACTAGAGCTATTCTAAAGGTAGGGGTGTTCCAGGACTAGAGATATTCTAAGGGTAGGCCTAGGGGTGTTCTAGGACTAGAGATATTCTAAGGGTAGGCCTAGGGGTGTTCCAGGACTAGAGATATTCTAAGGGTAGGCCTAGGGGTGTTCCAGGATTAGAGATATTCTAAGGTAGGGGTGTTCCAGGACTAGAGATATTCTAA
The DNA here is from genome assembly GCA_028752905.1 of Cladorhizidae sp. MBARI D1340-BT2. Lineage (NCBI taxonomy): Eukaryota > Metazoa > Porifera > Demospongiae > Poecilosclerida > Cladorhizidae > Cladorhizidae sp. MBARI D1340-BT2. The sequence continues at coordinate 11,961,894 of JAQNBH010000010.1, forward strand.
GGGTAGGCCTAGGGGTGTTCCAGGACTAGAGATATTCTAAGGGTAGGACTAGGAGTGTTCTAGGACTAGAGATATTCTAAGGGGAGGACTAGGGGTGTTCCAGGACTAGAGATATTCTAAGGGGAGGGCTAGAAGTGTTCCAGGACTAGAGATATTCTAAGGGTAGGACTAGGGGTGTTCCAGGACTAGAGATATTCTAAGGGTAGGACTAGGGGTGTTCCAGGACTAGAGATATTCTAAGGGTAGGACTAGGGGTGTTCCAGGACTAGAGATATTCTAAGGGTAGGACTAGGGGTGTTCTAGGACTAGAGATATTCTAAGGGTAGGACTAGGGGTGTTCCATGACTAGAGATATTCTAAGGGTAGGACTAGGGGTGTTCCAGGACTAGAGATATTCTAAGGGTAGGACTAGGGGTGTTCCAGGACTAGAGATATTCTAAGGGTAGGACTAGGGGTGTTCCAGGACTAGAGATATTATAAGGGTAGGACTAGGGGTGTTCCAGGACTAGAGATATTCTAAGGGTAGGACTAGGGGTGTTCAAGGACTAGAGATATTCTAAGGGTAGGACTAGGGGTGTTCCAGGACTAGAGATATTCTAAGGGTAGGGCTAGGGGTGTTCTAGGATTAGAGATATTCTAAGGGTAGGACTAGGGGTGTTCCAGGACTAGAGATATTCTAAGGGTAGGGCTAGGAGTGTTCTAGGACTAGAATATTCTAAGGGTAGGACTAGGGGTGTTCCAGGACTAGAGATATTCTAAGGGTAGGACTAGGGGTGTTCCAGGACTAGAGATATTCTAGGGGTAGGACTAGGGGTGTTCCAGGACTAGAGATATTCTAAGGGTAGGACTAGGAGTGTTCCAGGACTAGAGATATTCTAAGGGTAGGACTAGGGGTGTTCTAGGACTAGAGATATTCTAAGGGTAGGACTAGGAGTGTTCCAGGACTAGAGATATTCTAAGGTTAGGACTAGGATTGTTCCAGGACTAGAGATATTCTAAGGGTAGGACTAGGGGTGTTCCAGGACTAGAGATATTCTAAGGGTAGGACTAGGGGTGTTCCAGGACTAGAGATATTCTAAGGGTAGGACTAGGGGTGTTCTAGGACTAGAGATATTCTAAGGGTAGGACTAGGGGTGTTCCAGGACTAGAGATATTCTAAGGGTAGGACTAGGGGTGTTCCAGGACTAGAGATATTCTAAGGGTAGGACTAGGGGTGTTCCAGGACTAGAGATATTCTAAGGGTAGGACTAGGGGTGTTCCAGGACTAGAGATATTCTAAGGGTAGGACTAGGGGTGTTCCAGGACTAGAGATATTCTAAGGGTAGGACTAGGGGTGTTCCAGGACTAGAGATATTCTAAGGGTAGGACTAGGGGTGTTCTAGGACTAGAGATATTCTAAGGGTAGGACTAGGGGTGTTCCAGGACTAGAGATATTCTAAGGGTAGGACTAGGGGTGTTCCAGGACTAGAGATATTCTAAGGGTAGGACTAGGGGTGTTCCAGGACTAGAGATATTCTAAGGGTAGGACTAGGAGTGTTCTAGGACTAGAGATATTCTAAGGGTAGGACTAGGAGTGTTCTGGGACTAGAGATATTCTAAGGGTAGGACTAGGAGTGTTCTAGGACTAGAGATATTCTAAGGGTAGGACTAGGAGTGTTCTGGGACTAGAGATATTCTAAGGGTAGGACTAGGAGTGTTCCAGGACTAGAGATATTCTAAGGGTAGGACTAGGGGTGTTCCAGGACTAGAGATATTCTAAGGGTAGGACTAGGAGTGTTCCAGGACTAGAGATATTCTAAGGGTAGGACTAGGGGTGTTCCAGGACTAGAGATATTCTAAGGGTAGGACTAGGGGTGTTCCAGGACTAGAGATATTCTAAGGGTAGGACTAGGGGTGTTCCAGGACTAGAGATATTCTAAGGGTAGGACTAGGGGTGTTCCAGGACTAGAGATATTCTAAGGGTAGGACTAGGAGTGTTCCAGGACTAGAGATATTCTAAGGGTAGGACTAGGGGTGTTCCAGGACTAGAGATATTCTAAGGGTAGGACTAGGGGTGTTCCAGGACTAGAGATATTCTAAGGGTAGGACTAGGAGTGTTCCAGGACTAGAGATATTCTAAGGGTAGGACTAGGGGTGTTCCAGGACTAGAGATATTCTAAGGGTAGGACTAGGAGTGTTCCAGGACTAGAGATATTCTAAGGGTAGGACTAGGAGTGTTCCAGGACTAGAGATATTCTAAGGGTAGGACTAGGGGTGTTCCAGGACTAGAGATATTCTAAGGGTAGGACTAGGGGTGTTCCAGGACTAGAGATATTCTAAGGGTAGGACTAGGGGTGTTCCAGGACTAGAGATATTCTAAGGGTAGGACTAGGAGTGTTCCAGGACTAGAGATATTCTAAGGGTATGACTAGGGGTGTTCCAGGACTAGAGATATTCTAAGGGTAGGACTAGGAGTGTTCTGGGACTAGAGATATTCTAAGGGTAGGACTAGGGGTGTTACAGGACTAGAGATATTCTAAGGGTAGGACTAGGGGTGTTCCAGGACTAGAGATATTCTAAGGGTAGGACTAGGAGTGTTCTGGGACTAGAGATATTCTAAGGGTAGGACTAGGGGTGTTCCAGGACTAGAGATATTCTAAGGGTAGGACTAGGGGTGTTCCAGGACTAGAGATATTCTAAGGGTAGGACTAGGGGTGTTCCAGGACTAGAGATATTCTAAGGGTAGGACTAGGGGTGTTCCAGGACTAGAGATATTCTAAGGGTAGGACTAGGGGTGTTCCAGGACTAGAGATATTCTAAGGGTAGGACTAGGGGTGTTCTAGGAATAGAGATATTCTAAGGGTAGGACTAGGGGTGTTCCAGGACTAGAGATATTCTAAGGGTAGGACTAGGGGTGTTCTAGGACTAGAGATATTCTAAGGGTAGGACTAGAGGTGTTCCAGGACTAGAGATATTCTAAGGGTAGGACTAGGGGTGTTCCAGGACTAGAGATATTCTAAGGGTAGGACTAGGGGTGTTCCAGGACTAGAGATATTCTAAGGGTAGGACTAGGGGTGTTCCAGGACTAGAGATATTCTAAGGGTAGGACTAGGGGTGTTCCAGGACTAGAGATATTCTAAGGGTAGGACTAGGGGTGTTCCAGGACTAGAGATATTCTAAGGGTAGGACTAGGGGTGTTCTAGGACTAGAGATATTCTAAGGGTAGGACTAGGAGTGTTCCAGGACTAGAGATATTCTAAGGGTAGGACTAGGGGTGTTCCAGGACTAGAGATATTCTAAGGGTAGGACTAGGGGTGTTCCAGGACTAGAGATATTCTAAGGGTAGGACTAGGGGTGTTCTAGGACTAGAGATATTCTAAGGGGAGGACTAGGGGTGTTCCAGGACTAGAGATATTCTAAGGGTAGGACTAGGGGTGTTCCAGGACTAGAGATATTCTAAGGGTAGGACTAGGGGTGTTCCAGGACTAGAGATATTCTAAGAGTAGGACTAGGGGTGTTCCAGGACTAGAGATATTCTAAGGGTAGGACTAGGGGTGTTCCAGGACTAGAGATATTCTAAGGGTAGGACTAGGGGTGTTCCAGGACTAGAGATATTCTAAGGGTAGAACTAGGACTAGAGATATTCTAAGGGTAGGACTAGGGGTGTTCCAGGACTAGAGATATTCTAAGGGTAGGACTAGGGGTGTTCCATGAGACTAGAGATATTCTAAGGGTAGGACTAGGGGTGTTCCAGGACTAGAGATATTCTAAGGGTAGGACTAGGGGTGTTCCAGGACTAGAGATATTCTAAGGGTAGGACTAGGGGTGTTCCAGGACTAGAGATATTCTAAGGGTAGGACTAGGGGTGTTCCAGGACTAGAGATATTCTAAGGGTAGGACTAGGAGTGTTCTAGGACTAGAGATATTCTAAGGGTAGGACTAGGGGTGTTCCAGGACTAGAGATATTCTAAGGGTAGGACTAGGGGTGTTCCAGGACTAGAGATATTCTAAGGGTAGGACTAGGGGTGTTCCAGGACTAGAGATATTCTAAGGGTAGGACTAGGAGTGTTCTAGGACTAGAGATATTCTAAGGGTAGGACTAGGGGTGTTCCAGGACTAGAGATATTCTAAGGGTAGGACTAGGGGTGTTCCAGGACTAGAGATATTCTAAGGGTAGGACTAGGGGTGTTCCAGGACTAGAGATATTCTAAAGGTAGGACTAGGGGTGTTCCAGGACTAGAGATATTCTAAGGGTAGGACTAGGGGTGTTCTAGGACTAGAGATATTCTAAGGGTAGGACTAGGGGTGTTCCAGGACTAGAGATATTCTAAGGGTAGGACTAGGGGTGTTCCAGGACTAGAGATATTCTAAGGGTAGGACTAGGGGTGTTCCAGAACTAGAGATATTCTAAGGGTAGGACTAGGGGTGTTCCAGGACTACAGATATTCTAAGGGTAGGACTAGGGGTGTTCCAGGACTAGAGATATTCTAAGGGTAGGACTAGGGGTGTTCCAGGACTAGAGATATTCTAAGGGTAGGACTAGGAGTGTTCCAGGACTAGAGATATTCTAAGGGTAGGACTAGGAGTGTTCTAGGACTAGAGATATTCTAAGGGTAGGACTAGGGGTGTTCCAGGACTAGAGATATTCTAAGGGTAGGACTAGGGGTGTTCCAGGACTAGAGATATTCTAAAGGTAGGACTAGGGGTGTTCCAGGACTAGAGATATTCTAAGGGTAGGACTAGGGGTGTTCCAGGACTAGAGATATTCTAAGGGTAGGACTAGGGATGTTCCAGGACTAGAGATATTCTAAGGGGAGGACTAGGAGTGTTCCAGGACTAGAGATATTCTAAGGGTAGGACTAGGGGTGTTCCAGGACTAGAGATATTCTAAAGGTAGGACTAGGGGTGTTCCAGGACTAGAGATATTCTAAGGGTAGGACTAGGGGTGTTCCAGGACTAGAGATATTCTAAGGGTAGGACTAGGGGTGTTCCAGGACTAGAGATATTCTAAGGGTAGGACTAGGGGTGTTCTAGGACTAGAGATATTCTAAGGGTAGGACTAGGGGTGTTCCAGGACTAGAGATATTCTAAGGGTAGGGCTAGGGGTGTTCCAGGACTAGAGATATTCTAAGGGGAGGACTAGGGGTGTTCTAGGACTAGAGATATTCTAAGGGTAGGACTAGGGGTGTTCCAGGACTAGAGATATTCTAAGGGTAGGACTAGGAGTGTTCCAGGACTAGAGATATTCTAAGGGTAGGACTAGGGGTGTTCCAGGACTAGAGATATTCTAAGGGTAGGACTAGGGGTGTTCCAGGACTAGAGATATTCTAAAGGTAGGACTAGGGGTGTTCCAGGACTAGAGATATTCTAAGGGTAGGATTAGGGGTGTTCCAGGACTAGAGATATTCTAAGGGTAGGACTAGGAGTGTTCCAGGACTAGAGATATTCTAAAGGACTAGGGGTGTTCCAGGACTAGAGATATTCTAAGGGTAGGACTAGGGGTGTTCCAGGACTAGAGATATTCTAAGGGTAGGACTAGGGGTGTTCCAGGACTAGAGATATTCTAAGGGTAGGACTAGGGGTGTTCCAGGACTAGGGGTGTTCCAGGACTAGAGCTATTCTAAAGGTAGGGGTGTTCCAGGACTAGAGATATTCTAAGGGTAGGCCTAGGGGTGTTCTAGGACTAGAGATATTCTAAGGGTAGGCCTAGGGGTGTTCCAGGACTAGAGATATTCTAAGGGTAGGCCTAGGGGTGTTCCAGGATTAGAGATATTCTAAGGTAGGGGTGTTCCAGGACTAGAGATATTCTAAGGGTAGGCCTAGGGGTGTTCCAGGACTAGAGATATTCTAAGGGTAGGACTAGGAGTGTTCTAGGACTAGAGATATTCTAAGGGGAGGACTAGGGGTGTTCCAGGACTAGAGATATTCTAAGGGGAGGGCTAGAAGTGTTCCAGGACTAGAGATATTCTAAGGGTAGGACTAGGGGTGTTCCAGGACTAGAGATATTCTAAGGGTAGGACTAGGGGTGTTCCAGGACTAGAGATATTCTAAGGGTAGGACTAGGGGTGTTCCAGGACTAGAGATATTCTAAGGGTAGGACTAGGGGTGTTCTAGGACTAGAGATATTCTAAGGGTAGGACTAGGGGTGTTCCATGACTAGAGATATTCTAAGGGTAGGACTAGGGGTGTTCCAGGACTAGAGATATTCTAAGGGTAGGACTAGGGGTGTTCCAGGACTAGAGATATTCTAAGGGTAGGACTAGGGGTGTTCCAGGACTAGAGATATTCTAAGGGTAGGGCTAGGAGTGTTCTAGGACTAGAGATATTCTAAGGGTAGGACTAGGGGTGTTCCAGGACTAGAGATATTCTAAGGGTAGGACTAGGGGTGTTCCAGGACTAGAGATATTCTAAGGGTAGGGCTAGGGGTGTTCTAGGATTAGAGATATTCTAAGGGTAGGACTAGGGATGTTCCAGGACTAGAGATATTCTAAGGGTAGGGCTAGGAGTGTTCTAGGACTAGAGATATTCTAAGGGTAGGACTAGGGGTGTTCCAGGACTAGAGATATTCTAAGGGTAGGACTAGGGGTGTTCCAGGACTAGAGATATTCTAGGGGTAGGACTAGGGGTGTTCCAGGACTAGAGATATTCTAAGGGTAGGACTAGGAGTGTTCCAGGACTAGAGATATTCTAAGGGTAGGACTAGGGGTGTTCTATGACTAGAGATATTCTAAGGGTAGGACTAGGAGTGTTCCAGGACTAGAGATATTCTAAGTTAGGACTAGGAGTGTTCCAGGACTAGAGATATTCTAAGGGTAGGACTAGGGGTGTTCCAGGACTAGAGATATTCTAAGGGTAGGACTAGGGGTGTTCCAGGACTAGAGATATTCTAAGGGTAGGACTAGGGGTGTTCTAGGACTAGAGATATTCTAAGGGTAGGACTAGGGGTGTTCCAGGACTAGAGATATTCTAAGGGTAGGACTAGGGGTGTTCCAGGACTAGAGATATTCTAAGGGTAGGACTAGGGGTGTTCCAGGACTAGAGATATTCTAAGGGTAGGACTAGGGGTGTTCCAGGACTAGAGATATTCTAAGGGTAGGACTAGGGGTGTTCTAGGACTAGAGATATTCTAAGGGTAGGACTAGGGGTGTTCCAGGACTAGAGATATTCTAAGGGTAGGACTAGGGGTGTTCCAGGACTAGAGATATTCTAAGGGTAGGACTAGGGGTGTTCCAGGACTAGAGATATTCTAAGGGTAGGACTAGGAGTGTTCTAGGACTAGAGATATTCTAAGGGTAGGACTAGGAGTGTTCTGGGACTAGAGATATTCTAAGGGTAGGACTAGGAGTGTTCTAGGACTAGAGATATTCTAAGGGTAGGACTAGGAGTGTTCTGGGACTAGAGATATTCTAAGGGTAGGACTAGGAGTGTTCCAGGACTAGAGATATTCTAAGGGTAGGACTAGGGGTGTTCCAGGACTAGAGATATTCTAAGGGTAGGACTAGGAGTGTTCCAGGACTAGAGATATTCTAAGGGTAGGACTAGGGGTGTTCCAGGACTAGAGATATTCTAAGGGTAGGACTAGGGGTGTTCCAGGACTAGAGATATTCTAAGGGTAGGACTAGGGGTGTTCCAGGACTAGAGATATTCTAAGGGTAGGACTAGGGGTGTTCCAGGACTAGAGATATTCTAAGGGTAGGACTAGGAGTGTTCCAGGACTAGAGATATTCTAAGGGTAGGACTAGGGGTGTTCCAGGACTAGAGATATTCTAAGGGTAGGACTAGGGGTGTTCCAGGACTAGAGATATTCTAAGGGTAGGACTAGGAGTGTTCCAGGACTAGAGATATTCTAAGGGTAGGACTAGGAGTGTTCCAGGACTAGAGATATTCTAAGGGTAGGACTAGGGGTGTTCCAGGACTAGAGATATTCTAAGGGTAGGACTAGGGGTGTTCCAGGACTAGAGATATTCTAAGGGTAGGACTAGGGGTGTTCCAGGACTAGAGATATTCTAAGGGTAGGACTAGGAGTGTTCCAGGACTAGAGATATTCTAAGGGTATGACTAGGGGTGTTCCAGGACTAGAGATATTCTAAGGGTAGGACTAGGAGTGTTCTGGGACTAGAGATATTCTAAGGGTAGGACTAGGGGTGTTACAGGACTAGAGATATTCTAAGGGTAGGACTAGGGGTGTTCCAGGACTAGAGATATTCTAAGGGTAGGACTAGGAGTGTTCTGGGACTAGAGATATTCTAAGGGTAGGACTAGGGGTGTTCCAGGACTAGAGATATTCTAAGGGTAGGACTAGGGGTGTTCCAGGACTAGAGATATTCTAAGGGTAGGACTAGGGGTGTTCCAGGACTAGAGATATTCTAAGGGTAGGACTAGGGGTGTTCCAGGACTAGAGATATTCTAAGGGTAGGACTAGGGGTGTTCCAGGACTAGAGATATTCTAAGGGTAGGACTAGGGGTGTTCTAGGAATAGAGATATTCTAAGGGTAGGACTAGGAGTGTTCCAGGACTAGAGATATTCTAAGGGTAGGACTAGGGGTGTTCCAGGACTAGAGATATTCTAAGGGTAGGACTAGGGGTGTTCCAGGACTAGAGATATTCTAAGGGTAGGACTAGAGGTGTTCCAGGACTAGAGATATTCTAAGGGTAGGACTAGGGGTGTTCCAGGACTAGAGATATTCTAAGGGTAGGACTAGGGGTGTTCCAGGACTAGAGATATTCTAAGGGTAGGACTAGGGGTGTTCTAGGACTAGAGATATTCTAAGGGTAGGGCTAGGGGTGTTCCAGGACTAGAGATATTCTAAGGGTAGGACTAGGGGTGTTCCAGGACTAGAGATATTCTAAGGGTAGGACTAGGGGTGTTCCAGGACTAGAGATATTCTAAGGGGTGTTCCAGGACTAGAGATATTCTAACGGTAGGACTAGGGGTGTTCCAGGACTAGAGATATTCTAAGGGTAGGACTAGGAGTGTTCCAGGACTAGAGATATTCTAAGGGTAGGACTAGGGGTGTTCCAGGACTAGAGGATATTCTAAGGGTAGGGCTAGGGGTGTTCTATGTCTAGAGATATTCTAAGGGGTGTTCCAGGACTAGAGGATATTCTAAGGGTAGGACTAGAGATATTCTAAGGGTAGGGCTAGGGGTGTTCCAGGACTAGAGATATTCTAAGGGTAGGACTAGGAGTGTTCCAGGACTAGAGATATTCTAAGGGTAGGACTAGGGGTGTTCCAGGACTAGAGATATTCTAAGGGTAGGACTAGGGGTGTTCCAGGACTAGAGATATTCTAAGGGTAGGGCTAGGGGTGTTCCAGGACTAGAGATATTCTAAGGGTAGGACTAGGGGTGTTCCAGGACTAGAGATATTCTAAGGGTAGGACTAGGGGTGTTCCAGGACTAGAGATATTCTAAGGGTAGGACTAGGGGTGTTCCAGGACTAGAGATATTCTAAGGGTAGGACTAGGAGTGTTCCAGGACTAGAGATATTCTAAGGGTAGGACTAGGGGTGTTCTAGGACTAGAGATATTCTAAGGGTAGGACTAGGAGTGTTCCAGGACTAGAGATATTCTAAGGGTAGGACTAGGGGTGTTCTAGGACTAGAGATATTCTAAGGGTAGGGCTAGGGGTGTTCCAGGACTAGAGATATTCTAAGGGTAGGACTAGGGATGTTCCAGGACTAGAGATATTCTAAGGGTAGGACTAGGGGTGTTCCAGGACTAGAGATATTCTAAGGGTAGGACTAGGGGTGTTCTAGGACTAGAGATATTCTAAGGGTAGGACTAGGGGTGTTCCAGGACTAGAGATATTCTAAGGGTAGGACTAGGGGTGTTCTAGGACTAGAGATATTCTAAGGGTAGGACTAGGGGTGTTCCAGGACTAGAGATATTCTAAGGGTAGGACTAGGGGTGTTCCAGGACTAGAGATATTCTAAGGGTAGGACTAGGGGTGTTCCAGGACTAGAGATATTCTAAGGGTAGGACTAGGGGTGTTCTAGGACTAGAGATATTCTAAGGGTAGGACTAGGGGTGTTCCAGGACTAGAGATATTCTAAGGGTAGGACTAGGGGTGTTCCAGGACTAGAGATATTCTAAGGGTAGGCCTAGGGGTGTTCTAGGACTAGAGATATTCTAAGGGTAGGACTAGGAGTGTTCCAGGACTAGAGATATTCTAAGGGTAGGACTAGGGGTGTTCCAGGACTAGAGATATTCTAAGGGTAGGGCTAGGGGTGTTCCAGGACTAGAGATATTCTAAGGGTAGGACTAGGAGTGTTCCAGGACTAGAGATATTCTAAGGGTAGGACTAGGGGTGTTCCAGGACTAGAGATATTCTAAGGGTAGGACTAGGGGTGTTCCAGGACTAGAGATATTCTAAGGGTAGGACTAGGGGTGTTCCAGGACTAGAGATATTCTAAGGGTAGGACTAGGGGTGTTCCAGGACTAGAGATATTCTAAGGGTAGGACTAGGGGTGTTCCAGGACTAGAGATATTCTAAGGGTAGGGCTAGGGGTGTTCTAGGACTAGAGATTTTCTAAAGTTAGGGGTGTTCCAGGACTAGGGGTGTTCCAGGACTAGAGATATTCTAAAGGTAGGACTAGGGGTGTTCCAGGACTAGAGATATTCTAAGGGTAGGGCTAGGGGTGTTCTAGGACTAGAGATTTTCTAAAGTTAGGGGTGTTCCAGGACTAGGGGTGTTCCAGGACTAGAGATATTCTAAGGGTAGGACTAGGGGTGTTCCAGGACTAGAGATATTCTAAGGGTAGGGCTAGGGGTGTTCTAGGACTAGAGATATTCTAAGGGTAGGACTAGGAGTGTTCCAGGACTAGAGGATATTCTAAGGGTAGGGCTAGGGGTGTTCCAGGACTAGAGATATTCTAAGGGGTGTTCTAGGACTAGAGATATTCTAAGGGTAGGACTAGGGGTGTTCTAGGACTAGAGATATTCTAAGGGGAGGACTAGGGGTGTTCCAGGACTAGAGATATTCTAAGGGTAGGACTAGGGGTGTTCCAGGACTAGAGATATTCTAAGGGTAGGACTAGGGGTGTTCCAGGACTAGAGATATTCTAAGGGTAGGACTAGGGGTGTTCCAGGACTAGAGATATTCTAAGGGTAGGACTAGGAGTGTTCCAGGACTAGAGATATTCTAAGGGTAGGGCTAGGGGTGTTCCAGGACTAGAGATATTCTAAGGGTAGGACTAGGGGTGTTCCAGGACTAGAGATATTCTAAGGGTAGGGCTAGGGGTGTTCCAGGACTAGAGATGTTCTAAGGGTAGGACTAGGGGTGTTGTAGGACTAGAGATATTCTAAGGGGAGGACTAGGGGTGTTCCAGGACTAGAGATATTCTAAGGGTAGGACTAGGGGTGTTCCAGGACTAGAGATACTCTAAGGGTAGGACTAGGGGTGTTCCAGGACTAGAGATATTCTAAGGGTAGGACTAGGGGTGTTCCAGGACTAGAGCTATTCTAAGGGTAGGACTAGGGGTGTTCCAGGACTAGAGATATTCTAAGGGTAGGACTAGGGGTGTTCTAGGACTAGAGATATTCTAAGGGTAGGACTAGGGGTGTTCTAGGACTAGAGATATTCTAAGGGTAGGACTAGGGGTGTTCCATGACTAGAGATATTCTAAGGGTAGGACTAGGGGTGTTCCAGGACTAGAGATATTCTAAGGGTAGGACTAGGGGTGTTCCAGGACTAGAGATATTCTAAGGGTAGGACTAGGGGTGTTCCAGGACTAGAGATATTCTAAGGTTAGGGCTAGGGGTGTTCCAGGACTAGAGATATTCTAAGGGTAGGACTAGGGGTGTTCCAGGACTAGAGATATTCTAAGGGTAGGACTAGGGGTGTTCCAGGACTAGAGATATTCTAAGGGTAGGACTAGGGGTGTTCTAGGACTAGAGATATTCTAAGGGTAGGACTAGGGGTGTTCCAGGACTAGATTCTAAGGGGAGGACTAGGGGTGTTCCAGGACTAGAGATATTCTAAGGGTAGGACTAGGGGTGTTCCAGGACTAGAGATATTCTAAGGGGAGGGCTAGGAGTGTTCCAGGACTAGAGATATTCTAAGGGTAGGACTAGGGGTGTTCTAGGACTAGAGATATTCTAAGGGTAGGACTAGGGGTGTTCCAGGACTAGAGATATTCTAAAGGTAGGGGTGTTCTAGGACTAGAGATATTCTAAGGGTAGGACTAGGGGTGTTCCAGGACTAGAGATATTCTAAGGGGAGGACTAGGGGTGTTCCAGGACTAGAGATATTCTAAGGGTAGGACTAGGGGTGTTCCAGGACTAGAGATATTCTAAGGGGAGGGCTAGGAGTGTTCCAGGACTAGAGATATTCTAAGGGTAGGACTAGGGGTGTTCTAGGACTAGAGATATTCTAAGGGTAGGACTAGGGGTGTTCCAGGACTAGAGATATTCTAAAGGTAGGGGTGTTCCAGGACTAGAGATATTCTAAGGGTAGGACTAGGGGTGTTCCAGGACTAGAGATATTCTAAGGGTAGGACTAGGGGTGTTCCAGGACTAGAGATATTCTAAAGGTAGGGGTGTTCTAGGACTAGAGATATTCTAAGGGTAGGACTAGGGGTGTTCCAGGACTAGAGATATTCTAAGGGGAGGACTAGGGGTGTTCCAGGACTAGAGATATTCTAAGGGTAGGACTAGGGGTGTTCCAGGACTAGAGATATTCTAAGGGGAGGGCTAGGAGTGTTCCAGGACTAGAGATATTCTAAGGGTAGGACTAGGGGTGTTCTAGGACTAGAGATATTCTAAGGGTAGGACTAGGGGTGTTCCAGGACTAGAGATATTCTAAAGGTAGGGGTGTTCCAGGACTAGAGATATTCTAAGGGTAGGACTAGGGGTGTTCCAGGACTAGGGCAGAATGTATAGAAGGGCTAGGACTCGTGGTATCTAAGGCCAGGATTATCCCGAGTATCCAAGAATACAACAATATCCATACTGTGTAGTCACCCATACCAGTCATCCCAGGATATTCTGGGATGAGGCAAGACAGTTCTAGACACACCTCCATCAAACCTGTTCTATAACCACAGACCACGCCTACATCCATCCCCATGACCACACAAGAGCATGCTCAGTACAGGTCAGTCAGCAGGTACATGTATATATAAATCAAGAGGAATTTGACATTACGTAGAACTTGGATTTTATAGACTTACAAGGTTTTCTAATGACTGGTCAATGTCTACTCTCGTCTCGGTAGTGCCAGTCGAGCTGGCCCCGATGCCCATCCCCCCAGAGGGGGTATTGGGGGTGCTGCACATCCTCTCGCTGATCTTGTGGTGCTTCCTGGCCAGCAGTTTGAAGAGGCTGTACAGACATGTGATCGAGAGGTGTGGTCATGATGCATGATGATGTGATGGCACTCGTCATGGGGCTAAATGAAATATACCACTCCAGGCATTTAAAGTACCATAGACCACACCCACACTTATTATACACGTCTGAGTCTGACACAACCTTAATATGGCCTTACCTCTGTCCTTATATGGCCTTACCTCTGTCCTTATATACCCTTATATGGCCTTACCTCTGTCCTTATATGGCCTTACATCTGTCCTAATATGGCCTTTCCTAATACGGCCTTACCTCTGTCCTTATATGGCCTTACCTCTGTCCTAATATGGCTTTACCTCTGTCCTTATATACCCTTATATGGCCTTACCTCTGTCCTAATATGGCCTTCTCTGCACATGCATGTCACGCAGCTACACAGCAACAAAAGGTATTGTCGAGTGAAGTGAGACGACGTATGATCACGAGGAAGAAGAGGTTTGTCTCAGGCATGCATGCATGCGTGCGTACGTGCATCCCACGGAGCAATCAATCACAACCAGGTACGTGCACCACACGGAGCAATCAATCACAACCGGGTACGTGCACCACACGGAGCAATCAATCACAACCAGGTACGTGCATCCCACGGAGCAATCAACGGCCTCCGGGTACGTACGTACGAACTGCAACACCACAAACTCTGTGCTAAATTACAGGTTCAGTGCGACGGCAAAAAAAGATGAAAGTGGGAGGAAGAACGGAACGAGTGCAGGAGCGGAGACAGAGAAAATGAGGAACTACGGAGAACTAATATTTATTTAATGTCAAGTCGCACTTCCGCCCACACACTCGTCACACATCTTCACTCGACACGTTTGAACGTTCCCTAGCAATACACACTGTACATGTGTATATATAGAGATATATAGAGAGAGGTCGAAGCTGGCAGGGGTGCTGCGAATTTCTGACTCTCTGAGCAGCTTAGTCTGCTCTCTCTCTCTTTTTTTTGGTTGGGGAATTACGTACGTACTTGACCATCTTCTGGGCAGCATCTAGATGCAGGGAGTGGAAATGGCTGGACATGTTTGCTAGAGCTGCCAGACAGTTGGTGTGCAGGTATTTATCCTGTAAAGAGAGATGGAAAGGGAGGCATTGGCTAGTTAACAGTGGCTGCAAGGGGGGGACACACACTGGACCAACATCACACTGGGTGGAGGCAGGTTGACAATAGCTCTATGGGGACACACACGACCAACATCACACTGGGTTGAGGCAGGTTGAAGTAGGTTGACACTAGCTCTATGGAGACACATACTGGACCAACATCACACTGGCAGGTTGAAGTAGGTTGACAATAGCTCTATGGGGACACACACTGGACCAACATCACACTGGGTTGAGGCAGGTTGAAGTAGGTTGACAATAGCTCTATGGGGACACACACTGGCCAACACCACACTGGGTTGAGGCAGGTTGAAGTAGGTTGACAACAGCTCTATGGGGACACACACTGGACCAACACCACACTGGGTTGAGGCAGGTTGAAGTAGGTTGACAATAGCTCTATGGAGACAAACACTGGACCAACACCATACTGGGTTGAGGCAGGTTGAAGTAGGTTGACAATAGCTCTTTGGGGTTTGGGATCACACATTGGACCAACATCACACTGGGTTGAGGCAGGTTGAAGTAGGTTGACAATAGCTCTATGGGGACACACTGGACCAACATCACACTGGCTTGACGCAGGTTGAAGTTGGTTGACAATAGCTCTATGGGGACACACACTGGACCAACATCGCACTGGGTTGAGGCAGGTTGAAGTTGGTTGACAATAGCTCTATGGTGACACACACTGGACCAACATCGCACTGGGTTGAGGCAGGTTGAAGTAGGTTGACAATAGCTCTATGGAGACACACACTGGACCAACATCCACACTGGGTTGAGGCAGGTTGAAGTTGGTTGACAATAGCTCTATGGGGACACACACTGGACCAACATCACACTGGGTTGAGGCAGGTTGAAGTAGGTTGACAGTAGCTCTATGGGAACACACACTGGACCAACATCACAATGGGTTGAGGCAGGTTGAAGTAGGTTGACAATAGCTCTATGGGGACACACACTGGACCAACATCACACTGGGTTGAGGCAGGTTGAAGTAGGTTGACAATAGCTCTATGGGGACACACACTGGACCAACATCACTCTGGATTGAGGCAGGTTGAAGTAGGTTGACACTAGCTCTATGGAGACACACACTGGACCAACACCACACTGGGTTGAGGCAGGTTGAAGTACATAGGTTGACAATAGCTCTATGGGGACACACACTGCACCAACATCACACTGGGTTGAAGTAGGTTGACAGTAGCTATGGGGACACACACTGCACCAACACCACATTGGGTTGAGGCAGGTTGAAGAGGTTGACAATAGCTCTATGGGGACACACACTGGACCAACATCAAACTGGGTTGAGGCAGGTTGAAGTAGGTTGACAGTAGCTCTATGGGGACACACACTGGACCAACATCAAACTGGGTTGAGGCAGGTTGAAGTAGGTTGACAGTA
Organism: Cladorhizidae sp. MBARI D1340-BT2; assembly: GCA_028752905.1. Lineage (NCBI taxonomy): Eukaryota > Metazoa > Porifera > Demospongiae > Poecilosclerida > Cladorhizidae > Cladorhizidae sp. MBARI D1340-BT2. The sequence continues at coordinate 11,977,738 of JAQNBH010000010.1, forward strand.
GCTCTATGGGGACACACACTGGACCAACATAGAGACTGCATATACTCAACGTTGGCACACATATATATTAACTAGCATCGCAGCACCCGCCACACCCACCCTGATCTGGGCCATGTTGACTTGCACAGTTCTGATGAGCACCATGATGATGACGCTGCCGAGGGAAATGTTGTGCAGCACCCGCTCCTTGTACCACAGCACCTTGGGCAGCACCTAAAGCAAACAAGAGAAGAGGAAGACACACCTTCAACTCTGGTTAATTCAAGCCAGCCGAAGCTTCCGAGCTCCGCTGCGCTGGTTATGCACAGCGTGGAGGGGTTACTTTCTGGGTCGGGACCCAGAAGGTTTGTCGTTAATATTCATTCTTCCTGATGGAGGCTAGAGCATCTAGTCGAAACGTCGAGAGAATACAATTTCAAGTTGATTATTGAGAAGGTTATTGTAATATTCATCGCTCCTACGCTTACGTCTGCAAATAGGTTGGGCGAAGACACAGATCGCTGCAATCAACCACTATGCACTGCGGAATCCACGGACATTTCCACCGACAATCTTTCGGTTCAGTCACCATCTCAGAATATATAACCCCTTGAGCGAATATTTGACACCCCGAAAAGATCGCACCAGCCGGAAGAACACTTTACAAAATACGAAGTACTCGACGGAATCTCACTTTGAGATGCACATGTAATATACTGAGCTTAAACTATAGTATCCTAACTTTGAGATGTAGTGTACTGAGTTGGACATACTGTACAGGAGATGCACATGTACAGTAATATACTGAGCTTTAACTATAGTATCCTAACTTTGTAATGCAGTATACTGAGTTGGTATATCATGCTATATATAAGAAGAGCTTACAAAATGTGGCAGAGATATTGAGAGGTGGAGCTTACTTTGTCATGGACGGACTTGTTGAAGCACTCGTCCTGGCTAAAGATAAGCAGGATGATGAGAAGCATGTAGATGTGGTGAGAGCTATGGCTGCCACCATTGTAGAGTTGCTTCAACAGAGGCTCAACCTGGAGGAGAGGTAAGAGCAATAAGAGGTGGAAGTGAAGAGGTGACAAAGGAGATGGTGGAGAGGTATAGGAGGAGGAGGGTAGAGAAGGAGATAGTTGAGGAGGAGAGGGTGGTGGAGGGGTTGGGGAGGGGGGGGGGAAGGTGGTGGAGGTGATGGAGGAGGTGGTGAAGGAGGTGGTGGAGTAGGGGAAGGAGGTGGAGTAGGCGGTGGAGGAGGTGGTGAAGGAGGTGGTGAAGGAGGAGGTGGTGGAGGAGGTGGTGGAGGAGGTGGTGAAGGAGGAGGTGGTGGAGGAGGTGAAGGAGTAGGGGGTGGAGGAGAACAATTACATGTAGCAAGAGATGGAGCAAGCATAGCAAGCATAGCATGGCAAGCATAGCAAGCTACAGTCAACTACAAACAAGGCCCTAGAGTTTGAGCTTCACCTTCAGGGCCCTGGAGTTCACCACTTTGTGGCTTGTGACTGCTACTTTGTCTTGGGGCAGCCATTCTTTGCTCCAAGCCAATATCATGATGAACATAAAGGTATGTTCGACAAAAATTCCACCCAAATGCCAGCGAACGTATGTCCTCTACAGGTTACTTAGAAACCAGTAGCTATCCATAGACTTCCTTTTTGCCCAGACCAGTGCAGCTGCTATTGGTGCAGCTGAGGTTTGTAGCTCTGATTTTTGGCATCAGAAATACCTTCCACATGTGAGGTACTTGCAATGACTACTGCCTCCACCTCAAAGAGTTAATTTACATGATGTGACGCTGGTGGCTATACCATGCCACACCCCTGGCTACTCAGACCATCTACACCCGTGTACCAACAACACTCTGTCCACACCCCTGGCTATTCAGACAATCTACACTTGTGTACCAACAACACTCCATCCACACCTCTGGCTACTCAGACAATCTACACTGTGTACCACCAATACTCCATCCACACCTCTGGCTACTCAGGCAATCTACACTTGTGTACCAACAACACTCCATCCACACCCCTGGCTACTCAGACAATCTACACTGTGTACCAACAACACTCCATCCACACCTCTGGCTATTCAGACAATCTACACCTGTGTATCAACAACACTCCATCCACACCTCTGGCTACTCAGACAATGTACACATGTGTACCAACAACACTCCATCCACACCTCTGGCTACTCAGACAATGTACACATGTGTACCAACAACACTCCATCCACACCCCTGGCTACTCAGGCAATCTACACCTGTGTACCAACAACACTCCATCCACACCTCTGGCTACTCAGACAATGTACACATGTGTACCAACAACACTCCATCCACACCTCTGACTATTCAGACAATCTACACCTGTGTATCAACAACACTCCATCCACACCCCTGGCTACTCAGACAATGTACACATGTGTACCAACAACACTCCATCCACACCTCTGGCTACTCAGACAATGTACACATGTGTACCAACAACACTCCATCCACACCCCTGGCTACTCAGGCAATCTACACCTGTGTACCAACAACACTCCATCCACACCTCTGGCTACTCAGACAATCTACGCATGTGTACCAGCAACACTCCATCTACACCTCTGGTTATTCAGGCAATCTACACATGTGTACCAACAACACTCCATCCACACCTCTGGCTACTCAGGCAATCTACACCTGTGTACCAACAACACTCCATCCACACCTCTGGCTACTCAGACAATCTACGCATGTGTACCAGCAACACTCCATCTACACCTCTGGTTATTCAGGCAATCTACACATGTGTACCAACAACACTCCATCCACACCTCTGGCTACTCAGGCAATCTACACCTGTGTACCAACAACACTCCATCCATACCCCTGGCTATTGAGCCAATGTGTGGCCTACACTCCGTCCACACCCCTGCCTAGCTGCGTGGCTGTTCTGGAGCAACTGTATCATCCCAACATGCAGTACTGACATGGCCATAGTGGATCACCTGATCCCAATCACGTGACGGTCACCACTGTTTGCGTGTCTACTCGGCATCCACTAGAGTTTCTTCTTGACCTACAAGTCAGCTTCTTCCTTCGTCACCACTACCCTCTTCAGTCTTATTGAGTAGTTGGGCTTTGAGTTCCTGCACAGACAGCCACTCCCCCTGCCAATACTGGGCGGACGTGGGCATCCTCCCATACATGGTAACGCACTAATAGGTGGGCGTGTACGGTACGGTACAATCGGCTCATTTTTAGCAATTTTGGTACCGAAGACTTCGAAGACTTCAATGCACACCCTCGACTCATCCGTTTCGTCTCGATTCCAGGTTTAAAAAAATCTACAATGGGTAATGATCATCAGCAATGTAAGTTTAGTCGACTCGATCTAGTTAGCTCACGTGGAACCCACTGCTCAGTAGATTGAATGAGAGACTTGTTCTTCTCTGCCGTTTGGTTGGTGGAATTCTCTTGTGAAAGTGTTACTAAGTCCTTGAGGAAGGTTGTAGCTAGTTGGTCCCTTACCAGGGGGAGCTCACGAATATGCCAACAGGAACATTAACAACAAGGTGTGGAATGTGACGACTTGTGCCGGGTACAGCAAGAGGAAACAAGTTGAGAGGTACACCAACACAACTTTTAATAATAATATAATAATAAAAATAATAAAATTTAAAAAAATAAGCAAGACTGTACCAGTGTAGACCACACCCCGAATGATGACCCTTTACCATCTAACATTACCATCTAACATATAACATCACACGCACACTTTCGTCTTTAACTTTCGTCTTTAATGCAAATGGTAAAGGGTAACCTAACTGGTTGTCTACATGGACGCAGTCCTGTTTTCTTGGCTCTTGAAAAGGCCTCTCCGATGTCGAGGGGGCAATTAATAAAATTAAAAATTAAAAAAAGCAATTTTAAATAAAAAATTCTTAGATCTTCTGGCTCACCAGTTGATCAATGTCAGATCTGGAGAAGACAAAGCTGGCGAAGTTTGGAGTGCCTTGCATGAGAAGGTAGAGGAAGAGGGTGGTCTGCTCATCATTGAGTTGCCTAGATACACACACACACACAAATTAGTGATGAGAATTTATGAAATGGTAATGTGGTAATGGCCACCCTGGTCCACATTGGCTGGGGAATTTGAGGGAAATGGTGGTCGATTGCATAAAAATTGTTAACTTAATACATGTATTATATACATAAGGTGGTCCTCACAGATAACATGTATTATATACATAAGGTGGTCCTCACAGATAACATGTATTATATACATAAGGTGGTCCTCACAGATAACATGTATTATATACATAAGGTGGTCCTCACAGATAACATGTATTATATACATAAGGTGGTCCTCACAGATAACATGTATTATATACATAAGGTGGTCCTCACAGATAACATGTATTATATACATAAGGTGGTCCTCACAGATAACATGTATTATATACATAAGGTGGTCCTCACAGATAACATGTATTATATACATAAGGTGGTCCTCACAGATAACATGTATTATATACATAAGGTGGTCCTCACAGATAACATGTATTATATACATAAGGTGGTCCTCACAGATAACATGTATTATATACATAAGGTGGTCCTCACAGATAACATGTATTATATACATAAGGTGGTCCTCACAGATAACATGTATTATATACATAAGGTGGTCCTCACAGATAACATGTATTATATACATAAGGTGGTCCTCACAGATAACATGTATTATATACATAAGGTGGTCCTCACAGATAACATGTATTATATACATAAGGTGGTCCTCACAGATAACATGTATTATATACATAAGGTGGTCCTCACAGATAACATGTATTATAAGTCCTCAGTGTTCAATGATTAATTGGCTGTCAATTACTACAAAGTGGAACTTTGAAATACACCCGGGGATGGGTGTGTGTCAAACTCCTCCCCCTCCCTCGCTTATAACGTACTGGCAGAGAGTTAGGTACAGCTTCTCCAGGTCCAAACAGAAGACTCCTCCCACTTTAGCCCCGTGGTCCCGCTTGTCTCCGAAGGAGGAGAGGGCAGCCCGATAAGGGTTGTAGCCTTTGCCGTTCTGGTGGGTGAGCACTAATAGGAGCAGCAGGGAGAGGTTGGCCAGCGGGGCAGAGGCTTCTCTCACCAGAGGACGAGTGGGAGTCACCAGGTACCACAGGCCCGCTGTAGGGGCAAGAGGGTTGGAGTTCAGTGCCGCTGCCATGGGAACTAGTGGGTGTGCATGTACCTCACTCTCCACTCCCCCCTCACCACTCACACACCCCCATGTGTACTGCAGCACTGGAGGTCAAGGTTCGCACACACCTCCAACTCAAATGAATTGGCAGTGTCTACAAAGAATTTAAATTCAGATCAGACCTGGTGAGGGGGGCCGGGTCGATTCAAACCAATTCGAAATATAATAATTATAAGAGCGTGCAATAAGTAGAAATGACCTTTGCAATGACAGCAGGTCGGACATAAGGGACTAGAGCACCAATCAACATTACTGGCTAGTGTTCGTAGGGCATATGCTAACTAGACCCGGACTGCCCTACATAGAACATATTGGCTCGGTACAAGGCCACTCCCCTTTAGCAGCCGCTCTCTAATACTGTAGCGGACTCCCTCTCCTCGAGGCTGAGACGTTTAGTAGCCGCTCTCTAATAGTGGGCACCCTCTCCTTGTGGGCGAGATGTTTAGTAGCCGCACATCATCCTCCTTCCCTCTCGGATATCCCAGGGTTCCCCCCCCCCCCCCCCGGATGAAACCCTCCCGGGGCCTTACTGGTGATGGACCCCCTTACTGGTGACGGACCCCCTTACTGGTGACGGACCCCCTTACTGGTGATGGACCCCCTTACTGGTGATGGACCCCCTTACTGGTGACGGACCCCCTTACTGGTGACGGACCCCCTTACTGGTGATGGACCCCCTTACTGGTGATGGACCCCCTTACTGGTGATGGACCACCTTACTGGTGATGGACCCCCTTACTGGTGATGGACCCCCTTACTGATGATGGACCCCCTTACTGGTGACGGACCCCCTTACTTGTGATGGAGGAGATGAGGCTGGAGGACTGCAGTCTGAAGTCCTGCGGAGGCACGGGCTCTTGGCTGACGAACTGCTGCACCAGTGTCTGCACCATCAGACAACAGCGCTCCCTACAGGAACACACACACACACACACCATACCATCATACATACACACACCACACACACACACCATACCATCATACATGTACATACACACCACACACACCATACCATCATACACACACACGCACACCATACCATCATACACACACACGCACACCATACCATCATACACACACACGCACACCATACCATCATACACACACACACACACGATGTTCACGTCAGTTGTGTTTTTTTATTTTTAGAAAAGCACATTCTTTGCTCTATAAATTCAACTCTGAACTTGCGGGATGTTCCACGACTTTGAAGAGGGCAATCTCTTCAAAGAGACATAGCACTTAACATTCATTAACGTCACTTATATAGCCCACTTAGGGGCGGACTTTTACCTTGCAACAACACACAAAACAACTCTCTTGATGCTCTGCTCATGGAGAGAGCATTCTCGGAGACGAATGGAATGGCCTCGACTATTTTGCCAGTCCTTAAGGGGTGCTATTAATTTCTGAAGCAATGCCACCTACCAGCGCAGTCTGATCTAACAACTACTTTAAGGGGTGCTATTAATTTATGAAGCAATGGTACCTACCAGTGCAGTCTCATCCAACAACTACTTTTAAGGGGTGCTATTAATTTCCGAAGCAATGCTACCTACCATCGCAGTCTCATCCAACAACTACTTTAAGGGGTGCTATTAATTTCTGAAGCAATGCTACCTACCAGCGCAAGTCTCATCCAAAAACTACTTTTAAGGGGTGCTATTAATTTCTGAAGCAATGCTACCTACCAGTACAGTCTCATCCAACAACTACTTTAAGGGGTGCTATTAATTTCTGAAGCAATGCTACCTACCAGTGCAGTCTCATCCAACAACTACTTTAAGGGGTGCTGTTAATTTCTGAAGCAATGCTACCTACCAGTGCAGTCCAATCCAACAACTACTTTAAGGGGTGCTATTAATTTCTGAAGCAATTCTACCTACCAGTGCAGTCTCATCCAACAACTACTTTAAGGGGTGCTATTAATTTCTGAAGCACTGTAGCTCAACCATGTAAGAGTCATGAAAATTAAGGGCATGGAAGTCTAGAAGAGTGCATTCATGGAGATGCGTACGACAGTTCGAGGAAAAATAAACATGTTTTCCATTGGGAAGCACTTTGAGACGAAATACTTAGATGCAGAGCAAGCTCTGTTTAGCCGGCTCCTCTTAATGTCTGGGGAAGAGAGTCATTCATAGAGGGGGTTCAGAAATTCATCGTGCACGGGGGTCTTAAACAAGACATGAGTGACACACCTTCTGGACGACCTATGGGTGCAAGAACGAGGGAAGAGTAGGCGCTGTTAGAGAATCAACTGGTCCGAGCATGGTCACGAGGGGACCCTTGCTAATGTCATTACGCTTCCAAGGAAACGAGGGAAATGGCATTATTACGTGTCAATGTGGCAGGGTAGATGAGGATTCATGGATGACGAGTGGTCTCCTGACGTCGCCCATTTCCCTCCCTCTGGCTACGTTAACTCAAAGAAGGTCTGAGGTGGTATAGCCCAATATGAAGAAGATGCTCCGCAGAGGCCAGTGCATTCCACGAAGGTGTGTAGCACGGGCTGCCATCTCGAAGCATGGGAGCATCGGACCGTATTGGTTTGAAGACGAGTCTAGACTGCCTGTGATGGCTAACCAATTAGATGCTATAAGCGCCAAATGGCACAAACTCGTCCATCATTGGCATTTAGAAAATTGTCCAAGGGGGGGGGGGCAACTGGAGGAATCTGGATATTAATGGGGGGGGGGGGCATGACGTCAAGCATTTATCAACATCAATAAGAATTTTAATAATAACACAATTTCCAAGGGGGGGGGGGGGGGGCAAAAAGGTTCCCCCCCTAAATGAAACCCTGATTGGGGGTCGGGAGATTATATGAGTTTGGATTATGTGCCCATTCCTCATTCTCCGTACACGTGCCCAATAAACTGAACTGAGTTATATAATTTTACTTTCCTTTGGATGGGGTGAGCGACTAAATCAAAAAAGATTTGTTTTAATGGCTGACGATCGCAACTGCCTTCGTGAACGGTCTCTTCCCAGCTTTTGCTACTGTCTCTGGAAGTTCTTCTTCGGTGCACAGGCACCCATGCTTACCAGGAGTCTCTCTGAGTTCCTTCGCTCTTGAGCAAGGAGGCGGTCCTGGAGGGATTTCTTTGCTGTAAGTTTTGTTGTAGACAGAGAGTGAGCGTAGCAGCTGCACAGCTCTTGTTCGCTTACTTCCACGGAGCTGACTCTTATGCCAAACCCAGCTTGTTGTAGCTGCACTCTAACTGCAGCTTGTTGTAGCTGCACTCTAACTGCAGCTTGTTGTAGCTGCACTCTAACTGCAGCTTGTTGTAGCTGCACTCTAACTGCAGCTTGTTGTAGCTGCACTCTAACTGCAGCTTGTTGTAGCTGCACTCTAACTGCAGCTTGTTGTAGCTGCACTCTAACTGCAGCTTGTTGTAGCTGCACTCTAACTGCAGCTTGTTGTAGCTGCACTCTAACTGCAGCTTGTTGTAGCTGCACTCTAACTGCAGCTTGTCGTAGCTGCACTCTAACTGCAGCTTGTCGTAGCTGCACTCTAACTGCAGCTTGTTGTAGCTGCACTCTAACTGCAGCTTGTTGTAGCTGCACTCTAACTGCAGCTTGTTGTAGCTGCACTCTAACTGCAGCTTGTTGTAGCTGCACTCTAACTGCAGCTTGTTGTAGCTGCACTCTAACTGCAGCTTGTTGTAGCTGCACTCTAACTGCAGCTTGTTGCAGCTGCACTCTAACCGCAGCTTGTTGTAGCTGCACTCTAACTGCAGCTTGTTGTAGTTGCACTCTAACTGCAGCTTGTTGTAGCTGCACTCTAACTGCAGCTTGTTGTAGCTGCACTCTAACTGCAGCTTGTTGTAGCTGCACTCTAACTGCTGCTTGTTGTAGCTGCACTCTAACTGCTGCTTGTTGTAGTTGCACTCTAACTGCAGCTTGTTGCAGCTGCACTCTAACTGCAGCTTGTTGAGGTGTCTTCTGGGTCATTCCATATGAAATCAACCAAATCAAAAAAAAATTCCAGGGTCATTTTCTCAGAATTGGTTCATACTCATCCTACAAGTTCCTATGTATGAGATATGTTGCCATGCAAAAAAAAAATTGCCCAACTCTCAACTGTTGCTGAGATATGACCCCGCCCATTTTTGGCCCCCGCGACCGTCGCGTCACACTGCCATGAAACTAAAGTTACCATTTCCCCCTAAATATTATGATTTCGGGTTTAAAAACTATATCCAGTAGCTAAAATTGCGCCAGGAGTCCATTTCTGGCATCAGAATTGGCCTAACTGCCGTAGTTATACTGAGTAATAAAGGATTTCCTGTTTTTGAGTTGCCTGATTTTGACCGACTGATTCACCGGGTTGGCATATCACAATCATATTCTGCTTTTGCATGTTGCTTCAGGCATCTCTGGGATACATCTATGCAAAATATCAACTTGGGTTTATGCCATCTTCCCTGTGAAATGCTGGTCACAAGAATGTGCGATTTCACATGCGTACAAATGGGAATCTTCACATTCTTCGATTCTTTCTTGTTTCTTTTTAGGCATTGTCATTGCCAAAGATCCTATGTGCCAAATTTGGTCGAAATTGGTCCAGTGGTTTGGGCCAGTTACGGCAGCTGGTATGCATAAGGTGTGCGTTTGTCAGTCACACCAACATGCCAAACTACTGACCAGTGTCATCCCAGGCAAACCACATTACTCAGACCTGCTGGAAAAGAATGTATGCTCAGTGGAAAATCGTGAGTGCATGCTGTTGTTGTGTGATAATTGTCCCTGTGGTCTCACATTGTACTTGTCTGCCACAGACCTATACAGTGAAGATTCTATTGGAAATCTCTGCCACAGACCTGTTCAGTGAAGTTTCTATTGGAAATCTCCGCCACAGGCCTATACAGTAAAGTTTCTATCGGAAATCCCTGCCACAGACCTGTTCAGTGAAGTTTCTATTGGAAATCTCCGCCACAGGCCTATACAGTGAAGTTTCTATCGGAAATCCCTACCACAGACCTGACAATGAAGTTTCTATTAGATATCTCTGCCACAGACCTATACAGTGAAGATTCTATTAGAAATCTCTGCCACAGACCTATACAGTGAAGATTCTATTAGAAATCTCTGCCACAGACCTATACAGTGAAGTTTCTATTAGAAATCTCTGCCACAGACCTATACAGTGACGATTCTATTGGAAATCTCTGCTACAGACCTGTTCAGTGAAGTTTCTATTGGAAATCTCCGCCACAGGCCTATACAGTAAAGTTTCTATCGGAAATCCCTGCCACAGACCTGTTCAGTGAAGTTTCTATTGGAAATCTCCGCCACAGGCCTATACAGTGAAGTTTCTATCGGAAATCTCTACCACAGACCTGTACAATGAAGTTTCTATTAGATATCTCTGCCACAGACCTATACAGTGAAGATTCTATTAGAAATCTCTGCCACAGACCTATACAGTGAAGTTTCTATTGGAAATCTCTGCCACAGACCTATACAGTGAAGATTCTATTAGAAATCTCTGCCACAGACCTATACAGTGAAGATTCTATTAGGAATCTCTGCCACAGACCTATACAGTGAAGTTTCTATTAGAAATCTCTGCAACAGACCTATACAGTGACGATTCTATTGGAAATCTCTGCCACAGACCTATTCAGTGAAGTTTCTATTGGAAATCTCCGCCACAGGCCTATACAGTAAAGTTTCTATCGGAAATCCCTGCCACAGACCTGTTCAGTGAAGTTTCTATTGGAAATCTCCGCCACAGGCCTATACAGTGAAGTTTCTATCGGAAATCCCTACCACAGACCTGTACAATGAAGTTTCTTTATTAGATATCTCTGCCACAGACCTATACAGTGAAGATTCTATTAGAAATCTCTGCCACAGACCTATACAGTGAAGATTCTATTAGAAATCTCTGGTGCATGTATGAGGGGGACATTTTGAGCTGTGGTCCAGGACTTTTGTGTTCAGAACTGTCACGGTAAAAAAAATTGGGGGATAAATCATTTCATGATCGTATTGTCCACAAAATTGACAATAACATTACATATTCCATAAATACTGTCACCAGATGTGAGTCAACAACCACAGACCTATACAGTGAAGTTTCTATTAGAAATCTCTGCCACAGACCTATACAGTGACGATTCTATTGGAAATCTCTGCCACAGACCTGTTCAGTGAAGTTTCTATTGGAAATCTCCGCCACAGGCCTATACAGTAAAGTTTCTATCGGAAATCCCTGCCACAGACCTGTTCAGTGAAGTTTCTATTGGAAATCTCCGCCACAGGCCTATACAGTGAAGTTTCTATCGGAAATCTCTACCACAGACCTGTACAATGAAGTTTCTATTAGATATCTCTGCCACAGACCTATACAGTGAAGATTCTATTAGAAATCTCTGCCACAGACCTATACAGTGAAGTTTCTATTGGAAATCTCTGCCACAGACCTATACAGTGAAGATTCTATTAGAAATCTCTGCCACAGACCTATACAGTGAAGATTCTATTAGGAATCTCTGCCACAGACCTATACAGTGAAGTTTCTATTAGAAATCTCTGCAACAGACCTATACAGTGACGATTCTATTGGAAATCTCTGCCACAGACCTATTCAGTGAAGTTTCTATTGGAAATCTCCGCCACAGGCCTATACAGTAAAGTTTCTATCGGAAATCCCTGGCACAGACCTGTTCAGTGAAGTTTCTATTGGAAATCTCCGCCACAGGCCTATACAGTGAAGTTTCTATCGGAAATCCCTACCACAGACCTGTACAATGAAGTTTCTATTAGATATCTCTGCCACAGACCTATACAGTGAAGATTCTATTAGAAATCTCTGCCACAGACCTATACAGTGAAGATTCTATTAGAAATCTCTGCCACAGACCTATACAGTGAAGTTTCTATTAGAAATCTCTGCCACAGACCTATACAGTGACGATTCTATTGGAAATCTCTGCCACAGACCTGTTCAGTGAAGTTTCTATTGGAAATCTCCGCCACAGGCCTATACAGTAAAGTTTCTATCGGAAATCCCTGCCACAGACCTGTTCAGTGAAGTTTCTATTGGAAATCTCCGCCACAGGCCTATACAGTGAAGTTTCTATCGGAAATCTCTACCACAGACCTGTACAATGAAGTTTCTATTAGATATCTCTGCCACAGACCTATACAGTGAAGATTCTATTAGAAATCTCTGCACAGACCTATACAGTGAAGTTTCTATCGGAAATCCCTACCACAGACCTGTACAATGAAGTTTCTATTAGATATCTCTGCCACAGACCTATACAGTGACGATTCTATTAGAAATCTCTGCCACAGACCTATACAGTGAAGATTCTATTAGAAATCTCTGCCACAGACCTATACAGTGAAGATTCTATTAGAAATCTCTGCCACAGACCTATACAGTGAAGATTCTATTAGAAATCTCTGCCACAGACCTATACAGTGAAGTTTCTATTAGAAATCTCTGCCACAGACCTGTACAGTGAAGTTTCTATTAGAAATCTCTGCCACAGACCTATACAGTGAAGTTTCTATTAGAAATCTCTGCCACAGACCTATACAGTGACGATTCTATTGGAAATCTCTGCCACAGACCTGTTCAGTGAAGTTTCTATTGGAAATCTCCGCCACAGGCCTATACAGTAAAGTTTCTATCGGAAATCCCTGCCACAGACCTGTTCAGTGAAGTTTCTATTGGAAATCTCCGCCACAGGCCTATACAGTGAAGTTTCTATCGGAAATCCCTACCACAGACCTGTACAATGAAGTTTCTATTAGATATCTCTGCCACAGACCTATACAGTGAAGATTCTATTAGAAATCTCTGCCACAGACCTATACAGTGAAGATTCTATTAGAAATCTCTGCCACAGACCTATACAGTGAAGTTTCTATTAGAAATCTCTGCCACAGACCTGTACAGTGAAGATTCTATTAGAAATCTCTGCCACAGACCTATACAGTGAAGATTCTATTAGAAATCTCTGCCACAGACCTATACAGTGAAGTTTCTATTAGAAATCTCTGCCACAGACCTGTACAGTGAAGATTCTATTAGAAATCTCTGCCACAGACCTATACAGTGAAGTTTCTATTAGAAATCTCTGCCACAGACCTATACAGTGAAGTTTCTATTAGAAATCTCTGCACAGACCTATTCAGTGAAGTTTCTATTGGAAATCTCCGCCACAGGCCTATACAGTGAAGTTTCTATCGGAAATCCCTACCACAGACCTGTACAATGAAGTTTCTATTAGATATCTCTGCCACAGACCTATACAGTGAAGATTCTATTAGAAATCTCTGCCACAGACCTATACAGTGAAGATTCTATTAGAAATCTCTGCCACAGACCTATACAGTGAAGTTTCTATTAGAAATCTCTGCCACAGACCTGTACAGTGAAGATTCTATTAGAAATCTCTGCCACAGACCTATACAGTGAAGATTCTATTAGAAATCTCCGCCACAGGCCTATACAGTGAAGTTTCTATCGGAAATCCCTACCACAGACCTGTACAATGAAGTTTCTATTAGATATCTCTGCCACAGACCTATACAGTGAAGATTCTATTAGAAATCTCTGCCACAGACCTATACAGTGAAGATTCTATTAGAAATCTCTGCCACAGACCTATACAGTGAAGTTTCTATTAGAAATCTCTGCCACAGACCTGTACAGTGAAGATTCTATTAGAAATCTCTGCCACAGACCTATACAGTGAAGATTCTATTAGAAATCTCTGCCACAGACCTATACAGTGAAGTTTCTATTAGAAATCTCTGCCACAGACCTGTACAGTGAAGATTCTATTAGAAATCTCTGCCACAGACCTATACAGTGAAGTTTCTATTAGAAATCTCTGCCACAGACCTATACAGTGAAGTTTCTATTGGAAATCTCTACCACAGACCTGTACAATGAAGTTTCTATTAGATATCTCTGCCACAGACCTATACAGTGAAGATTCTATTAGAAATCTCTGCCACAGACCTATACAGTGAAGATTCTATTAGAAATCTCTGCCACAGACCTATACAGTGAAGTTTCTATTAGAAATCTCTGCCACAGACCTGTACAGTGAAGATTCTATTAGAAATCTCTGTGGTTTTCTAATAGAATCTTCACTGTACAGGTCTGTACAGTGAAGATTCTATTAGAAATCTCTGCCACAGACCTATACAGTGAAGTTTCTATTAGAAATCTCTGCCACAGACCTGTACAGTGAAGATTCTATTAGAAATCTCTGCCACAGACCTATACAGTGAAGTTTCTATTAGAAATCTCTGCCACAGACCTATACAGTGAAGTTTCTATTAGAAATCTCTGCCACAGACCTATTCAGTGAAGTTTCTATTGGAAATCTCTGCCACAGACCTATACAGTGAAGTTTCTATTAGAAATCTCTGCCACAGACCTATTCAGTGAAGTTTCTATTGGAAATCTCTGCCACAGACCTATAAAGTGAAGATTCTATTAGAAATCTCTGCCACAGACCTATACAGTGAAGATTCTATTAGAAATCTCTGCCACAGACCTATACAGTGAAGTTTCTATTAGAAATCTCTGCCACAGACCTGTACAGTGAAGATTCTATTAGAAATCTCTGCCACAGACCTGTACAGTGAAGTTTATATTGGAATTCTCTGCCACAGGCCTATACAGTGAAGTTTCTATTAGAAATCTCTGCCACAGACCTATACAGTGAAGTTTCTATTAGAAATCTCTGCCACAGACCTATACAGTGAAGTTTCTATTAGAAATCTCTGCCACAGACCTATACAGTGAAGTTTCTATTAGAAATCTCTGCCACAGACCTATACAGTGAAGTTTCTATTAGAAATCTCTGCCACAGACCTATTCAGTGAAGTTTCTATTAGAAATCTCTGCCACAGACCTATACAGTGAAGTTTCTATTAGAAATCTCTGCCACAGACCTATAAAGTTTATGTTTGTAGCACATTTTGGGGGAAATTTTTGGGGGGTGGATTTTTTTTTTAATTAAAAAATATATATATATACATGAGGTCACCCATCCCAAGCTGTGATGTCATCTAAACATAAAAAACAACAACTTAGATTGCCACCTAGTCCCTGGACCCCCTTCATGGATCCTCTAGGGGAACACTAGGAATCCCATGGTCCTAGCCAGCGTGAGGTCGCATTACTAATGCACTGATGCTGAGGATTATGGCAGCAGAGAGAACCTAACCTTGGCAAGGTGAGGTGTGTCTTATGGCAGCAGAGAGAACCTAACCTTGGCAAGGTGAGGTGTGTCTTATGGCAGCAGAGAGAACCTAACCTTGGCAAGGTGAGTGTGTGTCTTATGGCAGCAGAGAGAACCTAACCTTGGCAAGGTGAGGTGTGTCTTATGGCAGCAGAGAGAGAACCTAACCTTGGCAAGGTGAGGTGTGTCTTATGGCAGCAGAGAGAACCTAACCTTGGCAAGGTGAGGTATGTCTTATGGCAGCAGAGAGAACCTAACCATGGCAAGGTGAGTGTGTGTCTTATGGCAGCAGAGAGAACCTAACCTTGGCAAGGTGAGTGTGTGTCTTATGGTAGCAGAGAGAACCTAACCTTGGCAAGGTGAGGTGTGTCTTATGGCAGCAGAGAGAACCTAACCTTGGCAAGGTGAGTGTGTGTCTTATGGCAGCAGAGAGAGAACCTAACCTTGGCAAGGTGAGGTGTGTCTTATGGCAGCAGAGAGAGAACCTAACCTTGGCAAGGTGAGGTGTGTCTTATGGCAGCAGAGAGAACCTAACCTTGGCAAGGTGAGGTATGTCTTATGGCAGCAGAGAGAACTAACCATGGCAAGGTGAGTGTGTGTCTTATGGCAGCAGAGAGAACCTAACCTTGGCAAGGTGAGTGTGTGTCTTATGGTAGCAGAGAGAACCTAACCTTGGCAAGGTGAGGTGTGTCTTATGGCAGCAGAGAGAACCTAACCTTGGCAAGGTGAGTGTGTGTCTTATGGCAGCAGAGAGAACCTAACCTTGGCAAGGTGAGTGTGTGTCTTATGGCAGCAGAGAGAACCTAACCTTGGCAAGGTGAGTGTGTGTCTTATGGCAGCAGAGAGAACCTAACCTTGGCAAGGTGAGGTGTGTCTTATGGCAGCAGAGAGAACCTAACCTTGGCAAGGTGAGTGTGTGTCTTATGGCAGCAGAGAGAACCTAACCTTGGCAAGGTGAGGTGTGTCTTATGGCAGCAGAGAGAACCTAACCTTGGCAAGGTGAGTGTGTGTCTTATGGCAGCAGAGAGAACCTAACCTTGGCAAGGTGAGGTGTGTCTTATGGCAGCAGAGAGAACCTAACCTTGGCAAGGTGAGGTGTGTCTTATGGCAGCAGAGAGAACCTAACCTTGGCAAGGTGAGGTGTGTCTTATGGCAGCAGAGAGAACCTAACCTTGGCAAGGTGAGTGTGTGTCTTATGGCAGCAGAGAGAACCTAACCTTGGCAAGGTGAGGGTGTGTCTTAGGAAGATGCCACTGGAGGAGTGGGGGTACATCTGCGAGGAGAGGAGGACCAAGAGCAGCTGCAAGGCCTGCACGTGCACGTCGTATGTGAAGGGCCTACAACAGCAACAGCAACAACAAGAACAACAGCAACAACAACAACACAAGAATTGATTTATTAACAACACACATACACACACACCATGAAACTCTACATGGATGCCACCATATCTTCATCAAACATGTAGTTAAGAGTCTATCACACACCTCTGGTGTTGTCATCAATCCCCTTGTCATCCATGGATGGCCAAGTCTCTAAGGATACCCACGGATTCTCTGACAGACGGGGCATGGACTATATGTGGACATCAGTGGACGGTCCGTGGACATCCCTAGTGACTGGGTCATCCATGGATGATATGGGATTGACGACAATACCACCGGATGACCTCAAGTTTACAGACAAGGTTTGTATGTATATATCACCAGATTTGATTGTGTGGGGGTAGCAAGCAATGAAGGTGGTGTGTGGCACACCAGCAATGAAGATGTGGTGTGTGGCACACTAGCAATGAAGGTGGTGTGTGGCACACCAGCAATGAAGGTAGTGTGTGTGGCACACCAGCAATGAAGGCAGTGTGTTGCACACACAGTTCAGAGGTGCCGGGACCACCAGGTAGGACCAGACCATACTGTGGGTATGTCCAGCATTGCTTCTTTTAAAAATCTTTCATAATTCAATGACACCTTTACTGATATACTACTAACAGTGTTTCAAGTGTCAGCTCATTATTGTCAACCATTCTTGAGTTATGATACTTTCTATGCTGCCAGTTCATTGTATACCGGTTAAGAAATGGACGAGAAGAAGCATGAGTAACACGGCTTCCCATTGAGCATGGAAGACACGCAAACATCTATAAATCAGGCAATGCTTCCATTTAGTAAACATACTGTTAAATGACACGTTCTTTGCTCCTGATCAGTTTTTCTCAACCCTTTTTTCTGGTAGAGTCCAATGTGCACTCACCTCACCTCCTAGTAATGAAAAAGGGCTCACCTCACCTCCTAGTAATGAAAAAGGGCTCACCTCACCTCCTAGTAATGAAAAAGGCTCACCTCACCTCCTAGTAATGAAAAAGGGCTCACCTCACCTGCCAGTAATGAAAAAGGGCTCACCTCACCTCCCAGTAATGAAAAAGGGCTCACCTCACCTCCCAGCTCCCAGTAATGAAAAAGGGCTCACCTCACCTCCCAGTAATGAAAAAGGACTAACCTCACCTCCCAGTAATGAAAAAGGGCTCACCTCACCTGCCAGTAATGAAAAGGGCTCACCTTACCTCCCAGTAATGAAAAAGGACTCACCTCACCTCCCAGTAATGAAAAAGGGCTCACCTCACCTGCCAGTAATGAAAAAGGCTCACCTCACCTCCCAGTATTGAAAAAGGGCTCACCTCACCTCCTAGTATTGAAAAAGGGCTCACCTCACCTGCCAGTAATGAAAAAGGCTCACCTCACCTCCTAGTATTGAAAAAGGGCTCACCTCACCTGCCAGTAATGAAAAAGGGCTCACCTCACCTCCCAGTAATGAAAAAGGGCCCACCTCACCTCCCAGTAATGAAAAAGGGCTCACCTCACCTCCTAGTAATGAAAAAGGCTCACCTCACCTCCCAGTAATGAAAAAGGCTCACCTCACCTCCCAGTAATGAAAAAGGGCCCACCTCACCTCCCAGTAATGAAAAAGGGCTCACCTCACCTCCCAGTAATGAAAAAGGGCTCACCTCACCTCATAGTAATGAAAAAGGGCTCACCTCACCTCCTAGTAATGAAAAAGGCTCACCTCACCTCCCAGTAATGAAAAAGGGCTCACCTCACCTGCCAGTAATGAAAAAGGGCTCACCTCACCTCCCAGTAATGAAAAAGGGCCTCCCAGTAATGAAAAAGGGCTCACCTCACCTCCCAGTAATGAAAAAGGGCTCACCTCACCTCCCAGTAATGAAAAAGGGCTCACCTCATCTGCCACTGCCAGTAATGACTCACCTCAACTGCCAGTAATGAAAAAGGCTCACCTCACTTGCCAGTAATGAAAAAGGGCTCACCTCACCTCCCAATAATGAAAAAGGGCTCACCTCACCTTCCAGTAATGAAAAAGGGCTCACATCATCTGCCAGTAATGAAAAAGGGCTCACCTCACCTCCCAGTAATGAAAAAGGGCTCACCTCACCTCCCAGTAATGAAAAAGGGCTCACATCATCTGCCAGTAAGTAATGAAAAAGGACTACCTCACCTCCCAGTAATGAAAAAAGGCTCACCTCACCTTCCAGTAATGAAAAAGGGCTCACCTCATCTGCCACTGCCAGTAATGACTCACCTCAACTACCAGTAATGAAAAAGGCTCACCTCACCTGCCAGTAATGAAAAAGGGCTCACCTCACCTCCTAGTAATGAAAAAGGGCTCACCTCACCTCCCAGTAATGAGAAAGGGCTCACCTCACCTGCCAGTAATGAAAAAGGGCTCACCTCACCTGCCAGTAATGAAAAAGGCTCACCTCACCTCCCAGTAATGAAAAAGGACTCACCTCACCTCCTAGTAATGAAAAAGGGCTCACCTCACCTCCCAGTAATGAAAAAGGGCTCACCTCACCTCCCAGTAATGAAAAAGGGCTCACCTCACCTCCCAGTAATGAAAAAGGGCTCACCTCACCTGCCAGTAATGAAAAAGGGCTCACCTCACCTCCCAGTAATGAAAAAGGGCTCACCTCACCTTCCAGTAATGAAAAAGGGCTCACCCCATCTGCCACTGCCAGTAATGACTCACCTCAACTGCCAGTATTAATGAAAAAGGCTCACCTCACCTCCCAGTAATGAAAAAGGACTACTTCACCTCCCATTAATGAAAAAGGGCTCACCTCACCTCCCAGTAATGAAAAAGGGCTCACCTCACCTCCCAGTAATGAAAAAGGGCTCACCTCACCTCCCAGTAATGAAAAAGGACTACCTCACCTCCCATTAATGAAAAAGGGCTCACCTCACCTCCCAGTAATGAAAAAGGGCTCACCTCACCTCCCAGTAATGAAAAAGGGCTCACCTCACCTCCCAGTAATGAAAAAGGACTACCTCACCTCCCATTAATGAAAAAGGGCTCACCTCACCTCCCAGTAATGAAAAAGGACTCACCTCACCTTCCAGTAAATGAAAAAGGGCTCACCTCACCTCCCAGTAATGAAAAAGGGCTCACCTCACCTCCCAGTAATGAAAAAGGGCTCACCTCACCTTCCAGTAATGAAAAAGGGCTCACCTCATCTGCCACTGCCAGTAATGACTCACCTCAACTGCCAGTATTAATGAAAAAGGCTCACCTCACTTACCAGTAATGAAAAGGACTCACCTCACCTCCCAGTAATGAAAAAGGGCTCACCTCAAATGAAAAAGGGCTCACCTCACCTCTCAGAATGAAAAGCAGTTACTAGGAGGGTAAGTGATCTTCATAAGAGTAGCCACAAGTGTTGATTTTCGTGTAAAAATTTCCATCTTGATTTTATGACCTCTTTATTGTCAGTAATTAAAGTCATATATACTGTAGTTGATGCAAACTATGCAAATATCACTGGAAAGCACAGAGAAAGGTGACCTTTTGAGACCCAAATGGAAGTTCAAACTTCAATCACACACATGAAAGGATTTCTCTTTTAACCATTTCACTGGTATGGTAACTTTATTTCATAAACACAACCTATGTGAAGATATGCCTTGCTATCTCAGCAACACTTCGTAAAACTCCCTAGCAACCATACGAAATGTGATAGCATTCGTATTGACCAACATTGTGGTTAGTGTTTGTTGTCATAGAAACATACCGCAAAACCACGTTGAGGTGAATCTCATTTGAACTTGACTTCTTGTTTTGGTGTGTGTTGAGCCAGTGAAAATAATAAGCTACCCTCATGTTATAAGTTACAAGGAAAAGGAAAATACAAGGTGTACCGTGAATACTCTAATAACATAAGGCAATAAGGTGAATAGGTTTCAGGAGACTCTAAAACGAAGTGCCATAATCACAGGAAGGAGTGTTGTGAATGAATGTGTCTTCATAACAATGAAAGCATATTATTTACGTGTTCAGTGTACCACAAGTTGATATTTTGATCTGAATTATTACATTCCAGAAGTTTGAATACCTATATGCATGCTAGCCCAATACATGACATCACAATGAGTCACATGACTATGAACACATGTACAACACATGTAACACAGACAAGAAAATACCTGCAGAAGCCAATAAATGCAACAAATAACAACAGATTGAAGCAACACAGGAGACTACTGGTGAGATCTGCCATGGTGTGATGTTTGAAGAAAAACAAAACAGTCCTTCTTTGTGACACACAGTTGCACCGATTTGCTCAAATTAACATTTTTTTCCATGGACTACCTGCGAACAAGGAAACTAAATCAGCCTTTGCAGTTCATGTTACTCACTGTAGAACCAGAGAAGCCCTACTCTATGCAACGACTGTTTCCATTAGGCGCTAAAACGTAGTACACACGTGGTCAAGCGAGCAGTGTAAATGAATTTCGTTAAAATTCCTTTAAAATTTATCTTCTAACCTCTTCTAACCTCGCACCTAATGAAAAAAGTCATTGTATTCAGTAGAGGCACTGGTGCTAATTTCAGCTCTCTAAGCACTTCAGATATTTATGCACACTCGGGTTTTGAGGTTGCCCCTACTTTAGCTCCAGTAACTTGGCTATAGTTATACCTATGGGAAACGTTTTAGTATCAAAAGAGAGCACACAGAGAGACCTATCTTTTGAGCTATATATCAAGTTCATATCATGAAGTTTGCAGAATCTACGGAGCTATAAAGTGGTAACCACAAGTTTATTAACACTTGCTACTACTTTATGGTTTTGTCCCCCCTTAACTAACATTACTCCCTGTAATTAACATTAACGTGATTAACACTGCCCCCTGAAACTAACATTACTCCCTGTGATTAATGTTACCATGATTAACACTGCCCCCTGAAACTAACATTACTCCGTGATTAACATTACCGCTTGTAATTAGCATCGAACCTTGGACTCCCCCCTGTAATTAACACTAGCCCCCTGCAATTAATGTTACCCCCTGTGATTAAGCAGTACTCACAGCAGAGAAACTTCAGACATCAGAGTGACCAGGCAGTCCACCAGCTGTTTAGACAACAGCGTCTTCATGGCTAAGATTTCCTCCGGATTAATGGCTACCCTCTCCACTTTATCTCCAGCACACCCACCATAATTAGCCACACCTCCAGTCACACCCGCTTCCTGATGTTCGTCGCCGATGCCCGCCGCCTGACTAGCGAGCGTGTCCAAATAAGGAATAGAAACAGGTAAATCCTGACGACGATTTTGATGATGATGACTTGACACGGTCTCCTTAGCACCAACTGATTGTCCATGATTGACACTAACACGACTTGATTCCAAATCTTTAGATGTCAGTCTCTCCTCTGTTGTGCTATGAGCGACAGTAGCGGTGGAGGACGATGACGGGGTTTCCAAGGAGGTGATTTGTCGCACGGTTTGGGCTCCATCAAGTTGGAGGATGGCCTCGACCTCCGAGAGGTTTTCCAGGATGTGTTTCAGGACCAGTCTAGTCAAGAGCAGTGCATTGTGGACTTGCCACGTAGTGAGGTTGCTATGGTAACAAAGAGGGAGGGAGAGAGATGATTGTTGGTGGCAAGCAAAGCGTTGCACTACAGCATCAATATAGGGAGTCAGAGCTGTATGGTGACATTAGGATCAGCCCACCCTAGCCCTAGTTTAAGACCTAGCCTAGCCCAAGACCTAGCCATAGCTTTATACATACGTAACCTAACTCTACCATTAAAGCTAGCATAGCCCTAGACCCAGCCTGGCCCTAGCTTTAGAGTAGCCTAGCCCTACTTTAACCCTAACCTTAGACCACCCAAGCCCTAGCTATAGACCTAGCCTAGCCCTGGCCTTAGACCTAGCCTAGCCCCTGGCCTTAGACCTAGCATAGCCCTGGCCTTAGACCTAGCCTAGCCCTGGCCTTAGACCTAGCCTAGCCCTGGCCTTAGACCTAGCCTAGCCCTGGCCTTAGACCTAGCCTAGCCTGGCCTTAGACCTAGCCTAGCCCCTGGCCTTAGACCTAGCATAGCCCTGGCCTTAGACCTAGCCTAGCCTGGCCTTAGACCTAGCCTAGCCCTGGCCTTAGCCCTAGCCTGGCCCTGGCCTTAGACCTAGCCTAGCCCTGGCCTTAGACCTAGCCTAGCCCTGGCCTTAGACCTGGCCTAGCCCTGGCCTTAGACCTGGCCTTAGACCTGGCCTGGCCTGGCCTTAGACCTAGCCTAGCCCTGGCCTTAGCCCTAGCCTGGCCCTGGCCTTAGACCTAGCCTAGCCCTGGCCTTAGACCTAGCCTAGCCCTGGCCTTAGACCTGGCATAGCCCTGGCCTTAGACCTAGCCTAGCCTGGCCTTAGACCTAGCCTAGCCCTAGCCTAGCCCCGGCCTTAGACCTAGCCTAGCCCTGGCCTTAGACCTAGCCTAGCCCTGGCCTTAGACCTGGCATAGCCCTGGCCTTAGACCTAGCCTAGCCTGGCCTTAGACATAGCCTAGCCCTGGCCTTAGACCTAGCCTAGCCCTGGCCTTAGACCTAGCCTAGCCCTGGCCTTAGACCTGGCATAGCCCTGGCCTTAGACCTAGCCTAGCCTGGCCTTAGACCTAGCCTAGCCCTGGCCTTAGACCTAGCCTAGCCCTAGCCTAGCCCCGGCCTTAGCCCTAGCCTGGCCCTGGCCTTAGACCTGGCCTAGCCCCGGCCTTAGACCTAGCCTAGCCCTGGCCTTAGACCTAGCCTAGCCCTGGCCTTAGACCTAGCCTAGACCTGGCCTTAGACCTGGCCTAGCCCTAGACCTGGCCTTAGACCTGGCCTAGCCTGGCCTTAGACATAGCCTAGCCCTGGCCTTAGACCTAGCCTAGCCCTGGCCTTAGACCTGGCCTAGCCCTAGACCTGGCCTTAGACCTGGCCTAGCCTGGCCCTAGACCTAGCCTAGCCCTGGCCCTAGACCTAGCCTAGCCCTGGCCTTAGACCTAGCCTAGCCCTGGCCTTAGACCTAGCCTAGCCCTGGCCTTAGACCTAGCCTAGCCTGGCCTTAGACCTAGCCTAGCCCTGGCCTTAGACCTGGCCTAGCCCTAGCCTTAGACCTGGCCTAGCCCTGGCCTTAGACCTAGCCTAGCCTGGCCTTAGACCTAGCCTAGCCCTGGCCTTAGACCTAGCCTAGCCCCGGCCTTAGACCTAGCCTAGCCTGGCCTTAGACCTGGCATAGCCCTGGCCTTAGACCTAGCCTAGCCCCGGCCTTAGACCTAGCCTAGCCCTGGCCTTAGACCTAGCCTAGCCCTGGCCTTAGAGCTACATAGCTAGACCTAACCCTAGCCTTTGTATTAGGCAGGCAACAGCTTCAAATGTTTGCCTCCATCAGGGACTTCTTAAAGACTCGATGCAACAAGGGAGAAAAACAAAAAGGTTTTTGGATGCAATGCCCACGCTCGCCCCATGAAGAAAGTGACCTTGAACAACCTCTACAAGCACATGAGAATACAGCAGCCATCAACACTGTGGGCTCAAGGTAAGGCTCGACTTTCTTTAATCACTAGGGTGTGGTTTCTCTAATTCAACATCCATTCCCCCACAAAACACAACAAAAAAAGTTATTATTACTATAGCCTGTGAGCTGCAGGGAAACAGTATCACAAGCTCGGAGCTGCGGGGAAGGCAAGAGCATCTAGTCGAACGTCGAGTGAATAAAAATTGAAGTTGATTAGTTTATGTTTGTCTTGCATTAGTCTAGTTTATGTTAGTCTTGTATTAGTCTAGTTTATGTTAGTCTTGCATTAGTCTAGTTTATGTTAGTCTTGCATTAGTCTAGTTTATGTTTGTCTTGTATTAGTCTAGTTTATGTTTGTCTTGCATTAGTCTAGTTTATGTTAGTCTTGCATTAGTCTAGTTTATGTTAGTCTTGCATTAGTCTAGTTTATGTTTGTCTTGCATTAGTCTAGTTTATGTTAGTCTTGCATTAGTCTAGTTTATGTTAGTCTTGCATTAGTCTAGTTTATGTTAGTCTTGCATTAGTCTAGTTTATGTTAGTCTTGCATTAGTCTAGTTTATGTTAGTCTTGCATTAGTCTAGTTTATGTTTGTCTTGCATTAGTCTAGTTTATGTTAGTCTTGTATTAGTCTAGTTTATGTTAGTCTTGCATTAGTCTAGTTTATGTTAGTCTTGCATTCGTCTAGTTTATGTTAGTCTTGCATTAGTCTAGTTTATGTTAGTCTTGCATTAGTCTAGTTTATGTTAGTCTTGCATTAGTCTAGTTTATGTTCGTTTTGGTTCCGTTTCTGTCCATTTCCGTTTCTGTCCATTTTTTGTATTTAGACGTTACAGGTCCTTGGAATGGAAGAGTGAGCTTTCACTTCATGTAGACCATTAGTTGCCCTTAACATCATCATCTCCACTCCCCTCCCCCCCCCCCCCCCCCCCTCACACACCCCAGCCAACCTTTCAACTCTGAACTATCCTCCCCCTTCCCTTACTAAACCCCCCCCCCTCCCCCCTCCCCAGTCATACCTCTCACACTTGGACTCATCCTTGAGCAGCGATGACAACTCGAGCACTATTTTGACAAGAGTCCTCAGGTTTTCTGTGCGAGGATTGTTCTTCACTGCAAGTGTTTCAAAACAAAACAACGAACACAAGAATCACTGCAGTATGGACCACTGCAGTGTGGGATACTGTAGAGGCTACTGCAGTGTAGGCTACTGCAGTGTAGGCCACTGCAGTGTAGGCTCCGTGTAGGCTACTACAGTGTGGGCTACTGCAGTGTGGGCTACTGCAGTGTGGGCTACTGCAGGGTAGGGTACTGCAGTGTAGGCCAGTATAGTGTAGGCTTGGGTAAGCACTATCTCTCCTTCTTCTACACCATAGCAACCATCTTAACCATAGCAATCAAGCAATGCTATCACATCACCTAACCCACCACAGAAACCACATCAGTTCACTTGTCCCCCCCCCCTCTAGCACTTTCTCTCACCTAACAGTTCCACGAGTGGTCTTGCCGATTCTTCAAGGATCCGAGAGTCGCCTCTAATAAGGGTCAGGTCAGAATGGAACAATTGGATTGGTTAATTAGAGTTTCATTATTCTATTTAGGTATACCCTTGGAGTACCTACGTTATAGAAACTTGTCGGAGTCTGAGATTATAATCGAGTTATTAGTTAGAGATTCCCTTAATTCCTTAAGGGGGTAGTTCACCCAAAACTGAAAAAAAATGTCTGTTGACTTTGAATGCCCATAACTTTTTTAAATAATTGGTTTGTGTAGATAATGTTATGCTCAAATTGTTGCTTGTTCTATGTGCTTTCCAATGATATATAAAATATCTCTAGAGGCATGTTTTGTCAGAAGATGCATGCAGAAATGCATGCATCTTCAGAAACAGGGACCCTCCTTCTCTTGGCAGACCCCCACTACTCATTTTTAAAAATCAAAAGCTGTAAATTGGTTTGTGGCTTGTCAAAGCTAACAGCTGTGATATGGATGATTTTACATTGCAATAACTAAAGTGGTTGTTGAATGGCAACGTGCCGTATTTGATTACTCGCTAAAAATACAATTTTAGCGCGTAATCAAATACGGCACGTTGCCATTCAACAACCACTTTAGTTATTGCAATGTAAAATCATCCATATCACAGCTGTTAGCTTTGACAAGCCACAAACCAATTTACAGCTTTTGATTTTAAAAAATGAGTAGTGGGGGTCTGCCAAGAGAAGGAGGGTCCCTGTTTCTGAAGATGCATGCATTTCTGCATGCATCTTCTGACAAAACATGCCTCTAGAGATATTTTATATATCATTGGAAAGCACATAGAACAAGCAACAATTTGAGCATAACATTATCTACACAAACCAATTATTAAAAAAAAGTTATGGGCATTCAAAGTCAACAGACGTTTTTTTCCAGTTTTGGGTGAACTACCCCCTTAAGCCTCGTTTAACAAAGACCCTCCGGACTCCAACCTGGGTTTTAACTGGGCCAGTTACATGCAAACACCCCACAAACACCCCAAAATCAACCTGCTTAGCTACTTTAATAGGTGACACAGACCTGGGCACGAATCAGTGTCAACGTGGATTTGGATTTAGACACCAGCATGCAGAGACATGAATTATTGGTGAGAGAAGTGTCGTCATGGAGAAGTTCCGGGGAACATCTATGTATGTCTCAGGGTCAAAGTTCATTCTCAACTAATATTGATCAGAGGTGGGGGGTAAGACTATAGGGCTAGGGCTAAAGCTAGGACTATAGGGCTAGGACTATAGGGCTAGGGCTAAAGCTAGGACTACAGGGCTAGGACTATAGGGCTAGGGCTAAAGCTAGGACTATAGGACTAGGACTATAGGGCTAGGGCTACAGCTAGGACTATAGGGCTAGGACTATATAGGGCTAAGACTATAGGGCTAAGACTATAGGGCTAGGACTAGAGGGCTAGGCTACAGCCAAGACTATAGACAATCTTTTCATCCAGGTCTTGGACAAGAACCGCAGCCACCAGAAGAGCCTTAACCGACGTAGGTACGCAGCCATGTGGGAACAGTAGGTGCCTCTGGACGGGGGACCTGACCAGCTCAAGAAAGCCCAGTCTTCCCATCACTGTACATCTTGCACAAGAAGTGCCAGGAGGGGACACCCCCTCTCTTTCTCCATGAGGGCATAATGCTACGCAGCTGGACCCCACCTCACCAGAAGGAGCCACTTGACAGGTCATCTTGTCGCACAGCTACAGAGAGTCCATACTCAGGACAGCCCACGTGGCACCGTGGGTGGGTCACTTCGGTCACAAGAAGACGACCGATAGAGTCCTTCACCATTTTTTTCTGGCCTGGAGTGAGACAGGACGTCTCGGATATCTGCAGACGTTGCCAGACCTGCCAGCACACAGCCCAGGGAACTACCAGGAAAGTTCCTCTGGTACCACTCCCAGTCATCTCCACCCTTTACCCGCATCACCATGGACCTGGTGGGGCCTATACCAGAGACCGAGGAGGGTCACAGGTATATTCTCACCATCATGGACTATGACTCCAGATACCGAGATGCCTCTCCATGACCACTAGCAAGGACGTGGCAGAGGCTCTGGGGGAGCACTTCTCGAGGGTTTGTCTTCCAGAAGAAATCCTAACAGATAAGGGGCCGACCTTCAACAGCCAACTTGATGGACCACTTCTATGACCTGTTCGGCATTCGCTCCATCAAGACATCGGCCTACAATCCGGAGACCGATGGAATGGTGGAACGATATAATGCAACACTCAAGAGCGGTTTACGTAAGTATGTCAGCAGATTTGGGAAGCAGTGGCACAAGTCCCTGCCCTACTTATTGCTTACATTTCGAGAAACTCCCCACAGCTCGACCAGATACAGTCCCTTCGGGCTGGTCTTTGGGAGAAATCCCCGTGGACCCATGGACGTGCTCAAGGAGGCATGGCAGGAACCCTCTGGTTGCCCTGACAGCGTCGTCTCACACATGATGGCCACCTATTCACGGCTTGAGACAGTCAAAAACATCACCTCCATCACGGAACGAGACACCAAGTAGAAAATGAAGTCATGGTACGACCAGAAGACCAGGGAGAGGTCATTCATGGTGGGAGATTTAGTCCTGTGCTGCTGCCATCCTCCACTAACAGGTTGCTGGCGAAAAGGCAGGGACCATTCCCCGTCACCGACGTCCTCTCCCCAACCACCTACCGTGTCATGATGGAGGCTTCCAAGAAGCCTTCTCACACATACCTCGTCAACAAGCTCGCCAGGTGGGAGTCCCCATCGGCTGCCTGCCTGCACAGCTCTGCCACCGAGTGTCAGGTACAGGACCACGAGGACATCCCTATGTGGTCAGCCACACCCTCAAGAGACCCACCAAGAGTAAACACGGAACTGCTCCCGACCCAGACAGAGGTCCATCTCCTTGTCGGCCACAAAAGTTGTTCACCGATCAACTCGGAGCAGACAACGGCAACGCAGATGGTCTGTCTCGTCAGGTCTGGATTGCTGACGGACCTGATGATCCCTCCCCAGACTAACTGCCGGAGGAGAAGGGGAGGAGTGTTGGGTATCCCCAACCCGGAGAACCCCTCCCACCCCGAACATCAAACTAACTGATACTAATTCCTTATTAGGAATAGCTTAACCACTAGAATGACTCTTCCAACATGTAACTACACAACTGCAAATTAATGCACATTTAATGTGGTTGACTTGTGCTGTGTGGGGACAGGCCTTTAGTCGTGTTCAAATAATAGAGCACACCCTTGAATAGTACACACAGCTAGGCCACACTTAAGAAGTGGAATGTGTGCACATGTTCTAATCGATGTACGTGTGTGTATGTGCATTTATGTATGTATTAAGAATGCTTATTACCTAATAAGGTCCTGACTGGGACAATGGCAGGTAGCCTGTTTTAAAGGGGGCCTGCCAGAGGCCCATGGAGGACCAGCTAAGTTGTATCTTGAGTGAAGCACCTTCGATAATCTCCTTTCCCATCAATGTCCATTCACTCTACGGCTTATTCCCTTACCTCTCTGGACACTTCGACCGGATGCTTTAGCCTTCATCATGGATAATGAGAAGCTAAGACTTGCATGAGTCTGCTATATACCGGTAACTAGCTACGCTAAAGGCTGGTTCACAATACCTTTTTTCTTCTGCGTCGCGCCCTCGAGCGTTCTCAAAAGTAGCACTTTACCGCATCCTCATGGTTCACAATGTTGTTCCAGGACGTGCATTGTGAACGGAATTCCGCCTTTTGACCTCTTTATTGAAGATGGTGAATACTTGGGAACCCGACTTCGACGACAGCTCTGAGAGCTGATGATGACTACGAGGAACACCTCCATTGCTTAGAAACTCCGCTTAGTGTAGCTTTCTAAATAATACGCAGGTTGACAAAATCACATGCGATGAAGAAGGAATCTGATTGGCTGGATGGATGAGGATGCTTCACACATGGACGCAAAAATAGAACTCAAGTCTATCCGAACGTCGCGTCCTAAAGCTAGAATGCGCATGGTCGTGCCGGTTCACAAGACGCTTTAGGACAAACGTGGCATTCGCTGTCGATTGTGAACCAGCATCTCATTATTTCTGATGAAGGCTAGAGCATCTGGTCGAAAAGTCGAGAGAACACAATTTGAAGTTGATTATTGAGAAGATTATTGTGTGTTGGTGTTCAGTATTATAAGAGAGGTACAAAGTCCTCTTAAGGCGGGGCTGGATGCAAGACTGGCTAAAAACGTTGTTGACTTTTGACTGCCCATAACTTTTTTTATAATTGTTTTGTGTAGATAATTTTATGCTCAAATTGTTGCTTGTTCTATGTGCTTTCCAATGATATATAAAATATCTCTAGAGGCATGTTTTGTCAGAAGATGCATGCAGAAACATCCAAGGCAGGACCCTCCTCCGTTTGGCAGCCCCCCAAAACTCATTTTTAAAAATCAAGCTAAATTTACAGCTTTTGATTTTTTTTAATGAGTTGTGGGGGGCTGCCAAACGGAGGAGGGTCCTGCCTTGGATGTTTCTGCATGCATCTTCTGACAAAACATGCCTCTAGAGATATTTTATATATCATTGGAAAGCACATAGAACAAGCAACAATTTGAGCATAAAATTATCTACACAAAACAATTATAAAAAAGTTATGGGCAGTCAAAAGTCAACAACGTTTTTAGCCTGTCTTGCATAGAGCCCCGTCTTAATGTTTGTGGTCGACATTTTCTCCTTTCTTGACAGGTTTACCCACTATGAAAGATATATTGTTTCTCCCCTAGTTTTTGTCGTTGTTGTTTGGTTGGTTCCTCTCTATAAATAACATAGGCAAGCAGCCTCCTTCAAGAAGCTGCTCAGGAGAATTCCGGAACAAACCTATCGTATATATAGCAGATGTCATTCCTTACCATGTTTAGCTCCACGATATATACGTAGGTCATGGAGCGCAAGAAGTGACCTGGTTTTGTCGAGGGGTCTGTGCTGTAAACTAGAGGCGCTCAAGTAAGGCTCTCTCAGTAAGCCAGCTCATTGTTCACTTCTTTGCAGTGAGCATCTGCTGGATCAGCTCATGGGATCGGAATTGCTCACCAGCGTGTTTATTGTGTTGATGACCTTTACCAACTCTGTTTTAACTTATCAAGCAATTGTTGCCCTGCTAAATTGGAGTCTTCGTGGTAAGAAAATAGATGCACTGAAGACAAATTTGACAAGGTATTATTTGGGAGGAGGGGAGGGGGGATACAAATTTATTACTTTAGTGAAGGATTCGAGCACACTGGAAACGTTTATTTGGAATACATACTAAGAAGCTGACAAGGTAAGGTATTTTTTAATCTTTATCGGGAGGGGGTGAGGGGAGGGTGGGGCTCCGCCATTAATACAAGGAGTGCCAGAACACTCCTTGATTCGTGGAAGCACCAGTCAAGTGTACCAAACGCACTCCACAGTTTAGTAATTTTATGCTTACAACTTGGAGGCCAATTATTTAGTCCCTCGTAACCTGACCCATTACACCATTACAGTGCAAGGAAAGGGTCTGTCATGACAAATTTGGTCCCCCCATATTTGGTTCCCCCTGGAACTTTTTCTTTAAAAAATATGTTCCCCCTGGAACTTTTTACTTGAAAAAAAAGTTCCCTCTTGAAAAATAATGGGCTAGGGCTAGGGCTGGGGCTAGGGCTAGGGTGGGAACAAAACTTTCAATAAGGGGGGAACAACTTTTGGGGGGGGGGGGGACAACTTTTGGGGGGGAACAAATTAAACGTTACAGGTCAGCGGAATAGCGAAGGATGTGATCTCAGTTGCTTCACAAAATGGAGGGCACTTCAAGACACACTTCATTTAGCTCTCACTTTGGGAGGTGTTAACTAAACAGCGTAAAGGAAATGAAGCACGAACACAATTGCTTGCCAAGTGCTAAAATAATCTGCTGGGTCATCCTCTTGAGATGCACTCTGCAGAGTTTCATTAAGAAGGTTTTTACCTAGTGTAGCATCTGGTAAAGGCTCTGGCTATGTAAGGCCACAGCGTATCTAGTGAATGCACACACATATATGCTGTTTCATGCTTACCATGAGTCCAGCCGAGCTTTACCTTAGTAAGCTGTGTAGTTATGAACCAGTTTAGGTTATGGCTAAAGTTGTAGCTAGCTACCATGCAGTCACTCCAAGGTTGGGTTATAATGTTACTATTTCACACAGAACATGCACGACAACGCACGTCACTCTCAGCTCGCTATAACTACAGGCTCCGTAAAGCACATACATTGATTTCGGTGGAGAATAGGAGAATGTCAGAAGTTCCTTCCAGAAGCCATCAACCGCGGGGACTGGAACTGTTCCAACGAATTTCTGGAGAACTACGTTTTCTCCGAGCTTAGATAGACTAGTTGAGGCCGTTAAACCCATTACAGCCGAAGTCTACCCCTTAAACAAATATGCGATTGCAGGTTTCTGCCCACGTATCAACTTCAAATGATGCCCACATTATGCTAGGAAAAGGATGTCACTAGAGCCTTCCACAGGGTGTGGCAATGCTGAAATAGCAGTCTTATATGCTGCGCAAGCGTGACGTGTGGTATACTGAGCCTAAAGGCTACTAACCTAACCGAGACCTAAATGATTCCCAGTCCTTACCGCCAGGGCTGACCATGGAGGAGGGCTTTTCATAATAGCCGTAGGCTAATTTAGCCAGCTTTGAATTGGCTATGAATAAATTTGCGTCAACAACCACTTAGTTATTACTTCTACTTTAACCACATCATACCCACAGACATTTCTTTTGAGCTTTCAAAAAACATTTGAATGCCTCGTCTGGTTGACCTTCAACCTGACCTCTTCATCACCATCTCGACCAAAGTTGGTATTGCGCATGCGCGTAATTTCGGGACCATGTAAACCAACGGTCTTGTGTCCGTCCCCTTCCCACCCTTCCATTCATTATTTTTCCCCTTCTTCTTTGCCTCTTCTTTGCCTATGATATAGCCACGAGATAATATATGAAATATACTATATAAGGACCTTGCCCTTGATCATTATACCTGTTGAAGGATAGAGTATTCCAGTAGAAACATGGAGAGGAAAAAAATATGTTGAGAAGAATTCATTAAACCTTCTTTTGACTCCACCACTAGTCCTTTTTCCCCTTCAGAATCCATGAACACTTGTTTCCCTTTTCTCGTGTCATCTTGACTGAGATGTTCACCATCTTCTAGGACAGCAAGTGAATATGTCCATGTGAGGTGTTCCACTTTGGTGGCATTTAACAACTCTTTCTGTGCAAATTATCGAGTGACATCATCAAGTATGCAATAGTGCAGGGGTAGCAGAGTTTGGGGGGGGAGGGGGGTTCATCTTTTTATGATGGTATCAGGTCCAAACATGCCAGACGATTCCACATAGCCCGTAGCCCTAGCCCTAGCCCTCGCTGGCTACTGGTTGGATAGTATAAGATGGTCCAAGATTCCTTCCTCACTTCCACCAGAACAGCCCCTCATGATGACACTTCATGGGTACAAAGGGTTAAATGTGTCTGCACATGTGTCATTCCAAGGCCATCCCCACAAGACCTTAGTGATCCATCAAGTCTCTTACTATCAGCTCAGTTCTTGTATCATTCCAAACAAATACTAAGCCACCCACAAGACCTTAGTGATCCATCAGGTCTCTTACCATCAGTTCAGTTCTTGTGTCATTCCAAACAAATACTAAGCCACCCACAAGACCTTAGTGATCCATCAGGTCTCTTACATCAGCTCAGTTCTTGTATCATTCCAAACAAATACTAAGCCACCCACAAGACCTTAGTGATCCATCAGGTCTCTTACCATCAGCTCAGTTCTTGTGTCATTCCAAACAAATACTAAGCCACCCACAAGACCTTAGTGATCCATCAGGTCTCTTACATCAGCTCAGTTCTTGTATCATTCCAAACAAATACTAAGCCACCCACAAGACCTTAGTGATCCATCAGGTCTCTTACCATCAGTTCAGTTCTTGTGTCATTCCAAACAAATACTAAGCCACCCACAAGACCTTAGTGATCCATCAGGTCTCTTACTATCATCTCAGTTCTTGTATCATTCCAAACAAATACTAAGCCACCCACAAGACCTTAGTGATCCATCAAGTCTCTTACTATCAGCTCAGTTCTTGTATCATTCCAAACAAATACTAAGCCACCCAGTGATCCATCAGGTCTCTTACCATCAGTTCAGTTCTTGTGTCATTTCAAACAAATACTAAGCCACCCACAAGACCTTAGTGATCCATCAGGTCTCATATATCAGCTCAGTTCTTGTATCATTCCAAACAAATACTAAGCCACCCACAAGACCTTAGTGATCCATCAGGTCTCTTACCATCAGTTCAGTTCTTGTGTCATTCCAAACAAATACTAAGCCACCCACAAGACCTTAGTTATCCATCAGGTGTCTTACATCAGCTCAGTTCTTGTATCATTCCAAACAAATACTAAGCCACCCACAAGGCCTTAGTGATCCATCAGGTCTCTTAAGTTCTTGTGTCATTCCAAACAAATACTAAGCCACCCACAAGATCAGGTCTCTTACCATCAGCTTAGTTCTTATACCACAGAGGGCTCCAGTGAAACTTGCCCATTTGTGAAGTTAGATGGGTTGTTGGAGTGAACTGGTTCACTTTTGGCAAGGAAAAATCTTTTTAAAAAATTAAAAAAAGCCCAGTCACTATGCTGTTGCTAAGTAACTTTGTTTATCATCTCTATATTGAATATTCCAATGGAAGTAGAGCGGATTTGGACCAGAAATTTATGGAGTTGTGCATTTTGTGATAAAAGCATAAAACTTGGTACATACATGGTTTCTCTACATCATAAGAGTTATTTTAAGAAATGGAACCACCTCAAATTTCACTTTGGTGACCTCTAGGCATCAAAATTCATCATATATGGCATTAATATATAATTTCGTGAATTTTTGGGGGTGCATATGCATTCTGAGCAGGTTGCTAGTAGGTATGAAGTACATAATTTATGGTCATAGCTTAGTGCTGTTCAGGAGCACTAAGCTTTGACTTAGTTCTGGTGCTTTACCATATTCCATATTTAGTCTGGTATCCACAGCAGGGTTTCTTCATTAAGACAATTGTCCAAGGGGGGCAACTGAAGGAACCTGGATTTTAAGGGGAGGGGGCGTAATGGTTAAAGATGTGACAAAGTTTCACAAACGCCATCTGGGGGGTCGGGGTATGCTTGAATGTGTGTGCGTGTGCAGGGTTTCATACCGGATTTTGAATTTTGGGAGTGGGGGAACTCGAAAGTTTGGTGTTGACGTGGAGGGGGGTGTACATAACAACTAGGGGTCTGGGGCACTCCCCCAGAATTTAAAAAAATGGAGGCATTCTGGGGGTACTTCAGTTCTAAAAGGGAAGTCTACACAGCCAGACTCAGTTTTATTTGGGTTGTGAAAGGGGGGGGGGGGGGGGAGGCGGAATTTCTTACTACTTTGTATGCACTATATTCCTTTATTAATGCGCATTAATATAGAATTGCTAATTGCTAAGGAAGGAAACATTTTTAAGCGGGAGGGGGAGGGGGGGGGGGAAGCTGGTGTTTTGGGGGGAAGGGGGGATAAACTGGTATTTGGGGAGATCCCAGGGCTTCCCCCCCTCCCCCTAAATGATGAAACCTGGTGTGTGTGGACTCCCCTTTTTTTTTTGGTTTCGGATTGGCTGAGGTGGCTTCTGCCTGGATATACTTGATACAATAATGTGGAACTAACAGTTGACACGAAGGTTGTAGAAAGGTAAACTGGTGTGTAGAAATGTTGTCCAATGTGATCTGTTTATAGAAGGGAACAATACTAGACACTTACATTATTGAGTGGTATATAAATTGAAGCACAGAGAGAAACAAAACATAAAAATGGATATTCGTTCGTTTTTCAGGAGTGCATCCAGGTAGTTTCTAGCTCTAGTGGTTCTGAAGATGGTAATGAGTCTGAGATTGATGTACAGCCCAATCCTCCTAAGAAGTATTGCTCAAGTTCTACTTCTAAACCACCTTCCAAGTCAGGATCTGGAATCAGGAGATACAACAAAAAGTGGGAAGAAACTTTTCGCTGGTTAGAGTTTGATGAAAATTTATAGGGTGCATTCCGCAAATTATGCAAAAAAGGGGGAAGATCTCTCAGAGGACTGATGGGACTTGGATTACCAAACCATTCACTAACTGGAAGAAGGCGACTCAGGAAATGAAATCACATTCAAAAAGCCTAAGGTGCACTTCCTTCTATCCTGTCAATTCGATGTGGAAGCTGATAGAGCTAGAAGAAAAGGATCCATTATCAGCAAGCTTCAAAATGTTCCAATATAGGAAGGAGAAAAACTCTAATCCAATGTACTCACTTTCTAGCTCATCAGCACATCGCACATACTACTAACTTTGACAAACTAGTTGAATTTGTAGCGAGTTGTGGTGGAGAGACTCTTCAAACCTTTATTGACAGAGCTGGAAGAAATGTAATGTACACCTCAAAAAGGGCTGTAGTAGAGTTTGTGGATGCTCTTGGAACATAGGTGGAAGAGTCTCTACTCAAGCGGCTTCATAAGGCACCCTTTTTTAGCATCATGGATGATGAATGCAGTGATGTTACTACCATAGAGGAGCTGACAATTTGTTGTCGTTGGATAGAGAGCGGTGTACCAGAAGAACACTTCATTGAAATTTTACCCTCTAATGCTGAAAGTATCTATTCTGCTTTAGTGGTGTACTGCAAGGAAAAGAACATTCAGTTTGGGAAGGCTTATAGGAATGAGATTTAATGGAGCTTCTACTTTCTCTGGTGAAAAAACAGGAGCTCAAAGAAGGTTGAAAGAGCTCTCACCTCATGCATTGTTTGTCCACTGTCGCTGTAATGTCCTTCAACTGGCTTCTGTGCAAGCTACATCAGGTATCAAGCATGTCTACACTACTCTGATGATGTTTTGGAAGTTCTTTCATTGCTCCCCAAAATGCGCAGAGTCATCAAAGGAGATTCAGAAAGTACTAGATCTTCCAGAGCTCAAGATTGTGAAACTGTCAGACACACGCTGGCTTGCACATGAGCGTTGTGTCAAAGCTAGTTACATCTCAATAGTTCTTGCTCTTGAAAATGTATATGAAACATCACATGAACCAGAAGCTCTTGACTAAGTAAAGCCCTTTCTAGTCACAATAACAGCGATGTACCTACTTGGCTACATTCTTCCTCAAGTGGCAAAGCTTAGCCGTGCCTTACAGACCAAGCACATGGACCTCTCCCTTATTTCTAGTCTAGTGGATGTTACTCTTAATTCACTTGATGATGCTATACTGCCTTCAGCAAATTGGGTTTTTACAGCTACAAGATGCAAGAGAAGAGTTAAAAGCAGAAACAGGTATTGAAGTCACTCATTTAGATATATGCTCTTTTCAAGAAAGAGTGGGCAAGCCTTTTATCAGACTCATCAAAAGATAGCATATCCAGCCGGTTTATATAGATACATCGTCTACCAGTTTTGGTAATGTTTTTTAAATTTTTTAAATTT
The DNA here is from genome assembly GCA_028752905.1 of Cladorhizidae sp. MBARI D1340-BT2. NCBI lineage: Eukaryota > Metazoa > Porifera > Demospongiae > Poecilosclerida > Cladorhizidae > Cladorhizidae sp. MBARI D1340-BT2. The sequence continues at coordinate 12,015,087 of JAQNBH010000010.1, forward strand.
TAATAAAGTTGGATCTGGGAGGAAATAGTGTCACTTTTTTGGACTTGTAGTGAATACTGTCTTCCTGGACACCATTCATAGTGAGAATATACTGTCCAGTCAAACATTAGCCATGTTGTGGGGGTGGGTGGGGGGGAGAGGGATTCATGACAAAGGAGGGATGGCAAAGGAGAGAGACATTATTCCACAGGTTTTTGTAATGGAGTTTACTTTAACTACACAGTTTATTGTAACTGCAGAAATCTGGCACTGTTTTCATTGATCTGCTCCCTACAATATCGTATGGTACAGAGAACTTCACCTCAAGTTTATTAACCTTACCAGATGTCACACTTGTGAAGTTTATTATACTGCTCATACTCATCCAAGATTACTCATCCAAGATTACTCATCCAAGATTACTCATCCAAGATTACTCATCCAAGATTACTCATCCAAGATTACTCATCCAAGATTACTCATCCAAGATTACTCATCCAAGATTACTCATCCAAGATTACTCATTCAAAATTTTGCCATGTCCAAGAAACGTACATAGCTACCTGGATTCATATGTACAATATGGCCTTGACTTCGTTGTTATTGATGGTGTGGAGAAGCCTCAGTGTCTGCTGTGCTCAAAAGTTCTTGGAAATGGGTCCACTGAAACCTTCAATACTGAAACAGCATCTGGAAGCTACACATCCTGCCCATGCATCTAATAACCATGCTAAATTTGAGGTAAACAGAGCTAGGTTTAGGGCTGCAAGAACACTGCCTACACTTGGCTTCATATCTAAGAAGAATTGGCCAATGCTTGCAGCATCCTATCATGTAGCGCAGCGAATAGTAAAGGCAATGAAACCTCATGACATTGCCGAGAAGCTGATTAAACCTTGTGCCTTAGACATGGTTGAACATGTATGTGGGAAAGAAGCAAAACAGAAGATTCAAGACATTCCCCTTTCTAATGACACAATTCATCGACGTATTATTGAAATGTCTCAAGGTATTGTCAACAAGTTATTGAACAGATCAAATCTAGCACAGCAAAATTTCTTTACAACTTGATGAATCCTGTGATGTTGCAAATTTGTCACAACTTCTTGTTTTTGTCCGTTACATATGTGGAAAAGAACTGAAGAATGAATTTCTCTTCTGTGAACATCTCCAAACCACAAAGGCTACTGATATAATGCAGAAAACACAAGACTTCTTTGAAAGGAACAATCTCACATGGGACATTGTTAGTTCAATCTTTACTGATGGAGCCCCAGCCATGATGCGAGTGAGATCAGGCTTCACTGCACTTGTAAAGCAAAAGGCACCCAATGTGACAATAACACATTGTGTTCTTCACAGACATGCATTGGCTGCAAAAACTCTTCCTGAAAATCTGAAAATGGTTTTGCAGAAAGTTGTCGAGACTGTTAATTTCACTCGTGCCTGAGTACTGAATCACCCTTTGTAAAGCTTTTTGTGATGAGATGGTTTCTGAGCATTCAACTCCTTTGCTTCATACTGAGGTGAGGTGGCTTTTGTGGACTTATTTAATCGTGTGTTTGAGCTCCGTACCGAGATAGAGATTTTTCTTCGTGACAGGGATTCAAAGCTGTGTAAAAACTTTGCTGATCCAAAGTTCATCGCCTGTTTAGGGTACCTCTCAGATATATTTACTCATCTTAACCAAGTCAACAAACAATTCCAGGGAACATCATTAACCATTGTTGAAGCAAGTGAAAATATGACAGCATTGCAGATAAAGCTGGACTTATGGGCACGAAGAGTTCATCAATCATCATCATCATCATAATAATAATAATGATAATTATAATGTATATATAGTCCTTTATACTGTGTTTGGAGTTCGGAACACCATGGTGTGTATGGGAGGGGGAGGAGCTATTGATTCAACGCCAAATGAACGATTTTGAAGCATTGAACTCTCTACCTAGGAATAGGGTAGGGTAGCCAAAATGGGGTGATATCGTCATGGAGCTCTGGTGAGAGAGCTGAGACACAAATCATCGGATATTGGTCTAAGTGGAGTGCTGACTGGGGTGAGTCAGACTCGGAACACTTGTGCATCATGGGTCAATTACCCCAAGGTAGCTATCGCTCGGACTACGGTGTATTCTTACTTATTATTTCTTCTTCTAGGAAGGAAGGTTGTAGGAGAGGGTCATTTTCCCGACACCGGTGTCACAGGATATTTCGTCGCTAGGAAATACTGTCGCTGAGACAGAATTTCCAAGGATGTTTTGTTGCCCCAGAATTGATGAAACAAAATATCCTAGAATATTTTGTCGCTTTTAGGATATAGTGTGGCTTTAACCATAGCTATGCTTTAACCAGGAGTGCATTGCCTATTATTGCATAAATGATTGATAAGATAATATACTAGAAATTAAATGAGTGGGATGATAATTATCATTTGCATTTCTGACAATTCCATGGTCTTTACATCGTTTTGGAATCCTAAGCCACCTAGCATGAAACCATTCCATGGATTTATTTCATTGGATGATCTTCAGCCCATCATCAGTCAGTCAGCAAATGCAGTATACGTTGACAGTTTCAATGTCTGATGTACAGGCCTTTGGTGTCCTTTTCCTAGTATAAAATTCATCCAGTGTTTGCGTCTCTATTGCCTTAACAAGATGCTGCCTCATCTCATAATTGAAGAAAGCAGGATTGTTACCCAAACAAAGAGCTCATGTAACAGCAATCGCAAACAGCCCACGATCATTTACTCGTGCCTGGGAATGCATGTCAGCATACTCAACACTAATGGAACTATTGCTGGTGTGAATCACGTCAGCGAATATTCTTATCAGATGAAGAGAGCCGCCGCATGTTGAGACTGTCATGTACTTTCACAACATTTGGTGCATAGGCAATTGTGCTGACAGTTATCCAGTGATTCTCATTTAAATTGAAGAAATGCACAAACTCACAGCCTGCTTGAATGTCAAAAATGTTAGTCCACTGCAACATTGTGTTCTGTAAACCCCTAACGTGAGGGCTTCATCAGCACTTGAGAATATCTGTCAGTCAGCCATCATATTCCATTATTTTCTTGCTTCCACACTGAGAATAGTTTTGCCAACTTTTGTCCAAGGGCTATATATATAGGAAAAGATTCAATGTTAGATTCTGCATTTTTGTCCTAAGTGTGAGATCCATGAAAGCACCTTTTCCAGGCTTGTTGGCACAAGACTTTCCAGGGTGACAATGTTCTACACATGTGCATCCATTTTTCTTGCATGCACACTGCTGGTTGCACATCGGGTTCTGCAGGTACAAAACTGAGTAGAGTTGATAATTGGATGAGCCTCAGTATCTAAAATCTCTTCAGTGACTGCAAAGGGATTGGCATGTTTAGTATGATGCTAGGTGATTTATATATACCTTGTAGCTGTAGGCCACCAGTTAACTATAGCAGATGAGAGGGAGGAATCTTGGGTAGGGAAGTATTTAAATCAGGAGAGGAGCAGTTATGGGAGGAGTCAAAATCTGCTTTTGCAACCTTTGCTTTAGTACTGTAGCCTGGCTGCTTGCTGGCAGGAACAAACGATTCGGGAGACATTATCACAATGCTTTTGTTTCACGCCAGAACAAGCTGATTCTACAGGGGCAGTCGAGATACCAGTACACGCATATGTAACTGTAGTCAGAGGGCTATCAGGTGTTTTTGTAGTAGTAACATCTGAAAGAAAGAGATCACAATCAAACCATAAACTGCAATATTATAATAATTCAATAGCAATACCTGAGAGAGTTAAACTCCTACAATCGTGAGCAGGAACATTAGGAATTTGGGGATCCGGGAAATCACTATAATTAGAACTCATGCAGCTAAAATGGCTACAACTTGGACTAAAAGTATATAAGTGGGGATACCTTGTTCTGTATCTCTTGCTCATAGTACAATTTCAAATGAGTCATGAGACCAGACAAAACTTTAGTGGCATCATTAGTACCGCTGAGTCAAAATGTTCCGTTTTCAGCCACTTCATGAATGCAGTAAGGACCAGTTCATCTTTGAACTTTTTGGGGGGAGTTTTCTGCAGTTTTGCAGCAAAACAAATGCACCGACCTTGTACTTGTTCTTGTCTTTGCCATGCTTAGTATCATAGCACTTCTTTTATCTCTCCTGGGTGGTCTGTATGTTCTGGAGTGCTTCCTTTCGAAGTCAATCATCATCTGGATTTGTTCTTCTAAGTCAAGATTCTGGCCATCACTTTTTGCCAAATTTTTCTTCCTTCTCCTTCTCCCCCTCCTCATCTCCATCAAATGGTGTGCCAAGCTTCATCTCAAACTGGTATAGGGTGAAGTTCTGCTGTGAATTTGTCATATTTCCTGCAGTATATAGAGGAATACTCTGTAGTATACCAAGTACACCAAGCTGATTTGTTGTTGAACTTACCGATTGGCCCTCTGGCACTTGTCACAAGAATGACAAAACTTCTTGACATCGTCATGGATACCCGGCCAACAGTAGCGTTCAGTCACTTTGGAAAAAGTCTTGTCCCTTCCGAAGCACCACCCCCAAGCACATCAGAATGGCATCCTTCAAGCACTGCTTCTTTGGGACTCTGTCACAACCTGTATTGTAGGAACAGTCACCTCAAATATCAATGTTACACAGGCATTCAAGACTTGGCATGTTTGATGTCTGTATCATTGTTGGAAAGAGAAAAGCTAGTCAGGGGAAAGTACACAACAACAACATGACCACTAATGAAAGTATATAAGACCACAAACGTGTGCAAATCCATGTGAAAGACCACAAACAGGTTCATGTGCAAGACCACAACCATGTGCAAGACCATAACCGTGTGCAGTGCAAATCCGTGTGAAAACATGAACCAGTATTTTAAGAGACTGTTGAATAACTATAAAAAAGAAGAGTAGAGAGCTAAGCCAGGTTAAATCAGAGCCAGCGCAGAACAAGCTGGACTGACTAGTAGCTTGCTCTAATTAATGTTATTATATGATTCATGATCTGATGATTGACCACTATACTTGGGAGTTAAGTACGAAGGCTCATATGAAAGCCTCAAGGTGGTAGTGTTGGGCTAACAAGGTTGCTTGTCAGACTCTAAATGGTGACAGACAAGGGCAAGTTAGTCGGCGCAGCAAGTGCTCGGTGACCTTTAGTGAGAAAAGTATCAACCAGATAGAGGAGCATTGCTGACACATAGTCTAGAATGTCTCGTGATCAGACAAGGGTCAAAGCTGTACATGATTGACCCACTCTAACTGATATCTGAAATACCGAGATTCTTAGGTGTGGCTTCATGCCACCAGTGGTACATTGCGCAGTTTCAGACAGTTAAACATGCTCAAAAGGTAGAGACAGCATTTGAAAGCTGTCAGGATGCATTTTGCTTACTCAAACAGAAGCTCACCCAATCTCCAATTCTCTAGTCTCGGTCCCATGCTCTCCTCTGTATTCCAAACTGATTCAGTGCTTACTGGGAATGGGAAGTCTTAGAACGAGAAGGCTATATGATAGCATATGCAAATCGCACTTTGACCAAATTTGAGCAGATTAAAAAAGAATGCCTAGCAATTGTTTATACATTGAGGCAGTTCCGTCATTACCTTTTGAGTAGATCGTTTCAAATAGTTACCAAAGGTATGCTTTGCAGATAGGCATTAGCAATGCAAGAATATAACAATAATGGACTTGGCTGAGGTCGGCAATTTGTAGAGAGGCTTGGGTTGGCACTTACCTTTTTGGTTGATCCCTATGATTTCTCGTCGGACTATCATGCTATAATTGTGGAATTCAGAGGAGTCTTATTCCCACACTGGCAAGAGTTCGGGAGACTCCACAGGGAGATCGGTGGCAAGGGGACAATTCACCCCACCCTCACCCTAACTTCTGTGGGCATGCTGTGGTCACTTTCCAGGGCTTCTCAAAGTTAGCTCCTCCAGATGGAGATCATTGGTATTGTAAATGTTGTTGCCTTAGTTGTTGCCTTATTAAGAAGCAGTGTGAACTCCACTTTTTAAATTGAAAACAGAAATCGTGTACTTCATGTCAAAGGTCAAAGGACTGGAATGAGGTGTTATAAAACACAGCAGTTTATTATTCAAATATACAAAACAAAGAACTTTCTGAACAAAGATTGAGGGAAGTGGAGCATCATTGTCTCCTCTGGTGCTCTGCGGGTACAGGTGGCATGGCAAAAAAAGCAGCAGTTTTGCTTCTTTCCTCGCAACAAAATGGAACCAACCTTTCAGCTCTCCAGTTTCCTCTTTTGCACTGCCAATGTCACATAACTGTCTCTTGACCCTCTCACTCCTCTGGTCCAGCATTCAGTATACAGACCTGTTATGGCTGTGCCAGCAAGCCATCTACTGCAATTCACCACTTTATATATCAGATCCAGAGGGTGGGTAATGTTGCTGGAAGTCCTTCTCAGCCTGTAAGCTATTTCATGTTATTATTATTTATTACGCAATGCAAAATGAGCTTATCTGAGATAATGACGGTTCTAATAGCTTATCATCAATCTGGTATGTCATGTTTTAAATATTTTTATCTTGAGTTGTTAAGAATTGTTTAGCTACATATTTAGTTCATTACGATAGTCGTTGATAAAACTTGCTTTTCCAGCCTTGATCTGTTTCCTTAAAATACTAGAAGGTGAGGTTACAGAATATTTATTTATGACGCTACACCGATGGCCGTATGCCATACTTTGCGAGAAAAAGATTTTCAAGAGATTAGCAAAACATCTGCTGGTTGGTTTTTCGGCTTTAAGCTTCACTTTATTCTCAATAGTTTCGGAGAAATAGTAAGCATGACTATCACTAATTAATTTATTTATTTATTCACTCACTCACTCACTCACAATTATATAAACTTCATGGAATTGTAGTGCACATGTACAAACAAACTAATGAGGGGTGGAGTGATCCAAGCTCAGCTTGTCATAATGTTCCACTTCACTCAGTCACATACTCACTCACATATATATATATATATGTAGATATAATATATATTATATATATATATGTAGATATATGTGTATATATAATATATATACATGTATTATATATATGTAGATATATATAATTTATATATAATATATATATTATAGATATATGTATATATATATATAATATTATATTATATATATGTATATAATATATATATTATATATATATGTATATATATATAAAACCTTCATTGAGTTTGTATGGCATGATATATAACCATAATGAGGGGCTGTGTCTGGGTAAAGTTCTCTAGTGACGTTAAAAAATCACTGCACACACACGACAAAAGTTACCACAGCTTAGTCACAAAAGGAAATGGAGGATATTATACAGACACAAACAATGTTTAGGGCTGGGGTGGGGGTAGGGAGGGAAATGATGGAGTCAGGTGTGCCAGGATCCTTTGGCGGAGGTGATCTCTTCAGGATTGGGCAAATTAGTCAAGCAACTGTCATATCCCAAACATTTCCTCCTCTGACTCTATTCCTTAGATGAAAACTCTCAATTGTCACTTCAAAACACTATGTTGACCTCTGTTCAAGGATGGATGTGACCTCACTGTGACACTCCCCTATTTCTCCACATCAAACACACTGAACATCTGTGCCTGTCACTTGGATTTTGATTGGAAAATGGACTGGCCACTCAAATCTTTGAACTCACATTTAACACTTTTTCTAATTCTTGCCTCTCTCTCTCTCTACTGATTGGACATGCATGTTTATATGACCATCCCTGCAATTAATGAAACTTGAAACTTAAACTTGCTGGAAATTTGTTTTTGTTTTGCAATATGCTGTATGCATACATAAGATATGAACTGAGGGAAGTGAGGGAAGCTTCACAGACTTTGTGGAAGTCACAGCTTGCGTGCTTGGAAATGCTACGTGTGCAATCCTTCCTGTTGTAAAGCCCTTCACTAGAAAGGCTCGCTCAGTCTCACCAGTGATCAGAGCTCTACCATCCTGTGCAGTCTTGCAGCATGTCAGCATCCAGCACAATATCATAGTGTAGCCACCTAAGTTTTGGTAGCCTGAAATGAACGGTTCAATATACAAAAGGGCAGAGAAGGGAAGACAATATGCTTAGGCTAAAATGGCTCAAAGTTAGGTTGCCAATAACTTAGCTCTAGTCATGCTGCAGATATGGGTCAGCCTCGTGTCCTTTGACCTCATAAAATTTAGTTGTAAAATGTAGTACAGCCATGGCCGCACCAGCCACACCAGCGGCTACAGCCCTGCCTTGAAGGAACCTGATGGCCAGCAAGCCTCTGAGAGATTTCATCCTGCAGCCCAGGTGTTGCTTCAAGGCAAGGAAGCCTCGTTCGTGGGGAACTCCTCTAGAGCCCACTTCCAAAGAGATGAGCTTCATGCTCACAGCTCTCAGATAGCTCGAGATATTTAGACTTTTCTTGCTGCAGAATTCTCCAAAAAGAGTATCAAAGCAGATGGTGAGTTCGATGATTGACTGCCAGACAAGGTCAGGTGATGAGATTTGGGCAGGAAAGGTGGTTTGGTATCCGATAATTCCCAGAGTGATCTACTGTCATTTTAACTGTGTCTGGTGGAGTGGTTTTGATAAAAGCTGTGATCTCATTGAGAACCCCATCATGTCTCTCACTATATCTGCAGAGACGTACTAACCTGTTTAGGACATGTATGAGTGTTTAGGACATGTATGAGTGTTTAGGACATGTATGAGTGTTTAGGACATGTATGAGTGTTTAAGCCGTGTATGAGTGTTTAGGACATGTATGAGTGTTTAGGACATGTATGAGTGTTTAGGACATGTACGAGTGTTTAGGACATGTATGAGTGTTTAGGACATGTATGAGTGTTTAGGACATGTATGTGTGTTTAAGACGTGTACGAGAGTTTTCTCTCGAAACCGCACAAAGGATGAAGGTATTTGTTTGTTTTCTTCCAGAGATGTAAGTGTGAGTTGTGAGGCAGAGTGTCATGTGACCATTCAGCGTAAGCTCGAAAGAGACAGAACAGCATCCACCCAGATTGCATTTAACTTGTCAGCCAAGATTGTAAGTAACATGCCCTGGCTGCAAGGGCGTAGGAAGCGGTGCGACCGGTGAGGCCATGGCCTTACCACTTTCTGAGAGAGCGGCCAAGGGAATTGGTGGCAGAATCCAGAAGATCAATATTATTTGCGCATGCCAGTCTGGCGTGGTGAACCCTTTACCTTCCAATGATTGGGAAGGTAAAGGGTTGACTACTAGCCTGAGCCTAAAGCATGCTCGCTAATAGTTTGTGCAGCTAGCCTGCTGAAAGTCACTTAGTGTTAGCTTTGTTTTCGAAGTCATCATCGAGACGACATGTCACTCTCCAAGGACTTACCCATTCCCTCTATTGGTGAGAAGCCACATCAACCATCTTTCAGTTTTCCAAAGCGTGAGTTTGGAAAAAAGAATCTTGTTAAAAGATCTTTCCAGCCACAATGGTTTACACGCTGGACATGGCTTCATTATGATGAGGGCCATGATTCAGTCTTCTGTTATATTTGTCTGAAGGCTTACAAAGAAAAACGGCTTTTTTCTGTCGCAACTATTGAGACTGCATATATATATCAACTGGATATACGAACTGGAAGGATGCTTCTCTAAGATTTTCTGCTTATGAAGCTAGCAATTGTCATAAGGATGCTATTTTGAGAGTCATTACTCTCCCCCAATCATGTCCGAAAATTGGTGAGAGTCTTTCCTCCCTTCATGCTCGGGAAATGAAGGAAAATCGGCAGTGCTTTCTCAAATTTCTATCTAATGTTGTGTTCTTGGCTAGACAATCTTTGCCACTGCGTGGTCGTGGCGATGAATCTGACTCCGACTTTATTCAATTGTTTAGTGTTCGTGGATATGATGACAAAAGAGGCTAAAGCGCAGAGCAAATAAATACACCTGCTGAAATCCAAAACGAGATGCTAAAAGTCATCATGACATGGCTCTGAAGGTTCTTCGTAAAATAGCAGCCTCCCTGCATGCAGCTCCATTCTACACTATCATGGCAGATGAGACTGCAGATGTGAGCAACCAAGAGCAAGACTTCAATGGTCAGTTATTGAAAACCCAACTTGAAATTGTATCAACAATTTTCTGCTCAGATGAGGTTGTACTATTAAATGACATCATTGACCATTTAAAGACCGCTTCACCTGAATTGCTATCTAAAGTTTGTAAATTGCTAATGTTACTTTTAGTTATGCCTGCGTCAAACGCTGTTAGTGAGAGATCCTTCAGTGCTTAAGGAGAATAAAATCGTATTTGAGGTCCACCATGACTGAAGTCCGATTAAATCATCTCATGATTTTGCACATTCATAAAGATGCGACTGATAGGTTGGACTTAATTTCAGTTGCTATTATACACAGTTGGTAAGAGAGAAAATAATTTCAATGCTGATGTGCAGGTTGATGGCTCTTTTAAATTGCTAGGGGTGAGGAGTTCTTACACAGTGATATGACACCAGCAATTTATAATAAGAAATGGTAATACTTTTTTGTTATGATTATTATATATAATTACAATTAAGTACATACAATATATATATACCTCCCTTTACTCACTTCCAAACTGGAACTATATACAACCATCAGCGTTTGGACGTTGCTTCGAATGGCCTTAGCACTTTAAAATTGCTTCCTACGCCCCTGGGCTGGGTAGAGCTAGTAACAGACCAGGCTTCACTAGAACTGACTAGTTCCCAAGCAGCTCTGGAGAGTGCCTTTCTATTTTGAGAAGCATGGTTTGCTGTGCCTGCACTGCGGGCCGGAGATTCTTCCTGATAGTTACTGTCAGCTCAGATTTTCCAGATATTTTTTCCAGTTATGTGCCTAACTGTGGCATCACAATCTGTCTTCAGAATGAAAGTGAATATTCTCCCTACACATTGATGTCAGTGCTATTGGCCTGAAGTTAGATGGTGGTTAGGGGCATTCTTTGCTGAAGGTTTTGGTGTGAATTTGATTGCAACTTTACAAGACAGCAACACAAGTTAATGTTGGGTAAAGGGTTTACACAAGAGATGGACACTTCTTGAAAACTCGTTACTCAGTATGAAATTTGATCAAGGGGGAAAGGAGCGGATGAAGTGGGTGGCGGGTGGGGGGTGAAGAGAAAAACATGGGGGGGGGGGGGGGGGGAGAGAAGTGAAAGATTCCATTTCGGACTGAGCCAGGACCGTGAGTACCAAAATGAACAGACAAAAAGGACAAACACACAGAATTTCCATTTTATATGGTCAGGTGAGAGTCCTGCTCTGATAAGGGAATGCTTTCAATCATGTGACCTATAAACGCAGACACATGAGTAGTGTTTTGAATTCAGTGGACACTTGGAGAGCTTTTCATACACACGCTCATTATCAAGCAATTCTACTTCCACTGTGCGCACAGCAGGAGTGCTTCCAGCAGGTGTTGTCCAAGCAGAGATCTCAATCGACTCTTAACAAACTTGAGTTTTGAAAACACCCGTTCACATGCCCCCCCAGTGCAGGGGAGGGTAAGTGCAATTATGTTGCACATATACAGTTTATTATAACTTCTGCAGTGGAAGTGGGACCCAATGAGTAATAAGAGAACACAATGCAGCGAGTACAGTTTCCTTTACAAAATGGCAGGCTTTCATCATCACTGTCAATGTTATTTGCTGCAGAGTAACTTCTTTCAGATTAGGATTACTAACTTCTCTCTTTGTCGAAGCCATCCCACAGAATATCCTGATGTTGGTAGAGAAGGGGTTAAAACAATTAAAAAAGATGATTGAACTGAGAACCTTCTGGAAATGATTTTTTTTTATGCCACCCAGTAATTGAGAGGACATTTAGATGGGGAGTGGGATTCAAAGTAAAGGAAAACAGTGAAGAATGATTCCGCCCGAGATAAAACTCTTGGGCGGCAAACCGAAAAAAGGGGGGATGAGGGGAAGAGGGGAAAACAGTTGAGAAAGATTCCTCCGATGTTTGAACCGGCCACCTTGCATACCAAAGTAAATGGACAAACACACACATTTCCCCTTGACGCACATCAGACTTGCAGTCCTATGCACAAACTCAGTCGAGTATAGTGGAGGCTGCCTGAGCACATTATAGCCGCCTCCCCATTCTGTGTAGGGTAAAGTAAGATATTATCAGTAGTGAATCAGAAGCCACCAACTACAGCTACTCTAATATTAATTTATTTATTTATAAAATAAATTATGGCATGTATTTTTTTTTTACAGAAACCCCCCCCCCCCCCCCAAAGGGCCAGATTCTCCCTTAATTTCACAAGATAAGTATATACTGTATTATGCAATTGATGCAGTACAAATAGTTCCCAATCTTGTCAATTGCAATAGTGTGTAATTCGGATGAACAAAATATTGCTGCGAACGTGAGGACCGACTGTCAAGCACACTAAATATTGCACTCTCATGCATGCTTGGCTCATTGACAGAAACCTTTCACTGGAAGAATGCATACAATGTACCAAATACAGGGAGCATGGGGTCCTCGGACACGTGCTAACACATCCAGAAGCACTTAGTAAAGGGTGTGAGCATGGCAAGGTGATGGGAAATAGAGAGAGTGGAACACAACATGATCACAAGTGATAATAGGAACAGAGAATAGCGTTTAGGCAACAGAGCTAAGCAATTAAAGTCTGTTTGCTGCACCAGTTTGTCTATCTGTCAGCCATCTATATCCAGAGATAGATTAAAAGGGAGATGGGAGAGTGTGGTTGCCATTTAAAGTACCATATCTTTACACACATTCATACTATGGTCCTGATTTATACCAAAATGTAGCCAGTGCAGTATGCTTTCTGATAGTAGCTTTTGTTTTGCCATACATCCTTATCTTTTGGAACTGCAAGTTGGAATGTGAAGCAAAATCACCCACCAACTCATTCATGTAATTAAGTCTTGAACGACTGTGATTGTACAAACACTACAACTTACCATAACAATATATATTTTTTTTAAAGTGGACTTATAAAATTATAAATACAAACACACAAAAAACAGCCCTAGCCCTAGCCCTAGCCCTAGCCTTGTGTTTATGACTTTGGAGCTCCTTAAATTCTACACACTTTACTGGATATTAACTGTGTGCTCTCTTTCGATATTTAAAAATTTGTACTATGCATGCAGCCAAAGTGGGTGTCCTCAAAATATGTGTGAACTGTTGTAGTTGTGGTTCCTGATTGGAAAATGTCAGCCATTGTTATCTATGCCTAGAGGAAACCCTACTCTACAAAACTAGCGTATTCATTAGGCGCTAAACCACGACTAATTAGGCGACAGGGTTTGCTGGAAATTCAACGGAAATTTTTTCACCCTACTCGCTTGCATAATTCGTCACATTTTAGTAAGCTGGGAATAGAGGCTGCCTATTATAGGTGACCAGGAAGTGGAGTGCACTAACCCAGTTGTCTGGGAATATAGTTTGCCTATAATTATAGTCCACCAGGAACCCAGTAAGTTGGGAATAGAGGTTCTATAGAGTTAACTCTGACTCCATTCCAGTGTCGGACTGGGAGGGCTTTGGAGGTCGTGCCTGAGGAGGCCCACCAGCCCAGTTAGCTAAAAATGCCCATGGACTCCAAATTTGGAATAACTGATAGTATGCATGCACAATGCATTTAATTCCATTGCTAGCATAGGTGGTTTAATATTATCTTTATGTTACATAGCTAATTGTAATGAAAAATAATGTATGACATGTGTCACATTACACAAAACTGGTTTTGCAGAAATAAGTCAGAATACTACTTTTAAAACTGGAACTTGATTGGTTTATTGACATCTAATGCAATAACATGACTGAACATTTTATTTGGGAATAGTAGGTAGCCTGCAATAATAGAGTAGTGAAATGGTATATTGCTACACAGAATAACACAATAGTTATGATACATGAGTAATGTTTTGACAGTGGACACTTTGTAGAGCTTTTCATGCACACACTCATTATCAAGCAATCTACTTCCACTGTGTGTACAGCAGGAGTGCTTCCAGCAGGTGTTGTCCAAGCAATCGACTCTTAACAAACTTGAGTTTTGAAAACACCCGTTCACATGCCCCCCCCCCCCCCCCCCCCCCCCCAGTGCAGGGGAGGGTAAGTGCAATTATGATGCACATATACAGTTTATTATAACTTCTGCAGTGGAAGTGGTACCCAATGAGTAAGAAGAGAACACATACTATGCAGCGAGTACAGTTTCCTTTACTTACAAAATGGCAGGCTTTCAAGATCTTCATCACTGTCAATGTTATTTGCTCAGAGTAACTTCTTTCACCTTCAAGATACGTATGACATTTTGCGAAATGGATGAGCTTCTCTTTCAATTCTTGTTCGTCAACATCTGCCAGTCTTGCAAGACAGCACATGGAGAAGTCATTGTCTCTTCTTTGTAATAGATGATTTTGGGAGGCTTTCTTGTAGAACAATATCAAAATCTTGATTACTATTTGAATCCACAAGCTCCTGCACTTGCAAACGAAAGGGGTTTGCTTCTTCAAAAATATCATCCAATTTGGCACAACTAGCTAATAATACAGTCTTTTCCTACTCCACCGAACAGCCTGATTTAGGTGCATACCACATGTCTGGAGATATTTTAATACTGGATTGAAGATAGCAAGTAATTTGTTTTATTACCATAGCAGTAAGGAGTGAGGTGAAACATAGACAGTTGGTAAGTAGTCCATCACTCGATGCTTTGTTGCAGAACTATATACATTGTTTCGGATATGCTAAGTTTCCACAGTGTAAGTAAAAGAATATAATAGCTTTGTGGCTCATCACAGATTCGTTGTAGGCTGTTTTCCCTAGTTTGTAATTTTTTTTGATCCACCACAGTGAGCTTTAACCACCTTTTTCCACATGTCCATTCTCCTAGAACTCTCATTTAAGAAACTACATGTTTCCTGAAGAAACCCCATAAGATTTCTTGGTCCTTTAATTTGTGAAATTTTTTTGAGAAACCGTTGATGAGCGATTCCCCATACAAAAGTAACATCTGGAACTTCATCATTGGGGTATTTCACCACTACAACTTTTTCTGATGTATTTGCAGAGGCACCATCAAGAGAAAGGCTGATAAGTGCTTTAACATCCAGCCCAAGTCTACCAAGCTTTCCAACAAGAAGTTTCCATAGGTCCTCTCCCTTGCCAGAAGTTATGACCTCAAATCCTAATAAACTTTCTTGAACTTGGCCTTCAGTGCCAACATATCTTGCAACAATATTCAGTTGATCTGTTCCAGAGATATCCACAGTGACCCATTATGATGCCATACTTTCCTCTACAGTCTTCATTTATAGCCCTTACAATTTTCTCTTGAATGCATTCAGTTAGAGCTTTGATAATATTGTAAACAGTTGTTTTACTGAGAAAAGTAATAGTGTTGGCCCGACCTTTTCCTTGTTGATTTTAGAACTGTGCTACATGATTGCTTAGTACAGAGTCATACTTGCTAAGAAGCAACACAGTTTCAAGAAAAACACGTGCTTTCAGATCACATGCACTTTCTCACCTCGATAAGGCAATCCCTGGCCAGCAACTAGCTTGATGACATCTATTATTCAAGCAAGTATCAGTTGATTTTGGATCCACTTTACAACGAGTAGCAGTTTTTGAAGCACACCTCCACACAGGAATCAATGAAGCAAAGTCACATCCATTGAGGCTGCGAAAAAATTTGTCTGAAACTTCTCTGTGATTCAGGGAAATTTCATGTCATTTAACTAACTGACTAGCTCTGCGGAAATGGCCCCTCCAATACCAAGCACAAAATCATCTCTGCGATTCTCACAAAAGCAACCACATATCTTGTAGTATAGCCAACCATTTTAGCTGCCATCTGTTTCTTTCAGCGTGAACATTTCCACAGAGAAAGGAATATTTTGTGTTGGATGCTCTGGCTGCATTGAAAGAAAATCAAGTTTAGCCTCAGAATCTTTGGGCCATTCTATTGCAGCAACAGTTCCTGAAGATGTGCTTGCTATTTCAGTTGTGCACCGGGCACTGCACCATTGTGTCTCCATTGGTTCATTTGATCATGTTGTGGCTCCTGTATTGGTATGACTTCCACACATTCAGTTGCATTAGTTGTCCCAGATGTTGAGTTTAGTATGGATTAACTGGTCATCTGTGGAATCTTGTGCTGAATATCCAGAATGTTTTCTTGGAAAACGTATATTTTTTTAATCCAGCCTGTTTTACCACATTGAGCAGGTCCCTTCTTTCTTTTGCCTTCCTTTTTTCTGAGCCACTCTTTCCCTTCTTCTCTGCTTCATTTCAATTGCTGACAACAAGGGTCATTTCACAAAACTCCAGTTTGCATGAATAAAATAATACAATGTGGCTTTGTGGAATGCTGTTTTATAATAACTTTACAAACTCTAGGAAGTTGCTAATCAGATTCTGATAATTCATTCTCATTAATAATTATGACAATAATGACATTACATAGCTTGACTATGTAATGAAACAAACATTCTATGCTGCAGCATCGGAATCAGCTGAATTTTTGGTGAACCAATCCAAGTTTTTGGGCTGTGGGAAACTAAGGGGAGCCCCAGTGGCTCTGAGGAGTGAGGAAAGGGCCCCAGTGGCTGGGGGGGGGGGGGGGGGCTGTGCCGTTCCATCACTGCTCCATTCCTTAGATACAAAGCTTTCCCATTGCAACTTCAAAATATTGTGTTGACCTCTGTTCAAGGATGGATGTGCCCTCACCATGACACTTCTATTCAAACAAACTTTGAACATTGTGTATGGAAGTATATACCTATAATTATAGCAGCAATCAGCCTGTCATCATTAGCACTAAAACAACATTGCAGTTGTCCGGCTGAATACAGGTGCAGCCGGCTGAATACAGGCGCGTTCAACTACAAGATTTTACTTCTCAGACTTCCGCCAACTCTCCTTCAGTGGGTTATCTTCCACTTTAGCAGTTGTTAAACAATCCTAAAACAACTGACACTACATTCATGTACAACTGCTTTACATTTTCCCTTATCTAAACGAAGGTCCCATAGGGTTGAATATGTCCAGAGAGTCTATTAAAAAAAAAAATTTTTTTTTTAAATAGAGTAACACTTAAATAAATGATAATTCACCAAAAAAATTGATCGTAAGTCAATGCATAGTATAACAATCTTGACTCAGTTGCTAAAAAATGTATTTAAAAAATGGAGACGAGTATATATTATTCTCTCATATCGTTCATTTAACACCTACAAGGAAAGTACACTAGAGAGATTCACCAGAAATTACAAGCTTACATGAGTATAGCTTACATGATACTCATAACATTGCCAGGACAAACGTGCTAATTAACAAAAATTCTGTAATATTTTGAGTGCTATATAGATAACTGAAATTATGTATAGCTATATTACAGATATATGACTGATGTATGACTGATGTATGACTGATGTTTAAAAAGTATCATTAGTTCACCACAGGCCAGTAGAAAGCAGAGCACAATTATTTATACATTGCGACACATAATCTCCTTCAGTCTCTCTGAATACTTCAGTAAAGATCTATCATCCCGCAACCTCGAATGAATGCAGTCATCAGAGATGGGGTTCCGATAATGAGCTACAATACCAATGCTGCTTGGGACAGTGTAGGATTTTTTATTATAGCCTCCCACAGCCAAGCAAATGGAATGTATGGAAACCTCTACTATCAACTCTGGTTTCATGATCAACTTTGTACGAAAGAAATAGTTTGGATGACACATGTGTCGCACAGTTTTCATAAAATACTGTGCGACAGTGAAGGTGCTACAGTTTGGTAGTCGTTCAGGAGGGTTTGAGTTTTTAGTGCTGAAGAATGCATTCTGAAATAGGAAGCTATGATGTCGATCTTTCCTTTGTAAACTCTGCACCATCTCTGACCAATTATTAGTCGAAATTGGGACAATAATCTCGTCCAAGTCAATCATTGCTAGATATGTTACTTCATACATGCTCCTGTATAGGCAATCGCTGATTATTATTAGTTGGCCATAATAATGCAGAGGATTGTGCATACTGAAATTTTTCCATTCAATCACACGCACAAGATTTGGATAGCGATTCAAGATATACTGAATTATCCTCGCACTCAACTGTTCCCTGTTGATGTAAAAAGTTATCAATTCCACTCCCATAAGTTGATTCATGGAAATGAACTCCACCAATTCTTGAACACTGTTGTTGTTTTCAACGACTGGACCTCCTACACAAACGCCAAATTTCTTGAGTGGTTTTCCTCGTCTGTTTTCTCTGTTTCCAACGGGAATCTTCATAGATGTGAAATCAGGGTTGCACGTGCTTGAAGTTGAAATCATGACTGATACTGGAGACTCTTCTCCAGATTTTAAACGGCATATGATGTGAAGAGTCTCTCCAGGTAACCTTGGCAGGAAGCAAGGGCTCGGGTGCTGCCTGACACCTGCTTCTTTCAAGCATACTTGCTGTCCATCGGCATAGTTAAGCATGCAGTAGAGAGCTATGCGTTTAACATCTTTTAACACGTAGCCCATTACTATCACAACTGGTCTGTTAGGTGCCCGGATTCTGTCATCGAAATATGCAGAGAAAAAATGATATGAATCAAACTCACCTTTACCATAAACTGAAGTCCATGCAAGTTCTGTTAGTTGTAAGTTCTCTTCCTGATCTGAGATCAGGAGGCCATTCAGTGCTAGACTAGAAGTATTCACTGGCACCACTAAATCTTTCCGTACGGTCGCTTCAGATTTTCTAATAATATTTTCTGTTCCAACCATGGTTGCTTCCAGCTGGTCAGCAGTTCCAACAGAGACGTCATGACCAGCCTTCAGTTTCACTTCTCTGAGAGTTACAGGTTCTTCTTGACTTCTATTTATCAAGATAATAGACAAGAGCGTGGCTAATACGCTAAAGGTCATTAAATGGACTAGGTAACTTCTCGTTGCCATCTACCCATATGCTCTAGTGAATCCGTGGCCGCACAATGAACTTCCACCTTTCCGGGTTGCTCTGAACTGGCGGGGAAAGGTAGCTGCTACCTAGAGCAGATAGCCCAGCTCCTTATCAATGATACTGAGCCTCTAGATCTTTGAGCGAGAAGTGCGTCAGACAACGGTAAAACTATGAACGCAAACCATAATTGACCAGCATTTATACACAAAAGCACTGGTGGAGAAGTTTTCCTGTGCGGAATAGTTCCCAGGTCCTTTCACTTGAGAGCACTTGTTTGTCCTCCCACTTTGAGCATAATTCTCCTGTCCTCCCAATTTCCTCCCAATTTGAAATTAAAACAATTCACCATCCTCCATAAGTGACCTGCAAACAAAATTTAAAAAATCTACAACTACATCTGCTCAGGGTAAACAAGTTGATATTTGGGGCACTAACCTTCAAATTATAGCAGATGGTACACTTTTCCAGCTTCTAATCTATTTTTGCACACAATCTGAATATGCATTCACTTGCAATATTTTTTTCAGTAAACAACATAACGAACAGGATGGAACTGGTTGTAAGCCGTTTTGGAATGATTCACGAGCAAAGAAGGAGAGAAGGATAAAAGGAGTGAAAGATGACGAGGGAAGGTGGTGAAGGAGGAAGACGAGGTGTTGGAGGTGATGGCAGAACACTGGGAAGAGCTGGGTAGGAAAAAAGAGGATGCCTATTAGAAGCAGGGATAGATGTGAGTGGTATGAGTTGGGGAAGTAAGTTGGGAAGAAGTAGTAGAGGTAATGAAGTGTTTGAAGAGAGGAAAGGCACCAGGCCCTGATGGAATGAGATGCTGATGTATGGAGATAGAAGGTTGGTGGAGGTGATGGTATGTGGTTATAAGGAGTAAGTCTGCAGTGGACTGGAAGAAGAGTTTGCTAGAACCTCTCCTCAAGGATGCCAATGAAAAGTTACAGGGGATTCCATTAGGTTGTAGTGGGGTGAAGGTGTTTGCGGGAGCGCGTTGGTGAGGAGGTTGGCAGGTTTTGTTGAGGATAGGATTTTGATGGAAGGACAGAAAGGGTTTATGAGTCGGAGGAGATGTTCGGACCAGTGGTTGCTGTTAGAGGTGTTTGCAAAGTGAGGAAGAGTTCATATCTGTCCTTCCTGGTCATAAGCAAGGCTTATAACTGTGTGTGGAGGGAGGGATATTTGCACAAGTTGAGGGATTTTGGAGTAGAGGAGAAACTGGTGAGGTTTTCTGTAGTGGGGTGGAAACGACAGTGATATTGAACAGAAAGAGGTCATTAAAGTGAGGAATGCTGAGAATTGGGAGGAGACAGCAAGAGTACACTAAAGTTGCATAAATTAGCAAAGAATGGTGCAGGGGTGGAGAGGTGTGTGAGGTCCATGCATGGTCAGTAAGGTGTGTGGTTGTAACTGAGGACTGGGTTGTTAGAGGATAAGAAGAGATGGGCAAATTAGGAGGTGTGTCATGTGTGAAAGCAGTTATGTATTGGGTAGGGAAGTGGTGGCAGAGGAGAGTATGGTAAGCTGATGAGAATGATCATGTTCCACTCCCCTACCCCCCCCCCCCCCCTGAACGGCTGGACACTCCTCCTAGTATTACTGCTAATCAAGTACTGTTGATGTTGTTACTGTTACATAGTCTCATACTGTGCTGTAGTATATGGTGGCCTTAACAGGCTCAGCAGTATCAAGATCAAGATTAAATTATATTCTAAATCTGTGGGCTTCAGCCTTGTGCTGTAGCAGTTAGCCTCGTCATTTTTCATCAGTGGAACCAGTGCAGCTGCTAATAGAGGTGTGGTTTGTAGCTACAGCTGCTTTCTCTCACCTCTAGGGTCAAGAGTGATAACCACAACAACAAAAGTTGTGTAGCTCAAGCTGTAGAGGCTTATATAGAAAGTTGGTAGTTGATCATTGCCTATATAACAATGCAGTAGTTATAGCTACAAATGAGGCTTGTAGCCATAGCTTCCTTGCAGCTATCTCAAGCACTGCATTGTATATAATATGCCACACTTTATTGCATTTCATGCTTCTAGATCTTCAAGGTTTAATTAGAGGCACACTTATATGGTGCTCCTTCCCTTGTAGAAACAGACAGATGGCTTTAAGGGGGTAGTAAACCATTTTTCTGAAAATTTTCTTTTAAAAAATTCTTCCTTTTATATCCTACCTATAGCTCTGCATGACCTGTGTAAAAAACTTGGAAGGCTGTTCTGGTTCAGAAAAAAAGTTATGGAGGATTTCATGCATGCATTTTGTACACACCTGTACTGCATGGGGTGTGTAAATGATGTCTGTTTCCCCCCAAAAACTTATGGTTACCACTTTAGAGCTCCGTAGATTCTGCAAACTTCATGGTATGGACTTGATGTATAGCTCAAAAGATAGGTCTCTCTGTGTGCTCTCTTTTGATACTAAAATATTTTTCATAGGTATAACTATAGGTAAGTTACTAGACCTAAAGTGGAGGGACCTAAAAACCTGAATGCCTGCAACCTCCACATAAATAACTCCAGATTGCTAAGTGCTAAAATTTTAAAATTAGCACAGGTGGCTAGAGGAAGCCCTACTCTATGTAATGAGTGTTTTTATTAGGCGTTAAAATTTAAGTACGTGGTCAAGCGCGCGGGTGGAAAATGAGTTTTATGGATTTTTAAAGAAATTCATTTTCTACCCGCACGCTTGACCACGTACTTAAATTTTAACGCCTAATAAAAACACTCATTACATAGAGTAGGGCTTCCTCTAGCCACCTGTGCTAATTTTAAATTTTTAGCACTTGGCAATCTGGAGTTATTTATGTGGGCATTCAAGTTTTTAGGTCCCTCCACTTGTAGCTCCCCTAACTTGGCTATAGTTATACCTGTGAAAAATATTTTAGTATCAACAGAGAGCACATAGAGAGACCTATCTTTTGAGCTATATATCAAGTCCATACCATGAAGTTTACGGAATCTATGGAGTTATAAAGTGGTTATCACACACAAAAAAAGCATGTGGGTCATCCCCCCCCCAAAATGCAACTGTCTCCCCTTCAAAGCTGTATTATGAGTATTATGAAAAAGGTGTGTTTTTGGACTTTCAAAAAATCTCTCTCGGTGAATATTTATCTAGAACAATTCCATAATATACCATTTTATAGCTCTTTCTATGCTCTAAAGTTTGATAGAATCCTTTTTCTTATTTTGTGTACTGGTCTTGAGTTATGCATTGATGTTCGACACGGATTTCATGCTTTTTCATTACGAATTTTCATTGACC
This sequence comes from Cladorhizidae sp. MBARI D1340-BT2, assembly GCA_028752905.1. NCBI lineage: Eukaryota > Metazoa > Porifera > Demospongiae > Poecilosclerida > Cladorhizidae > Cladorhizidae sp. MBARI D1340-BT2. The sequence continues at coordinate 12,037,303 of JAQNBH010000010.1, forward strand.
TCCCAAATCACTTCCAAGTACATTGTGGCAAAACTGTCTCTATCATACTTTACGTATGTGGCTATGTTACACAAACTGTGAATGGGAAGTGGTCACTGACAATCTGTGATTTTTAAGATTTTTGTCGAGTGACAAGGGTAAGGTTCTAAGGGAGTCTACCTGTGGCAAATGTACAAACATGAAAAATCATTAGTAGCCTTCATGTAATATGTCATTTTAAAGCTATTGAACCAGTCTTTCTTTTGATCTAAAAAGTATCTGTAAAGGATGAAAAACAAAAAAGTTATGAACGATACAAATTTGGAACACAGATCTTCAGAAAAATGGTTTACTACCCCCTTAACCAAGCCTAAGGAAGTTTCTATATAGATGGTGGATGTGGATCCATATAGATGGTGGATCCATATAGATGGTGGATCAATATAGACGGTAGATCTATATAGATGGTGGATCTATATAGATTGTGGATCTATATAGACGGTGGATCTATATAGATTGTGGATCTATATAGATGGTGGATCCATATAGATGGTGGATCTATATAGACGGTGGATCTATATAGATGGTGGATCCATATAGATGGTGGATCTATATAGATGGTGGATCCATATAGATGGTGGATCTATATAGATGGTGGATGACGGCAAGCGTTAGCTAGCAATGGAAGCAATAAAAAATAAACTGGTCACAAGACCAAGTCTCTGTGACAAGGTCACCGAACAATGATCTGTCTGTGATGTGTTAATTAATGAGATGCATAATGTAGTCAGCCAGTTATGAATGATGCAATCTAGTCAGGTTGAATAGTAGAGACTATTCAGTGTTTTAGGGAGTCTTGAGCTTACAACTAGTGAGTTAGTTACAAGATTACAGCCATATCTGTACCCTACACTGGCCTACAGTGATTGTGTAAGTGTCTTGATGAGGCACTATTGGTTAGGACTGTAACAACACAACCCAGTTAGTGGTAGTCATGGACTTCCTGGTGGCAGCACAGTTCAGTTCAGGTGTGTTCATCAGGGTATACCACATACACTCACACATACACACACACTTATTCTCTTCAGTTACTGCAGGATGCAGTTATCATCATATTATTTCCAGTATGATATTTCCAGTATGATAAAGACAAACTAATTTTTTTTTTTAATATATATAATTTTTTTAAGAAATAAATTTGTAATGGGTACATAAAAATAGCAAGTATATACCAGCTAGTAGAGGTCCAGTATCCAATCTAGGAATACTACATTAATCTAGGAATACTACATTAATCTCGGAATACTACATTAATCTATATAGGAATACTACATTAACAGCACAGAGAAAATAAAAGAAACGAAAAATTATTCAAGTAGTGATTACATATAATTATATATAGTACATGTGCCTAACTAATGACCTTTTGAATGAGAGAAAAGAAGATTTTCCACAAATGTCTGATGGAAGTGAGTTCCATAGATGAATGGCTGATGGGGAAGAATGTTTTGCATGTGATGTTGTATGCCCAAAAGATTGAACTAGAGATGAGTTAGGGACTCGATTAGGAAATAATGATTCTTTGTAAGTGACAGGAAGTACAAATAGCAGGCCATTAAGGGGGGAATAATGTCAAAAAAATACACCTCGACAATACCAATCATATTTTCCACCCACTACCCTCTATCAACATAATTTTTGTACCAAAATGTAGCTTAGAAGATAAGCTATTTAATGATGTATTTAACTTTTGTCATATATATATATTATGCCAAAGTGTCAGCCAGGAAATCCAGTCCACAAATTAAAAATCCATTAATAATGCTAAGTGGCTGCTAGGTGGTTTATGGTAAGAGTACATGTAGTAGTTTCACCTAAACTATTTGAATAAGTTTGATAATGCACCACAGGAGAGGGGGGGGAAATCACACACAAACCACATGCAGATATGCTGGTCTATACCCAACACATTCTCATAACAGTGAAAATAAAAGTTTAGGTTAAAGAGCACACAATAAGCATTCTGGTGATATATAAATTATGGAGTTTGGGTGAGAAATGAGGGAGAAATTTGTGGAAATTTGTGGAAATTCTTCTAATCTTATGCGACGCGATTCTTCTTCACACTTGCTGGGTTTCTAATGAAAATAGTGAGTGCAAAAGCTGTCGTAACTGCATCATAGAATCTTCAAATGTTCTGAAACTTGGAATATGACTTCTATATGAGCAGAGACACCATTTAAAATAGTTGTTAAAAAAAGTGAAAGTTAGCATTTTGACATTATTCCCCCCTTAACAAAGTTATGGAGAAGACAGAGAGTTTCGGTGTCTGTCACCTGATGAAGAGAGAAGTAATATCTGCAAAAACCAATAGACTCTCATAAACACTGTTCCAATCCCTTAAACAAACTGTCAATGCCAACTTCTGTACTCGTTCCAAGTTCTCAACATCTTTTTTTTGAGGTCGAGATCCCAAACGTACTCAAGATGGGGATGCTACCGCAGTGTAAAGACCTCTGATTGTGAGTGAGTGTAGAATTTACAGTAAATCATTCCAATAATCCTCCTACTTTTATTGAAGATGTTCCTTATGTGAGAGGACCATGAGACGAATAACACCCAGATATTTGTAATCCTAAACTTAGCTTTTCTCTCTCCATAACAAGAGGAACAACTGGACCACATGGGCTGGCCTTTCTGGAGAACATAATGTAGCAACATGTTCAGTGCAAGGAAATTTGGTTCTGGTCCATATACAGATAGCGTTGACATCATTTTGAACATCATGAAATCTCTAGGTGACTGCTATATCATCAGCATAGACAACAACTTGCCCATTAGAGATGACACAGTCAACGTCGTTAATGTATACGAGGAACAGTTGTGGCCCCAATACAGAGCCCTGAGGAACGACTTACAAGGCAAACATGTCGTGGGTAGAGTGTGTTGATGAATAGAGTGGCATGAAACCTCACCTGAGCCTAAGGTAGCTTCTCTATTGTACTTATAAAAAATCATGGGTATATATGTAAGAACAAATACCAATCACTGAAATCATAAATGAAGTGATTGAAATGCACCTTGGTGCCAGAGGTGAATTTTCAATCATAGTTCTCACTTATGGCTGAAGAGACAAGAGATCAAATCATGAGCAGTTGTTGATATGGGTCCCAGAAAACTATGAAGTAGATCAGGCTGGCAACTTGATAACCACAACTGAAAATCAAGCATATGGTGGGCATGAGATTTTCAGGGACTCGTAACTGGTGTAGCTAAAATATTTATAGTGAAATTGCTGGAATTTGTGTACTGACTTGTTTCATTGGGTTAATCTCTGCCTGCAAGAATTGGCAAGTCTATCAAGGAGGCTTTGAAATTTGCAATGGATGCAGTCAAATACTCTTCTAAATGGCAGAACAAGAATCACCATCCACTTCTGGGATTTTGTAGAGAGTCACCAGAAATTACAAGCATTCTTCAAGTCTGTCTTTTCAACACATGTAGCCTAGATCACAATTCCACTGACTTCTAAACAGAAAATATAGCCCATATCATTATGTGACATGACTAGATATGACTATTAAATAGTCAGAGAGAGATAGTCAGAGAGACCTAAAGTGGAGAGGCATTCATCCATATCTATTACTGCCATGTAGAAGTGGCTGAAGATGGATGAGCACCTCTCTATTCTATCCACAAAGTCATTGGTGACTTGCTTGAGGCTTAGTTCCTTCACTGGCTCTTTAGGCACTGTGCATATCATAAGGTGGTTGAGGCAGTTGTTCGACATGTTTGGGGGTAAGACTTGGCCCTTCTCAGTGCACTTGTTGGCATGTTCAGAGCTGCCATTTGCTCCTGGCATAACCAGAACAATCTTAATCAAGGACATGAACTCTGGTATGAGCAACCAGATATTTTTGTTCATTTTGAGGAAATCTACATTATGCAATATATTTCCCCCTTCCCCCCCCCCCCCCTCACTGAAACTGTGATAGGACTCTGCCTTAATAGATAGCTGAATTCGTAGGGTACAAGGGTTAAACTTGGTGTATAACTTGTCACATTTTTTTTAGACAAGTACTCCCCCCCAATGTTCCTTTCACAAGAACCTGCTCAACAGGTTGCAAACATGGTGCAATCCTTTTGATTGAAATGCTCTAGAATTACAAGCTACAGTGTTCTCAGTTTCAGAGTAGATCTGGCAGTTAAAGTCCTCTACAGTGGAATGGTGCTGGATGAGCATTACCTTCAAAATACCTTGATTGCATATTACGGAAGTGAAGGTGCCAATTTTACAGCAGCTTGTTGTGCTTGCATCCGTGTCTGATCATATTCCTCGAAGAACAGTGACAGAAAGCTTGGCATTCTCTTGAGCATCCACTGCACATAGCTCTGCCCTCTGAAGGCTAGTGCTGAGGCTATCTGAATGTGGAAGCACTCCAATGGCAAGCTGAAGTCCGTAGAAGAAACTAAAAGTTTACATTTTAGCATGCAATCTAATTATTGTTGCCTTCACGTCAGAGTCAGACATTGTTCAATATCGTATACATGGAGATCATGTTCCATTTGTCCCGGAATTTCTGCTCGTTTTCTGTGGAATTCCGCCTCTCATGTAGGACTCTTGTTTATGATAATATCAAGTGTGTCTTTCAGCAGGGGAATTGCATGCCCGACAGCAAGGTTAAGTAAGTGGCAGTAGCAGTGTGGCAGCAGACAATTCAGTTTTTCGATTTGGTCAGCAACCCCATTTTTTGGTTCCAGCCATGGGCGAACATGTCATAGCACTGCCCACGGGCATCCTGAATTTTGAGATTCATACAAAGCAGCACATCTTTTATGCAAGTGACAATTGTATCTGTATTTGTCTGAGCGATATATTCCTCACAGCCTGTCATCTCTTGTCCACTGAACGAATGCAATTTGCAAGCTGTTCAATGTTGCTCGCATCAGTTATCAGCAAAGATACTGTAGCATCCCTACTCAGACATGGCCACAATTTGTAGCATTTCATTCTGAGCACCCGGGCTCATATGCTTGTCAAAAGAATTTTAAATCCACTTTCGAAGCACTTCATTGTTTTCAGCTCGGAGAAGGAGGAGCTGCTTGAAATTCTTGCTTGCCCTTATGAAAGGCAATGCCTTGCTTGGCGAGAGAGATAGGATATACTTTGGATGATTTTCAGGAGCCAATTCCTATTTTCCTCTTTTTGATGTTTGAGCCGATCCTTCAGCTGCTTATTAATGTGACTTGGTTGAGTTAACACAGTAACTGCATGTTTGTGACAGCGAGCTCTCATGTTTACGGAAACCCTTGGTTTTGCATTTTCCCAATTTCTGAACCCATCAGACAAGAATGAGCTTTCAGATCTTCTATTAAGATGAAGCAGTTCCTTCAAATTGGCTGGGCACAAGTGTAGCAAATTACAGAATCTGAAATTGGAAGGTAATGCAGCCATGAAAATTGCGAGTCCAGGCTGGTTGGAAAGCTCGTTGATGTTCCATTTTGGTTTTAGAGTATTTGATGTTAACTGGCTGGTATATAGGGGCATCGAGGAAAGGTATTCAGAGTTGAGGATATTTTACTGGCTCCATGTTTCTGCACTAGACACACAAATAGTTTATAAATATCTGCTATATATTTTTGCTACATTCTCATAATACTTCAGCTCGAGTGAAAGTCAAATTTTACAAAGTAAACAGCAGGGTCTGACAATACATGAACTCACTATTTCAGGGGCTGAGAGATCAACAAAAATTTGGGGGGTGAATGTTGACATCTATGTGATGGCATGCATGTTCAGATTCTTCAGATTCATGTTCTGGGCTATCTTCAACCTGTATCAGCTTGGCGATCAGAGTCACCTGATTCTTGGTCTTGATCTGCATCATCAGCAGACTCCCTTTGTCTCTTGTGTGTACTTTGACAAAAGCTAAACAAGGAGGCTTGTCTTGTGGCCACGATTCACTCTGCACTAGTTAGCTTCCAAATACATGTGCTTGGAACTAATAGTTATGAGTGTCCCGCTGCTCAAGGAGGGGGGAGGGGAGGGGACCAAACATCATTCCTCAGCTCGCCATTCAACAGTTCCTTTCTCCTCTGCCATCACTTCCCTACCCAATACATAACACACTCTCCTCCTCCATCACTGCATCACTTACTCCCTCCTCACCTTTCCCCAAAAGCAATGCCACCTTTCCATCCTTACTCACTCTTCTAAATTCATCCATCCACTGTCCTGCCCCTACAATTCTGCGCACCTCATCCATCAGTCCCAGCCGATCCTTCTCAAATTCCCCACACATCACCAAGAAATGTTCCACATCCTCCCCTGCTCCACTATCACACATTATACACCTCCCATCCCTAACTATCCCACATCTCTTCTTATCCTCTAACAACACGGCTGAAGTCCTCAGTCTAAATTGCAACCACACACCTTCCTGACCATGCATGGACCTCGTATACCTCTCCATTCCTGCACCATTCTTTGCCAATTTATAAAACTTCAGTGTACTCTTGCCATTTATTTCCTCCTCCCAATCCTTCTCATTTCTCACCTTCATTTCCCCTTTCATTTCCCCTTCCACTTACGTACTTACCTAACCTCGTTGTTTAGCTCGTATTTTCTCCTCAAGATCTCATATTCTTCCCATCATCCGATTCCTCCATCCTCTCTAAGTCAACTATTTTTTATCAATTTTCTCTGCTCCAACACCTCGAATCTCTTACCCTTCATCTCTTCCCTCCTCTCCTCTAGCTTCCTCTGCCCTATATCTCCCTGTATTGCCACTTTTGCTACTGTATTACATGCCCCCAACAGTCTCCTACTCACTCTCATCTGTGCTGACTCCAACTTCTTGCAAGCATTATGTCCTCCTGTCCACCACACTTCGGCTGCATACTCCACACTAGGTCTCACTAGAAGCTCTCACACCATTCTTCCTCTGTCTACTTCTACCTACCCAACTCTACTCATCCATGTCACCTTTCCAACCCACTCTTCTGCTTTCTTTGCCATCTTCTCTAACTACACCTTAGCTTCCTATCAAATCATACTCCCAAGTATTTGACTCTTCCAATATCTCCTCACCAATCCTCCAATGCACTTCTGATTCCTTCTTCCCTACTACCATGACCTTGCTCTTCTTATTATCTTCCACCTTAACACATAAGTCTGTACCACATCCAGCATAGCTTGCAGTTCCACCCTGAGTCTGCCCGAAGAACAACATCATCTGCATACATAAGTGCCCCACACCAACAGCCTTCCACCTTGACTCCTAGCTCAGCTCTCTCCAACTCCTCTGCCATTCCCATCAAATAAATATTGAAACGAAATGGAGACAAAAGACATCCCTGCTTAAGTCCATTCTCCACAGCGAACCACTTTGATCTCCTTCCGTTCAATATCACCATCGTCTCCACCCCACTATATAATCCTACACGTGTCCTTACAAGTTTCTCCTCTACTCCGTACAGCCTCTACTTCTGCCACAGTCACACACTGTCATATGCCTTACTTATGTCCAGGAAAGCCAGATGTGAATTTTTCTTCTCGCTCTTCTTCACTTCACAAACACCTTTTAACACCAACCACTGGTCCGAACATCTCCTCCAACTCCTAAATCCTCCTTGTGCTTCCATCGAAATCCTATCCTCAGCAAACCCTCCCAACCTCCTCGCCAACACTCCCACCAATACCTTCACCACAATACAACATAATGCGATTCCCCTATAATTCCCTACTTGGTCCTCGTCGCATCCTTGTGGAGAGGTACTAGCAAACTCTTCTTCCAGTCCACTGGGCAGCACTCAATCTTCATCACCACATTCATCACCTGCACCGTCACCTCCACCAATCTTCTACCTCCATACATCAAAATCTCATTCCATCAGGGCCTGGTGCCTTTCCTCTCTTCAAACACTTCATTACCTCTACTACTTCTTCCCAACTTACTTCTTCACACATACCCAACTCATACCCACCCACTTCTCCTATCTCTAATTCTTGTACTAAGGCATCCTCTTTTTTCCTCCCCAGTTCTTCCCAGTGTTTGTCCATCACCACCAACACCTCGTCTTCCTCCTCCACCATCCTTCCCCCATCATCTTTCACTCCTTTTATCCTTCTCTCCTTCCTCTTTGCTCTTAAATCATTCTAAAACAGCAGTCCTGCCCTGCTCTCTATCTTCTTTATAGTTCTCTTCCTCAATTCCTTCTTCTCTTTCCTAAGTCTTTTTCACTTCCTTTCTTGCTTCTCTATAGTCATCCCATAGTTGTAGCCTCTCTCTCCCCTCTCTTCCTGGCTTCCCTCAGCCTCTTACATTTCTCCTTCCTAATACCAATTAACCTCTCCACATCCTCTGACCACCATCCCTCTGACCTGTCTGTAATCTTCTTCCTTCCAATTCCTTTCTCCGCTGCAGCCAAAACTTTCTCCTTCCACCTACCCCACACCTCTTCAACTATGTTTCCTCCCAACTCTTGCTCAAGCTCTCTCACCTCCTCTTCCCACCCCATGAACATTTCTTCCACTGCCTCCTGATACTCCTCCCAGTCTAGCCTATTGTCAACGCTCCATTTATATCGCTCTCTTTTCACTTGTACCTCTCTCCTAGCCCACATAATTTCTCCCCAAATAATGTTATGGTCCGACCCAACCTCCAGCTTGCCTGAGTCCTCAACTACCACCCTAGCTACATCCACGGCTTTACTAAACAACATATAATCTATGACCGACTTTCTCTACCCATATTCCGATGTCCACCTTCTCACAGTACTGCAACTCGTTCCCTAAACCAGACCTCCAACCTTAACCAACTCCAACAACCTCCTTCCAATACCATTCGGGTTGTCCGCCACTAATGCATTGAAGTCCCCCATCATAACAATGTTGAAACCTTTCTCTTCATACTTCACAACATCCTCCTACCTCAAACCAATCTCTCCGTCTCTCTCACTCTCACTCCTTCTGGGTTCACATACACTATCCCTACCATAGTTTTCCTTCTCCCTGCTCCGCTCAACTCCACCCACAGCAAACTTTCTCTCGGCTTCCTCACCCTAGAATCCAAACTCTCAAACACCAGAACTCCCACACCTCCACTCGCCCGCCTGTCACTCTCTCTATTCCTGCCGTACCACTCATATCCTGCCACCCTCACCTCGTCCTCCCTACAAAAATGTCTCCGCTAATCCTAGCACATCAAACTTCTTCGTTCCCAACACTACCTTCAAATCCACCTCCTTTGGCCACCATCCTCTACAATTAACAAACACCACACTTAACGCCAAGTTTCCCTATCTTTGGTCCCTCTCCCGTCCCCCACCCTCCTTAACAAACTTTTTGGACTCACAACTGAGATTTGTCCTTCATGTTCGTGATCTTGGACATATTCTCTTTGGCCAACAGGTGCTCCTTCCCTGATGGATGAATCCCCTCCCGGAGGTCCCCCACTGATAGTCTTTACCTCTCTCCAACCCCTTCTGTGTTGTCCACAGGAGTATCTCCTCCCAGCAGCCCACATATACCAAGCTGCGGTGAACCGGACGTTACACTCGACTCTTCCTCCTGGCATCCATCCACACTCCCACCTCTCCCCACCACCCGTTTCCATACCGACTTCTTTCCCTGCGTGCCCTCTCCTGATGTTTTACATGCTGGAGACCCTTCACTTGCCTGCCGCTGCCAATTCACCCCCTGCACCATATACCCTCCGTTTTCCCCTGCCGACTCTCTTTCCTCCTCTTGTATCTCCCTCTCTTTCTCATGATGATTGGCCTCCCCACCAGTTTGCTCAAGACATCCTGAAAATTTTCTTCTTCCCTCTTCGTAATATCCTCATATATATTGCCTCCATCCTTCACCAACTTAACTTGTCCTATGTCCTTTACCACCTTCTCTGTATCATATTCATTACCCTCTGGTCAATTTCCTCTACAACCCCCAACTGATTTAGCTTCTCCCCAAAACTTCAATCCTTCTCTGCTTATATTCAACTTGTTTCTCCAACTCTTCTACCCTTAGCAATATATTCATGAGGACACCTCCCATTTCATGGTTTTCCATTATATTAAAGAATCCAGACACCAGCATTCTCCCATACCAGTTGCTTTAGCAAATCCCTCAGCTGTAGCGTTAGTAGTATTAGTGTCTATAAATCCTGCACCATCCCTTTCTGCCTGATACTGTAGTTAACAGCTCCTCCTTCAAAACAACCTTGCCCTTAAAAAACCTTCCTACCTTTTCCCTTGTTCTGTCTCGTGCCTCCTTTCGGGCCTTCAAATCAACATTCATCCCAACCAGTGTTCCTTCCATCTTTTCCGAGGCTTCAGCTACTTTTCTGGCCACATTTGCCCCAACAAACAATTTCCACTCTGGGAACAATGACTGCAAATCCAACTTTCTCTCCCAACCTCTTGATATCTTACTCAGCTATCTCAACGCAGCTTTGATGATACCATTCCCCACAAGAACCTTCACATCCAATCCATCTTGAACCTTTCCTAAGAGTTTTTTTCGTCCTTGATATGGGAGTTTTAAAAATGACTAGTGCGGCGTCTGTCTTCGTATCGCACGTGGGTCATGGCATACCAGACGACGATCGGATCGTCACGTCATAATATAGAACGTGGTTTGTAAATAATTATGTACTGTACGATAGCCGGCCAAGCATCGCATAGTGACTAGTATTAACTCACATTACAAAGCTGGCATTTCTGTCTGTGGAATATGTAGAAGTACCTTCCGTTGACCTGTGTAACGTCAGGATCAACGTTGCCGGACATCAGCCTTTTGGTACGAGTTTGGAAAGCAGTTGAGTCAATGACTTGGGCATAAAAATAAATAGTTTCACAGAGATGCTCGGCCACCCTCTGTACTTGCTCATTGTTCAGGTTCAGATTCAGCTTCCCTATCAATATAACAGTGAAGAGCTGGCTACTGCTTAATCAATCTAAAGTAAGCCAGCAGTTTGTACAGTGTTTCAGGACTCCAAGGGTTTAAAATTGCCAAACTTCATTTCAACTCATATCACCTCTTGGAAGAATGTCTAAAGATGATAAAATATATCATTATCAATGGAGACTGAAAGCTCTTTAAGAGCAGTAGCAACTCATAGTGCACCTAAGTAGCAGAGACAGCCAAGGCTAAACAATTTTGGCTGTTTCCCAAGAACCCAACTCAAAACCGAGTTATGCTTACCGGCCGTAACACATGCAGTATCCGATCACATTACTCAATGTGACTCAATCTCGCTCTATTGTTTTGTTGGTAACCGTGCTTTGGTAATATTGCTGGTTGGTACATCACTTTATCCCGATACCTTCCAAAATACTACGTATCTATTATATGGTACTGCTGGGTATGTGCAACATATCCGGAGATTGAAAGCACAATTCCAATAAGTGATATATATATTACCTCAACTTGATTGCATCGACTTCCCCTCTCTGAGAAGTCACTAGGAGAGCTAGATATCATGAGCTACCTCGACATAAGGAGAAGAGAATGCATTCAAGTTAAGGCATATATATATATTGCCTTTCTATGTCATTATTGGAATTGTGCTTTCAATCTCCTGATATGTTGCACATACCCAGCAAGGGTACCAAATTCCTATTTGGCTTGTGGTGTACCATATTCTCTAGTAATGCTCAAGACTCGTGTACCATTTTACCCTGTGGCTTCCACAGCTGTTGCAATTTTTAACATCTGGAGATATTATAACACCAGTAATTTGATTCCCGGGTTAGTAATCACCTAATTGGGCCTTAAGGTAAGGACGGTAAAGAGTCGGGTACGCCATAAGTACCTAGTGTTTCGACCTTTGCCAAATTGTGCTACGGGGGGAAATGGCATGGCTTCTGAAGGGCAGGTAGAGCTCGACCATCTCCTAGCGAATGCAGAGCCTCTCTAGATCTTAGGAAGTTCCCCAGACAATGTTTAAAAAAATTGAATTTCTGATTTGTAGGCCTTAGAGCGGGGGCTGGACTAGGGGTGATAAGGGCTAGGGGCAAGGTCGGATGTTTCTTTGTACAATTGTGGATGGATTCACTGTTGGTATGGGAGTTTAGAAGCTAGATTTGAGTGACTAGAGTGATAACCATACAAATCCTTACAATAGAATGTTCTAGTTATGATCAATATATACAGCAGCAGGAGGACACAGCGTGGCATGTCGCTGGAAGATCAGAAATGGGCTTCATCAACACCACACATTGGATGTGCTCTGCTTTACAACTTCATTCGAGGAGCAATGTTTCTTTTAGCCATTGATCCTAGTGCCTTATTCCCAAGATACGTGTCATTGCAATGGCCTGCCATTGTCCATGTATCATTGCACTACTTGCCATTGTCCACATGTCATTGCACTGGTTGCCATTGTCCACGTGTCATTGTACAACTTGCCATTGTCCACGTGTCATTGTACAACTTGCCATTGTCCACGTGTCATTGCACAACTTGCCATTGTCTATACGTTTCATTGCACAGCTTGCCATTGTCCACGTGTCATTGCACAGCTGGCCATTGTCCACATTTCATTGCACAGCTTGCCATTGTCCACATTTCATTGCACTGCTTGCCATTGTCCACGTGTCATTGACAACTTGCCATTGTCCACGTTTCATTGCACAGCTTGCCATTGTCCACGTCATTGCACAACTTGCCATTGTCCACGTGTCATTGCACAGCTTGCCATTGTCCACGTGTCATTGCACTGCTTGCCATTGTCCACATTTCATTGCACTGCTTGCCATTGTCCACGTTTCATTGCACTGCTTGCCATTGTCCACATGTCATTGCACTGCTTGCCATTGTCTACTTGTCATTGCACTGCTTGCCATTGTCCACTTGTCATTGCACAGCTTGCCATTGTCCATGTGTCATTGCAGAGCTTGCCATTGTCCACGTATCATTGCACTGCTTGCCATTGTCCACATGTCATTGCACTGCTTGCCATTGTCCACTTGTCATTGCACAGCTTGCCATTGTCCACTTGTCATTGCACAGCTTGCCATTGTCCACGTGTCATTGCACAACTTGCCATTGTCCATGTTTCATTGCAACTGCTTGCCATTTTCAAAGTCATAGTGCATTTCTGTCCTCGATTTAGAGTGGACATGACTCATTCAACCGGATTCCCTAGGAGGACCGAGCAACACATGAAAAAAATTGAGACGAAGTTAATGCTAGCTTAGCATGCATCAGTGTGTTTCTCCCGAATGTATAGCTGAAATATTTGCTGAAAAGGTTTGTATCTGTCTTTTGCTTCTTGTAACCCCCCCCATCCCCCAGTGAGCTTCAGGATCATACAGGATAAGAGACAGTAGCAGATAGAGGCCTCCTTGTGTTTCCTTAATAACAGTGTCCATGCTACATACCTGCTTGCTTCAAACACTTGACCAAGTGTGTGTTTGTTCAATAGGTTGACCAGAAAGAGAAAAACCACTTCCTTCCTGGTAGCCTAAAATACAATTTTCAGCAAGTTGATGGATCATCTTTACCAGCAAGTTGATGGATCATCTTTACCAGCAAGTTGATGGATCATCTTTACCAGCCAGTTGATGGATCATCTTTACCAGCAAGTTGATGGATCATCTTTACCAGCAAGTTGATGGATCATCTTTACCAGCAAGTTGATGGATCATCTTTACCAGCAAGTTGATGGATCATCTTTACCAGCAAGTTGATGGATCATCTTTACCAGCAAGTTGATGGATCATCTTTACCAGCACCGTTGATGGATCATCTTTACCAGCAAGTTGATGGATCATCTTTACCAGCAAGTTGATGGATCATCTTTACCAGCAAGTTGATGGATCATCTTTACCAGCAAGTTGATGGATCATCTTTACCAGCAAGTTGATGGATCATCTTTACCAGCAAGTTGATGGATCATCTTTACCAGCAAGTTGATGGATCATCTTTACCAGCACGTTGATGGATCATCTTTACCAGCAAGTTGATGGATCATCTTTACCAGCAAGTTGATGGATCATCTTTACCAGCAAGTTGATGGATCATCTTTACCAGCAAGTTGATGGATCATCTTTACCAGCAAGTTGATGGATCATCTTTACCAGCAAGTTGATGGATCATCTTTACCAGCAAGTTGATGGATCATCTTTACCAGCAAGTTGATGGATCATCTTTACCAGCAAGTTGATGGATCATCTTTACCAGTAAGTCATCTTTACCAGTAAGTTGAGGCAGTCATTTCACAAACTTTCTGTCTCTATTGATACAATTGTCATGGTGACTCTGATGACATTTCGATACGAGTGGTGTCTTCCTTTTCTTTAGATCTGGTGGGATTGGCTGAAGAACACTCTCCAACAGAGTGTAAAGGCTGGAAAAGTGTACCAGCTGCTCTGAGTGCCCCAAACATCAACTGTTCACCCAAAATCTGAAATTTGTGATTCCATGACCAATTTAATAATAAAATATTAAAAATTAAATCATTTGTTTACAGGTCATTTGTGGACGGGGTGGGGGGAGGGGCGGCTATTTTCAATTGGGAGGAGACAGGAGAACTATGATACAGGAAAACTTCTAGCAATGCTTTTGTGTACAAAATTTAATAATACTGACCATTACCGACAATCATAAATTCACTGGCTTCTCATTTTCGTAAACCAGCCGTTTCCCGCCAATTCTGCGCAACAATGGAAAGGTCAAAGTTGTCATCGGAAGGGACCTGATAGTTGGCCCTTACAAGCAAGCAAATAGCCAGCCTCTGGAAGAAGCGGTTGGTAAAGTAGCGAGCGTGAACTCCGCCCACTTAACAGGGCCTCAATGACTGAAATGGAGGTCGGTGTTCAAGACCAAGATCAGTTGAAGGACACCCCTCAAACTCAGAGCTACAGCAGGAGATGGAGGGTGGCTGTGGTGTTTTTCATTGGGTTTATAGTAAGAATTACCCTAATAATAATTTAATTGTTCTGTTGAGCCTTGAGATAGTGAGATTGGCCATCACTAAATAGTACAAACAATAAATGACAATGACTACTAGAAACTACTAGAAAACAACATGAATTAATTGATTATTTTGTAATAATGAATTACAAAGAGTTTGTTTGGGGATGATGGGGGATGACGATGGGGGAGGTGCCAAAGACAAATGACCCTGGGTGCCAAACATTAAGTATTTCCTCTTCTCCCACCACTTGAGCACATTTCCCATTACGATTCTGTCTACCCTATCCAACACCTCTGCTAGCGATCTACCCAACATTAGGCCTACTCTCCCTTCTTCATCTTCATTTCTCCATTCTACCACCCACTCTTCAGACTCTTCAATGCCCTCAACCATATCCAATAATCTTTCATCACAAAAAAAATGAGTAGGTTTAAACCCTGTTATTATACCAGCTAGCCCTCGTCTAAGCACTGTGTGTGAACAGGTATCACCTGTTTTACTCTTAGCATGCTGGTAGTCATGGTAATTGAATCCCTAAGCAAGGGTGTTGGGGAGAACCAATAGTCTACGTGAGCTCTTCGCATAAGTCGACGTAGGGCGTCTGCCTTTATACATGACAACCCTTTACCTTTTACAAGCGGTATCATGTTACCATAGAAATGTGCACATCTGACAGATAAAGGGCAATGGAGTGGATATGGTATAAAACATGTCCCCCCTCCTTACTAGGCAATCCAATATCCTTCTGTGTTCCATTTTTTGGCCATTTATATATTCAATACTATACTGACTATAGTATTGCATACTATACTGACTATAGTATGCAATACTATACTGACTATAGTATTCATACTATACTGACTATAGTATGCATACTATACTGACTATAGTAGTATGCAATACTATACTGACTATAGTATTCATACTATACTGACTATAGTATGCAATACTATACTGACTATAGTATGCAATACTATACTGACTATAGTATGCATACTATACTGACTATAGTATGCAATACTATACTGACTATAGTATGCAATACTATACTGACTATAGTATGCATACTATACTGACTATAGTATGCATACTATACCGACTATAGTGTCATTCCATATCAACTCAACCAGGGGCTTCGGGGTCATATTCTCAGAATTGGTTCATACTCATCCTACAAGTTCCTATGTATGAGATATGTCACCATGCAAAAAAAAATTGCCCAACTCTCAACTGTTCCTGAGATAAGGGCCCGCCCAATTTTGGCCCCCGCGACCGTCACGTCACACTGCCATGAGACTAAAGCTACCATTTCCCCCTAAATATTATGATTTAAGGTTTAAAAACTACATCCAGTAGCTAAAATTGAGCCAGGAGTCCATTTCTGGCATCAGAATTGGCCTAACTGTCGTAGTTATTGAGTAATAAAGGATTTCCTGTTTTTGAGTTGCCTGACTTTGACCGACCGATTGACCGGGTTGGCATATCACAATCATATTCTGCTTTTGCATGTTGCTTCAGGCATCTCTGCGGTACATCTATAGATGCAAAATATCAACTTGGGTTTATGCCATCTTCACTGTGAAATGCTAGTCACAAGAATGTGCGAGTTCGCATGCGCACGAATGCAAATCAATAGTTTTCTCATTGAATTGCTTACATTATTTTTTAATATATGCTTTAAATTCTCTGGAAATGCTAAAGGATGAAAATTAGAGTCAATAGAGTACCTTTTAAGTCGTCATGAGTGACAATACACAACACAAACTCAAATATACACTTTAAACGGACACCAAACAGCACACGCATGGCTACTAACTAAATTGGCATTGACAAGACATGAAATTGATGAATACATTGATTGAACAAACACAGGCTACATAACATATGTACTAACAACATAGAAGCTGTCCTTTTGCAAGAGCAAATGCATATCACTGCAGTACACCTGAGAATTTCCTAGCCTGAGGATTTCCTAGAGTCACTCTCTATGCTTCAAACTTGCGTGTGCGTGGTGCGCTGATGATCTTCAGCATTTAACTCGTAGAAGCGTGCACTTTTATGGAAGTCTGGTGCATTTACAATGCAGAGCACATTGTCAAAGGGAACCCAGCAGGCATGCCCCTGCATGATGAGTGGCCACGATAGTCTGCCTTGAGCATTCCATTTCATAAAATTGACATTAACGTTTCCCTCCTCATCTGATCTGTCCACAATACATCCAATGTACCACTCCTTGTCGTACAGACAGGCGATGTACTTGCTAACCTGCAGTTCTGCATTGTCAAAGTCCTTCTCATCTGGAACATTTCTCTCGCCAATGGCCGTACCAAATAGATCTGAAGAAATTCGTTTCATTTCCAGGGTTGTTTCTGATGTCGGAATGCAGCAGTGTGAAGACCTGGTCCCTGGAATGGTGCTCTTGGACTCCCACCGCTCGTGGAGACCAAATCGCTGTGCATTTTTATCGACATCCTTATTTTTGAGACAAAGAAAAACTTTATGCCTGGAATGTTCTTTGACGACCATTCAAACATGGCCATGGCAGTAAGAATCTGATGGTCAGTCAGTGCTTGCAAACTAGCTCTGGCATTCAGGTGCTTCACAGTACCACCCAGACCATCACAAGGACTTTTACCATGAGACGTAGCAAAGAAATGCCAGACTGCTTCAATTCTAAAGTTTTTGAAGTGGAGACAGACATTGTACAGATTCTTATAGTTTTTGTACTGTCCTCCACATCCATCACTGAAATAGTGCAACTTGGTCACAAAGGGAAGCTGTTCTTTGATGTAAGGCATCCATTTGTTTATGAATGCGTGAACTGCGAGGGTGTCATGCTTCAGGCAGTCAGAAATCATGCACATTCAGGTGCTTTAGCTCACCCTTGGATTTGTAGTAGACTACAAATGGATGCAGTGTTGCCTGCGAGTTATTCCAGTGGAACGACTGCACCACATCCTGGGCTACAAATGAATAGTTCTCTGCGAAGTCAAGTAAAACGATGGCTTCATTGTCTTTGAGCTCATCCTTCAGCTTAGATAGATAGCTGGCTTGTGCCTTTGAGATGTAGTGGTGCTGTCCCAAATTGTCAAAGGATTCGCATGTTTTTTCGATGAAGTCTTGAACAGTTGAAACGACTGTCATCAGCATGGCTTTACTCTCAAACTGAAACCCACTGCTTGTACGATATCTCATCGTCCATGTCATAGTCCTCCGAGAAAGTGTCCGACAAGTACAATGTGAGACCACAGGGACAATTATCACACAACAACAGCATGCACTCACGATTTTCCACTGAGAATACATTCTTTTCCAGCTGGTCTGAGTAATGTGGTTTGCCTGGGATGACACTGGTCAGTAGTTTGGCATGTTGGTGTGACTGACAAATGCACACCTTATGCATACCAGCTGCCGTAACTGGCCCAAACCGCTGGACCAATTTCGACCAAATTTGGCACATAAGATCTTTGGCAATGACAATGCCTAAAAAGAAACAAGAAAGAATCGAAGAATGTGCAGATTCCCATTTGTGCGCATGTGCAATCGCACATTCTTGTGACCAGCATTTCACAGGGAAGATGACATAAACCCAAGTTGATATTTTGCATCTATAGATGTACCCCAGAGATGCCTGAAGCAACATGCAAAAGCAGAATAAGATTGTGATATGCCAACCTGGTGAATCAGTCGGTCAAAATCAGGCAACTCAAAAACAGGAAATCCTTTATTACTCAATAACTACGACAGTTAGGCCAATTCTGATGCCAGAAATGGACTCCTGGTACAATTTTAGCTACTGGATGTAGTTTTTAACATGAAATCATAATATTTAGGGGGAAATGGTAACTTTAGTCTCATGGCAGTGTGACGCGACGGTCGCAGAGGCCAAAAATGGGCGGGGCCATATCTCAGGAACAGTTGAGAGTTGGGCGATTGTTTTTTGCATGGCAACATATCTCATACATAGGAACTTGTAGGATGAGTATGAACCAATTCTGAGAAAATGACCCTGGAATTGTTTTTTGATTTGGTTGATTTCATATGGAATAACCCTATAGACATAATATATTCTATACTATACTGACTATAGCATGCAATATTATACTGACTATAGTATGCAATACTATACTGACTATAGTATTCAATACTATACTGACTATAGTATGCAATACTATACTGACTATAGTATTCAATACTATACTGACTATAGTATGCAATACTATACTGACTATAGTATTCAATACTATACTGACTATAGTATGCAATACTATACTGACTATAGTATGCAATACTATACTGACTATAGTATTCAATACTATACTGACTATAGTATGCAATACTATACTGACTATAGTATGCATACTATACTGACTATAGTATGCAATACTATACTGACTATAGTATTCAATACTATACTGACTATAGTATGCAATACTATACTGACTATAGTATTCAATACTATACTGACTATAGTATGCAATACTATACTGACTATAGTATGCAATACTATACTGACTATAGTATGCATACTATACTGACTATAGTATGCATACTATACTGACTATAGTATTCAATACTATACTGACTATAGTATGCAATACTATACTGACTATAGTATGCAATACTATACTGACTATAGTATGCATACTATACTGACTATAGTATTCAATACTATACTGACTATAGTATGCAATACTATACTGACTATAGTATGCAATACTATACTGACTATAGTATGCAATACTATACTGACTATAGTATGCAATACTATACTGACTATAGTATGCAATACTATACTGACTATAGTATGCATACTATACTGACTATAGTATGCATACTATACTGACTATAGTATGCATATATTCTATACTAACTGGCAGCGAAAAAGCCTTTAAACAAATTACTGCCAGATAAAAACAACAATGTACTGCTGGTGTTTCCATGACAATGGTGGGTGGGGCAAGCAGATTGCCGCCGATTAGAAATCATTTTACATCGAAACCATGGACACAACTCTATATAGCTACTACATGATATTGCGATTCCAATAGGTAAAGGGTTATCTAGTTGTGTGTATGTGTGTGT
>JAQNBH010000010.1:12057387-12081086 GCA_028752905.1 Cladorhizidae sp. MBARI D1340-BT2
CTGTGGGAGAGCATCGAAAGATTTGGACATTTCTGGTACTAAAGTTGTTGTTTTGGCTTTTGTAAATGGACGCATTGTACAGAAGTTGTGTGTGTGTGTGTGGGGGGGGGGGGGGGGGGGGGAGATAGATAGATAGATGATCCTTGCCGATGAATTTCAAGGTGTTTCCAAATTTTAAATGCTCTTTAGCCTGCCAGCTCACTGCCTTGTGAAGGATTCAAGGCACGCTGGAAGACCTCTTGGAGCCAATATCAGCAGAAAGTAACCCTTTAGCACCGAGAAACCACAGCTGGGACATGAGCTTTGCTTTTTGGGGGGGGGGGGGGGGAGGGGAGGGATGCATCAATTTTTTTAAAGTGGGTTGTACCACAAGGAAGCACTCCATCAACGAACACAACTGTTGCGTAATAACCTACATGTAGCTGTTCTTGAGTCACATGACGAAAGAGTTGAGGAGAAGGTCTGGTGCGCATTATTCTTATTCTTGTGTGATTAGCCGACCATATATGCATGTAGGTGTGTTTCCAACTAGCTGGTGAAGAGCACATCTCCGTCCCTAATTGAACACATCTCCATTTCTAATTGAACTCTCAGGCCCTAATTGAACCATTTCTGTCCCTAATTGAACTCATCTCCGTCCCTAATTGAACTCATCTCCATCCCTAATTGAACACATCTCTGTTTCTAATTGAACTCATCTACACCCCTAATTGACCTCATCTCTGTCCCTAATTGAACACATCTCTGTTTCTAATTGAACTCATCTCCATTCCTAATTGAACACATCTCTGTTTCTAATTGAACTCATCTACACCCCTAATTTGACCTCATCTCTGTCCCTAATTGAACACATCTCTGTCCCTAATTGAACTCATCTCCGTCCCTAATTGAACTCATCAGCTTGGTCTTCTATTTAAAATAAAACAATTATAAAAAATACCAGGTTGCCAGGAGATTTGGCAGGGGATTTAATTTGGCAGTTTGATGGAGGCAATGCCAAATTAATTCCACCGATATATTGTCACATCACTGTTCCTACATAATGCTGCCACTGAGTACAGATCATTTTCCTGGCCTGCCACTTCTCCCTTACAGGACAATTCTTCGCCTACTGCACGCTGGGATTCCAAATGTTCTCATAAATGTGATGTCTGTGAATGGTGCTCCAGAAGGAATCTCAAATTTTCACCTGCCACTCATGCACACCAGACAACCCTTTACCATTTAAAATCATGTAACATGAGCACGCCACCTGATGGCCTACTATCTGCCAAATTTATTAAAAATTTAACCCCACTAATTTTAATTTCCACACTGGCTAACTATAAAATTAATCCCACCCATGTTGGATTGACTAGCCTCTCCCACCCCCTACCCACCCTTTGGGGGGGGGGGGGGGGGGGGGGGGGGGGGGGAAGATGGCAACCACTGTACCCATGCAGATGCTGTACCCATGCAGCAGACACTGTACCCATGCAGACACTGTACCCATGCAGACCACAACTACTTAGACAAAGTTGCTTTACCATTTAAAATCATGCACACCAGACGACCCGACAACCCTTTACCATTTAATCATGCACTCCAGACAACCCTTTACCATTTAAATCGAGCACACCGGGAAACCCTTTACCATTTAAGGGGGATGTAACCCATTATTTTTTTGACAAAAAGTGGTTTTTGTGTTTTGTTGCTTATATAATTGCACAACATCTGTACAAGCTGTCTTTCAAATATGAAGCAATTTGGATGATCCATTGTTGAGTTATGGTGGATTTTATCTTTTATCTTCATGAGTAAGATCAGTGAAGGGGGGGAGGAGACATCAAAGGGATTTTTTTAAATCAACTTTCTAATGCCATAACTTTCCCCCCCTTACCTCTATACAGTTATTTTTGTTATCAAAGTGTTGCTTCTTCTGTGTGCTTTAAAATGATATGTTGAATGACTCTATAGGACCAGTAACTCTATAGGACCAGTATCTTAGAAGATACATGCAGAAACATTCAGGTCCCTCAAAACCTGTACCCTAATTACTGGAACAACTCTAGCTCTGTGGTAATGAAATTACCCATACTAAAAGGTGATTTTCCTGATAATGTGGATTTTCGGTCTTAGGAACACCTGTATCTTTGTGAAAATTTTAGAAAAAATACTTCATTATATATCATTATGGAGCCCTTTCTTTCCTCTATCTTTTAAGTGGAGCAAAAGCTGTTTGAAGTGTTTGTGTCACTAGTAATACATTCATATGCCAGGCATACACTACAGAGCCACTTGTACAGTGATAACCATGAGTAGTTTTCTGCACAATCTTTTGACTTAAAAGATAGAGGAAAGAAAGGGCTACATGATGATATATAATGAAGTATTTTTCCTAAAGTTTTCACAAAGATACAGGTGTTCCTAAGACCGAACATCCACATTATCAGGAAAATCACCTTTTAGTATGGGTAATTTCATTGGACCACAGACACACACCTTCCTCAATACTATAAATTTATATCAACTTTCTAATGCCATAACTTTTTCCCCCTTACCTCTATACAGTTAATTTTGTTATAAAAGTGTTGCTTATTCTGTGTGCTTTAAAATGATATGTTGAATGACTGCATAGGACCAGTATCTTAGAAAATACATGCAGAAACATCCAGGTCCCTCAAACCTGTACCCTAATTACTGGAACAACTCTAGCTCCAAGCCTGTGGCTTTTCACAAGCTCAAACTTGATTGAGTGGTTTCCTTATTTGGTATGCGCTATACACAGCAAGAGTTAGCGCCTGCCGTATGTGTAAAATAGAGATTTTCCCAGGGAAAATCCTATTTTAATCAACACGGCATGCTCTCACTTTTGCTATGTATAGCGCATACCAAATATAGTCTGCTCATTACACGCTTCAGAGCATAAGGAAACCACTCAACCAAGTTTGAGCTTGTGAAAAGCCACAGGCATGGAGCTAGAGTTGTTCCAGTTGAGGGACCTGGATGTTTCTGCATGTATCTTCTAAGATACTGGTCCTATAGAGTCATTCAACATATCATTTTAAAGCACACAGAAGAAGCAACACTTTGATAACAAAGTTAACTGTATAGAAGTAAGGGGGGGAAAGTTATGGCATTAGAAAGTTGATATTAAAAAATTTCCCTTTGATGCCTCCTCCCCCCCTTCACGGGTCTTACTCCTGAAGATAAAATCCACCATAACTCAACAATGGATCATCCAAATTGCTTCATATTTGAAAGACAGCTTGTACAGATGTTATGCAATTATATAAGCAACAAAACACAAAAATCTCTTTTTGTCAAAAAAAAAATGGGTTCCACCCCCCTTAAAACCATGCACACCAGGCTACCCTTTACCATTTAAAATAATGCACTAAATTCATGCACACCAGATAGTCCTCTACCATTTAAAATCATTCAGACAATCCTTTACCATTTAAAATCATGCACACCGGGCAACCCTTTACCATTTAAAATCGTGCACACCGGGAAACGCTTTACCATTTAAAATCATGCACACCAGACAACCCTTTACCATTTAAAATCATGCACACCAGGAAACCCTTTACCATTTAAAAGCATGAACACCTGGCAACCCTTTACCATTTAATACCCTTTACCATTTAATTCATGCACACCAGATAGTACTCTACCATTTAAAATCAGGCAACCCTTTACCATTTAAAATAATGCACTCCAGATAACCCTTTACCATTTAAAAGCATGCACACCTGACTACCCTTTACCATGCACTTTTTCTGCCTTTTACAAAGGCTGCACATAATATTGGAGGGGTGTGGTCTTTAAGGAAGTTGCCATGGCAGAGTACTAGGCGATGAGTAGGCACAGAGGAGTCTGCATGCATTCTAATTGAAGCACCTGGACAGGCTTAATTACAGGGGGGTGTCAAAATTACCACCTCTAGTTCAATCATGTCTAGTGACAATAACTGCCACCTCTTTACCATTGTTGGACTTGAGAATATCTGCAGAGCTCCATACACTGATCCTACAACAACAACAATGACATCATCAACAACAACAATGCCATCAATAACAACAATGACATCAACAACAAAAATGACATCATCATCAACAACAATTACATCATCAACAACAATGACATCATCGATAACAACAACAATGACATCAATAACATCAATAACAACAACAATGGCATCAACAACAATGACATCATCAACAACAACAATGACACCATCAAAAACAACAATGACATCAATAACATCATCAACAACAACAATGACATCAACAACAACAATGACATCAACAATGACACCATCAACAATGGCATCAACAACAATGACATCATCAACAACAACAATGACACCATCAAAAACAACAATGACATCAATAACATCATCAACAACAACAATGACATCAACAACAACATCAACAATGACACCATCAACAATGTCATCAACAACAATGGCATAAATAACAACAACAATGACATCAATAACAACAACAATGACATCAATAACAACAACAATGACATCATCATCAACAACAACAATGACATCAATAACAACAATGATATCAATAACAACAATGACATCAATAACAACAACAATGACATCAATAACAACAACAATGACATCAATAACAACAACAATGACATCAATAACAACAACAATGACATCAATAACAACAACAATGACATCAATAACAACAACAATGACATAACAATAACATCAACAACCACGAAGCACAAGCAGTGAGGGTATTAGATGTCACACCATATTAGTCCCTGCCCTTGTTGTTGGTTACACTGCATTACACATGCATGATGCAGGTAATGCAATTGTCTGTTAATTAGAAAAACCTTGGCATTGCTAGGTGCTACACATGAAGCCCTCTCAGCAAAACCTTGGCATTGCTAGGTGCTACACAAGCAGCCCTCCCAGCAAAACCTTGGCATTGCTAGGTGCTACACACATGCAGCCCTCTCAGCAAAACCTTGATTGCTAGGTGCTACACACATGCAGCCCTCCCAGCAAAACCTTGGCATTGCTAGGTGCTACACAAGCAGCCCTCCCAGCAAAACCTTGGCATTGCTAGGTGCTACACACACATGCAGCCCTCTCAGCAAAACCTTGGCATTGCTAGGTGCTACACACATGCAGCCCTCTCAGCAAAACCTTGGCATTGCTAGGTGCTACACAGCAGCCCTCTCTGCAAAACCTTGGCATTGCTAGCCCTCTCAGCAAAACCTTGGCATTGCTAGCCCTCTCAGCAAAACCTTGGCATTGCTAGCCCTCTCAGCAAAACCTTGGCATTGCTAGGTGCTACACATGCAGCCTGTGCATCTCGAGATACAGTAGCAATGGCAAGAGTGTCCACACCCTGCCACATGGCATCGAACCTGCGTAGGGAGTTGACTGCATGTGTGGAGCGGAAGACAAGATATTGGCTCAGTTATGCTTGTGTATGCTTGTGTTCAGCCTGTCTGACCAGTTATGCTTGTGTATGCTTGTGTTCAGCCTGTTGTCTGACCAGCTATGCTTGTGTATGTTTGTGTTCAGCCTGTCTGACCAGTTATGCTTGTGTATGCTTGTGTTCAGCCTGTTGTCTGACCAGTTATGCTTGTGTATGCTTGTGTTCAGCCTGTTGTATGACCAGTTATGCTTGTGTATGCTTGTGTTCAGCCTGTCTAACCAGTTATGCTGCTTGTGTTCAGCCTGTCTGACCAGTTATGCTTGTGTATGCTTGTGTTCAGCCTGTCTGACCAGTTATGCTTGTGTATGCTTGTGTTCAGCCTGTTGTCTGACCAGTTATGCTTGTGTATGTTTGTGTTCAGCCTGTCTGACCAGTTATGCTTGTGTATGTTTGTGTTCAGCCTGTTGTCTGACCAGTTATGCTTGTGTATGCTTGTGTTGAGCCTGTCTGACCAGTTATGCTTGTGTATGCTTGTGTTGAGCCTGTCTGACCAGTTATGCTTGTGTATGCTTGTGTTGAGCCTGTCTGACCAGTTATGCTTGTGTATGCTTGTGTTCAGCCTGTCTGACCAGTTATGCTTGTGTATGCTTGTGTTCAGCCTGTCTGACCAGTTATGCTTGTGTATGCTTGTGTTCAGCCTGTCTGACCAGTTATGCTTGTGTATGCTTGTGTTCAGCCTGTTGTCTGACCAGTTATGCTTGTGTATGCTTGTGTTCAGCCTGTCTGACCAGTTATGCTTGTGTATGCTTGTGTTGAGCCTGTCTGACCAGTTATGCTTGTGTATGCTTGTGTTGAGCCTGTCTGACCAGTTATGCTTGTGTATGCTTGTGTTCAGCCTGTCTGACCAGTTATGCTTGTGTATGCTTGTGTTGAGCCTGTCTGACCAGTTATGCTTGTGTATGCTTGTGTTCAGCCTGTCTGACCAGTTATGCTTGTGTATGCTTGTGTTCAGCCTGTCTGACCAGTTATGCTTGTGTATGCTTGTGTTCAGCCTGTCTGACCAGTTATGCTTGTGTATGCTTGTGTTGAGCCTGTCTGACCAGTTATGCTTGTGTATGCTTGTGTTGAGCCTGTCTGACCAGTTATGCTTGTGTATGCTTGTGTTCAGCCTGTCTGACCAGTTATGCTTGTGTATGCTTGTGTTGAGCCTGTCTGACCAGTTATGCTTGTGTATGCTTGTGTTGAGCCTGTCTGACCAGTTATGCTTGTGTATGCTTGTGTTCAGCCTGTCTGACCAGTTATGCTTGTGTATGCTTGTGTTCAGCAAGTCTGACCAGTTATGCTTGTGTATGCTTGTGTTCAGCCTGTCTGACCAGTTATGCTTGTGTATGCTTGTGTTCAGCCTGTCTGACCAGTTATGCTTGTGTATGCTTGTGTTTAGCCTGTTGTCTGACCAGTTATGCTTGTGTATGCTTGTGTTTAGCCTGTTGTCTGACCAGTTATGCTTGTGTATGCTTGTGTTGAGCCTGTCTGACCAGTTATGCTTGTGTATGCTTGTGTTGAGCCTGTCTGACCAGTTATGCTTGTGTATGCTTGTGTTCAGCCTGTCTGACCAGTTATGCTTGTGTATGCTTGTGTTGAGCCTGTCTGACCAGTTATGCTTGTGTATGCTTGTGTTGAGCCTGTCTGACCAGTTATGCTTGTGTATGCTTGTGTTCAGCAAGTCTGACCAGTTATGCTTGTGTATGCTTGTGTTCAGCCTGTCTGACCAGTTATGCTTGTGTATGCTTGTGTTCAGCAAGTCTGACCAGTTATGCTTGTGTATGCTTGTGTTCAGCCTGTCTGACCAGTTATGCTTGTGTATGCTTGTGTTGAGCCTGTCTGACCAGTTATGCTTGTGTATGCTTGTGTTCAGCCTGTCTGACCAGTTATGCTTGTGTATGCTTGTGTTGAGCCTGTCTGACCAGTTATGCTTGTGTATGCTTGTGTTGAGCCTGTCTGACCAGTTATGCTTGTGTATGCTTGTGTTCAGCCTGTCTGACCAGTTATGCTTGTGTATGCTTGTGTTCAGCCTGTCTGACCAGTTATGCTTGTGTATGCTTGTGTTCAGCAAGTCTGACCAGTTATGCTTGTGTATGCTTGTGTTCAGCCTGTCTGACCAGTTATGCTTGTGTATGCTTGTGTTCAGCCTGTCTGACCAGTTATGCTTGTGTATGCTTGTGTTTAGCCTGTTGTCTGACCAGTTATGCTTGTGTATGCTTGTGTTGAGCCTGTCTGACCAGTTATGCTTGTGTATGCTTGTGTTGAGCCTGTCTGACCAGTTATGCTTGTGTATGCTTGTGTTCAGCCTGTCTGACCAGTTATGCTTGTGTATGCTTGTGTTCAGCCTGTCTGACCAGTTATGCTTGTGTATGCTTGTGTTGAGCCTGTCTGACCAGTTATGCTTGTGTATGCTTGTGTTCAGCCTGTCTGACCAGTTATGCTTGTGTATGCTTGTGTTGAGCCTGTCTGACCAGTTATGCTTGTGTATGCTTGTGTTGAGCCTGTCTGACCAGTTATGCTTGTGTATGCTTGTGTTCAGCCTGTCTGACCAGTTATGCTTGTGTATGCTTGTGTTCAGCAAGTCTGACCAGTTATGCTTGTGTATGCTTGTGTTCAGCCTGTCTGACCAGTTATGCTTGTGTATGCTTGTGTTCAGCCTGTCTGACCAGTTATGCTTGTGTATGCTTGTGTTTAGCCTGTTGTCTGACCAGTTATGCTTGTGTATGCTTGTGTTGAGCCTGTCTGACCAGTTATGCTTGTGTATGCTTGTGTTGAGCCTGTCTGACCAGTTATGCTTGTGTATGCTTGTGTTCAGCCTGTCTGACCAGTTATGCTTGTGTATGCTTGTGTTGAGCCTGTCTGACCAGTTATGCTTGTGTATGCTTGTGTTCAGCCTGTCTGACCAGTTATGCTTGTGTATGCTTGTGTTCAGCAAGTCTGACCAGTTATGCTTGTGTATGCTTGTGTTCAGCCTGTCTGACCAGTTATGCTTGTGTATGCTTGTGTTCAGCAAGTCTGACCAGTTATGCTTGTGTATGCTTGTGTTCAGCCTGTCTGACCAGTTATGCTTGTGTATGCTTGTGTTCAGCCTGTCTGACCAGTTATGCTTGTGTATGCTTGTGTTCTGACACAAACATTCAATCAGAGCTGCTCCAGGTGGAGAAGCTAACACTGTGGTCCTGATGGCTGGCTGCACCATCTCCAGACTGAGGCAGAGTGTGGACTGCACCATCTCCAGACTGGGGCATAGTGTGGACTGCACCATCTCCAGACTGAGGCAGAGTGTGGACTGCACCATCTCCAGACTGAGGTAGAGTGTGGACTGCACCATCTCCAGACTGGGGCAGAGTGTGGACTGCACCATCTCCAGACTGAGGTAGAGTGTGGACTGCACCATCTCCAGACTGGGGCAGAGTGTGGACTGCACCATCTCCAGACTGAGGTAGAGTGTGGACTGCACCATCTCCAGACTGAGGCAGAGTGTGGACTGCACCATCTCCAGACTGAGGCAGAGTGTGGACTGCACCATCTCCAGACTGAGGTAGAGTGTGGACTGCACCATCTCCAGACTGGGGCAGAGTGTGGACTGCACCATCTCCAGACTGAGGTAGAGTGTGGACTGCACCATCTCCAGACTGGGGCAGAGTGTGGACTGCACCATCTCCAGACTGAGGTAGAGTGTGGACTGCACCATCTCCAGACTGGGGCAGAGTGTGGACTGCACCATCTCCAGACTGAGGTAGAGAAGGCCTCCCAGGAGAAGAGAACGTAGAGGTGAAAGAGGAACGTCCCAGGGTCCTACCGAGAGCATTATAATGGTGCAGTCCACACTCTGCCCCAGTCTGTCGTTAGAACTAATTTGTACTAATGTGGCCACTGCCATGCTACTAGTCATTTGCTGACCATCTGCAGCAGAATGAATGACGGGCAGGTTCACAATATGATGAGTGGCAATTCGTTCCATTGCCTTGTTCACAATATTGCATGGAGTCCGTTTAATCTGCTGTGTTTGACCACGAAATATTTATACAGCTGGTAATACAGCTGGTAATAGCTAGCTAGTTACAAGGACAACCAGGTATTTACAGTGTATAGCTGGTAATAGCTAGCTAGTTGCCAGGACAACCAGGTATTTACAGTATATAGCTGGTAATAGCTAAGCTAGTTGCCAGGGACAACCAGGTATTTACAGTATATAGCTGGTAATAGCTAAGCTAGTTGCCAGGGACAACCAGGTATTTACAGTATATAGCTGGTAGTGACCTGAAGAGCCACTTCTTCCCAGGTATTTATATAGCTGGTAATAGCTAGCTAGTTACCTGGACAGCAACTTCCTCCCAGGTATTTATATAGCTGGTAATAGCTAGCTAGTGACCTGACAGTCACTTCCTCCCAGGTATTTATATAGCTGGTAATAGCTAGCTAGTGACCTGGACAGCCACTTCCTCCCAGGTATTTATATAGGCTAGCTAGTGACCTGGACAACCACTTCCTCCCAGGTATTTATATAGCTGGTAATAGCTAGCTAGTGACCTGGACAACCACTTCCTCCCAGGTATTTATATAGCTGGTAATTGTAGCTAGTGACCTGGACAACCACTTCCTCCCAGGTATTTATATAGCTGGTAATTGTAGCTAGTGACCTGGACAGCCACTTCCTACCAGGTATTTATATAGCTGGCAGGGGTGTATTTAGGGGGGGGCGGGGGGGGGGGGGGGCATTCGCCCCCCCTTGTATCATTCTCGCCCCCCCCCTTGAAATTAGACACCACCCTTATACATTACATACACCATCATTGTATCATTCTCGCCCCCCCTTATTTTTCCATATCTCAAGTTCGCCCCCCCTTGGCAAAATTTCTGTATACAACCCTGAGCTGGTAATAGCTAGCCACTCTTGTATTCCTAATAGTGGTATAGGGCGGAATAAGAGTATAGGGTGGAAAATTCCTAAAAATCGAATAAGAGTATAGACCCGAATAAGAGTATAGGATGTTTACTTCCGTGTAAAAATCACAGAAAATGCTCAGAAAGACAGTGAAAACCATGAAAAATGATCAAGCTATTATTAGATCATTGCATCACAAGATTGTTGCTGGAGTATATCATTATTTGTGAGGTCCCTTGTGGTTCTGGAGGCACACAGCACAATTTAAACGTTCAATGGCAGCCCTACATGTTTTTATATTTAGTATAATTATTTTTTTGTATCATCTTATAAGATTTAACGTACATATTGATAAACAAGTTATCTGTTATTCATTTCCAGCCTATACAGAATGGCTTGTCTGAAGCCTGAGGGTGGATCAAGAGATGTGTTTACTACAGATATGTGTATTCAAGGGAAGTCTGCAATATCGGAAAAATCATAGGACAACCTGGAGCCTTTATCTTGGTTCAGCAAGCTTCGACACAATGTCTTCTTCTAGAACATGTATATAGCATCGACTGCACAATATATTCCTCCCCGGCTTGGGGTGAAGTATCGAATGGCCAGAGGATCAATGCGAACCACACATGCAGGGAGTTGGTTTTGTCCACCTCTCACCAACACATACATTCCAACTTTCATGGGGTTGATCTGAACATCATCTGCACATGTTGCCTCAGGCTGCTGCTGGGCAGGGCTTTCAACAATTGTAAAATGCAATTAGCTAGACCAAAGGCTGAAACCTCAATAAAAATTTCCATTAGTTATCTAGTCAAGATCTACAAAATGATAGCCTTATAAGACCTGAATAAAGTAGTACAGGATGGGGAAAACCCAAGGCTGAAGGTTAGAGTAGTGGGGCAGAACACAGGAAGTGTGTAGATTGGGAGAAGCAGGTCTCATTGTCCAACTAGTGGAGAACACAGGGAATGTGAAGATTGGGAGAAGCAGGTCTCACTGTCCAACTAGTGGGGCAGAACACAGGGAATGTGAAGATTGGGAGAAGCAGGTCTCACTGTCCAACTAGTGGGGCAGAACACAGGGAATGTGAAGATTGGGAGAAGCAGGTCTCACTGTCCAACTAGTGGGGCAGAACACAGGGAATGTGAAGATTGAGAGAAGCAGGTCTCACTGTCCAACTAGTGGGGCAGAACACAGGGAATGTGAAGATTGGGAGAAGCAGGTCTCACTGTCCAACTAGTGGGGCAGAACACAGAAAATGTGAAGATTGGGAGAAGCAGGTCTCACTGTCCAACTAGTGGGGCAGAACACAGGGAATGTGAAGATTGAGAGAAGCAGGTCTCACTGTCCAACTAGTGGGGCAGAACACAGGGAATGTGAAGATTGAGAGAAGCAGGTCTCACTGTCCAACTAGTGGGGCAGAACACAGGGAGTGTGAAGATTGGGAGAAGCAGGTCTCACTGTCCAACTAGTGGGGCAGAACACAGGGAATGTGAAGATTGGGAGAAGCAGGTCTCACTGTCCAACTAGTGGGGCAGAACACAGGGAATGTGAAGATTGGGAGAAGCAGGTCTCACTGTCCAACTAGTGGGGCAGAACACAGGGAATGTGAAGATTGGGAGAAGCAGGTCTCATTGTCCAACTAGTGGAGCAGAACACAGGGAATGTGAAGATTGGGAGAAGCAGGTCTCACTGTCCAACTAGTGGGGCAGAACACAGGGAATGTGAAGATTGGGAGATGCAGGTCTCATTGTCCAACTAGTGGGGCAGAACACAGGGAATGTGAAGATTGGGAGAAGCAGGTCTCACTGTCCAACTAGTGGGGCAGAACTCAGGGAATGTGAAGATTGGGAGAAGCAGGTCTCACTGTCCAACTAGTGGGGCAGAACACAGGGAATGTGAAGATTGGGAGAAGCAGGTCAACTAGTGGGGCAGAACACAGGGAATGTGAAGATTGGGAGAAGCAGGTCTCACTGTCCAACTAGTGGGGCAGAACACAGGGAATGTGAAGATTGGGAGAAGCAGGTCTCACTGTCCAACTAGTGGGGCAGAACACAGGGAATGTGAAGATTGGGAGAAGCAGGTCTCACTGTCCAACTAGTGGGGCAGAACACAGGGAATGTGAAGATTGGGAGAAGCAGGTCTCACTGTCCAACTAGTGGGGCAGAACACAGGGAATGTGAAGATTGGGAGAAGCAGGTCTCACTGTCCAACTAGTGGGGCAGAACACAGGGAATGTGAAGATTGGGAGAAGCAGGTCCCACTGTCCAACTAGTGGGGCAGAACACAGGGAATGTGAAGATTGGGAGAAGCAGGTCTCACTGTCCAACTAGTGGGGCAGAACACAGGGAATGTGTAGATTGGGAGAAGCAGGTCTCACTGTCCAACTAGTGGAGCAGAACACAGGGAATGTGAAGATTGGGAGAAGCAGGTCTCACTGTCCAACTAGTGGAGCAGAACACAGGGAATGTGAAGATTGGGAGAAGCAGGTCTCACTGTCCAACTAGTGGGGCAGAACACAGGGAATGTGAAGATTGGGAGAAGCAGGTCTCACTGTCCAACTAGTGGGGCAGAACACAGGGAATGTGAAGATTGGGAGAAGCAGGTCTCACTGTCCAACTAGTGGGGCAGAACACAGGGAATGTGAAGATTGGGAGAAGCAGGTCTCACTGTCCAACTAGTGGGGCAGAACTCAGGGAATGTGAAGATTGGGAGAAGCAGGTCTCACTGTCCAACTAGTGGGGCAGAACTCAGGGAATGTGAAGATTGGGAGAAGCAGGTCTCACTGTCCAACTAGTGGGGCAGAACACAGGGAATGTGAAGATTGGGAGAAGCAGGTCTCACTGTCCAACTAGTGGGGCAGAACACAGGGAATGTGAAGATTGGGAGAAGCAGGTCTCACTGTCCAACTAGTGGGGCAGAACACAGGGAATGTGAAGATTGGGAGAAGCAGGTCTCACTGTCCAACTAGTGGGGCAGAACACAGGGAATGTGAAGATTGGGAGAAGCAGGTCTCACTGTCTAACTAGTGGGGCAGAACACAGGGAGTGTGAAGATTGGGAGAAGCAGGTCTCACTGTCCAACTAGTGGAGCAGAACACAGGGAATGTGAAGATTGGGAGAAGCAGGTCTCACTGTCCAACTAGTGGGGCAGAACACAGGGAATGTGAAGATTGGGAGAAGCAGGTCTCACTGTCCAACTAGTGGGGCAGAACACAGGGAATGTGAAGATTGGGAGAAGGAGGTCTCACTGTCCAACTAGTGGGGCAGAACACAGGGAATGTGAAGATTGGGAGAAGCAGGTCTCACTGTCCAACTAGTGGGGCAGAACACAGGGAATGTGAAGATTGGGAGAAGCAGGTCTCACTGTCCAACTAGTGGGGCAGAACACAGGGAATGTGAAGATTGGGAGAAGCAGGTCTCACTGTCCAACTAGTGGGGCAGAACACAGGGAATGTGAAGATTGAGAGAAGCAGGTCCCACTGTCCAACTAGTGGGGCAGAACACAGGGAGTGTGAAGATTGAGAGAAGCAGGTCCCACTGTCCAACTAGTGGGGCAGAACACAGGGAATGTGAAGATTGGGAGAAGCAGGTCTCACTGTCCAACTAGTGGGGCAGAACACAGGGAATGTGAAGATTGGGAGAAGCAGGTCTCACTGTCCAACTAGTGGGGCAGAACACAGGGAATGTGAAGATTGGGAGAAGCAGGTCTCACTGTCCAACTAGTGGGGCAGAACACAGGGAATGTGAAGATTGGGAGAAGGAGGTCTCACTGTCCAACTAGTGGGGCAGAACACAGGGAATGTGAAGATTGGGAGAAGCAGGTCTCACTGTCCAACTAGTGGGGCAGAACACAGGGAATGTGAAGATTGGGAGAAGCAGGTCTCACTGTCCAACTAGTGGGGCAGAACACAGGGAATGTGAAGATTGGGAGAAGCAGGTCTCACTGTCCAACTAGTGGGGCAGAACACAGGGAATGTGAAGATTGGGAGAAGCAGGTCTCACTGTCCAACTAGTGGGGCAGAACACAGGGAATGTGAAGATTGGGAGAAGCAGGTCTCACTGTCCAACTAGTGGGGCAGAACACAGGGAATGTGAAGATTGGGAGAAGCAGGTCTCACTGTCCAACTAGTGGGGCAGAACACAGGGAATGTGAAGATTGGGAGAAGCAGGTCTCACTGTCCAACTAGTGGGGCAGAACACAGGGAATGTGAAGATTGGGAGAAGCAGGTCTCACTGTCCAACTAGTGGGGCAGAACACAGGGAATGTGAAGATTGGGAGAAGCAGGTCTCACTGTCCAACTAGTGGGGCAGAACACAGGGAATGTGAAGATTGGGAGAAGCAGGTCTCACTGTCCAACTAGTGGGGCAGAACACAGGGAATGTGAAGATTGGGAGAAGCAGGTCTCACTGTCCAACTAGTGGGGCAGAACACAGGGAATGTGAAGATTGAGAGAAGGAGGTCTCACTGTCCAACTAGTGGAGAACACAGGGAATGTGAAGATTGGGAGAAGCAGGTCTCACTGTCCAACTAGTGGGGCAGAACACAGGGAATGTGAAGATTGGGAGAAGCAGGTCTCACTGTCCAACTAGTGGGGCAGAACTCAGGGAATGTGAAGATTGGGAGAAGCAGGTCTCACTGTCCAACTAGTGGAGCAGAACACAGGGAATGTGAAGATTGGGAGAAGCAGGTCTCACTGTCCAACTAGTGGGGCAGAACTCAGGGAATGTGAAGATTGGGAGAAGCAGGTCTCACTGTCCAACTAGTGGAGCAGAACACAGGGAATGTGAAGATTGGGAGAAGCAGGTCTCACTGTCCAACTAGTGGGGCAGAACACAGGGAATGTGAAGATTGGGAGAAGCAGGTCTCACTGTCCAACTAGTGGGGCAGAACACAGGGAATGTGAAGATTGGGAGAAGGAGGTCTCACTGTCCAACTAGTGGGGCAGAACACAGGGAATGTGAAGATTGGGAGAAGCAGGTCTCACTGTCCAACTAGTGGGGCAGAACACAGGGAATGTGAAGATTGGGAGAAGCAGGTCTCACTGTCCAACTAGTGGGGCAGAACACAGGGAATGTGAAGATTGGGAGAAGCAGGTCTCATTGTCCAACTAGTGGGGCAGAACACAGGGAATGTGAAGATTGAGAGAAGCAGGTCCCACTGTCCAACTAGTGGGGCAGAACACAGGGAGTGTGAAGATTGAGAGAAGCAGGTCCCACTGTCCAACTAGTGGGGCAGAACACAGGGAATGTGAAGATTGGGAGAAGCAGGTCTCACTGTCCAACTAGTGGGGCAGAACACAGGGAATGTGAAGATTGGGAGAAGCAGGTCTCACTGTCCAACTAGTGGGGCAGAACACAGGGAATGTGAAGATTGGGAGAAGCAGGTCTCACTGTCCAACTAGTGGGGCAGAACACAGGGAATGTGAAGATTGGGAGAAGCAGGTCTCACTGTCCAACTAGTGGGGCAGAACACAGGGAATATGAAGATTGGGAGAAGGAGGTCTCACTGTCCAACTAGTGGGGCAGAACACAGGGAATGTGAAGATTGGGAGAAGCAGGTCTCACTGTCCAACTAGTGGGGCAGAACACAGGGAATGTGAAGATTGGGAGAAGCAGGTCTCACTGTCCAACTAGTGGGGCAGAACACAGGGAATGTGAAGATTGGGAGAAGCAGGTCTCACTGTCCAACTAGTGGGGCAGAACACAGGGAATGTGAAGATTGGGAGAAGCAGGTCTCACTGTCCAACTAGTGGGGCAGAACACAGGGAATGTGAAGATTGGGAGAAGCAGGTCTCACTGTCCAACTAGTGGGGCAGAACACAGGGAATGTGAAGATTGGGAGAAGCAGGTCTCACTGTCCAACTAGTGGAGCAGAACACAGGGAATGTGAAGATTGGGAGAAGCAGGTCTCACTGTCCAACTAGTGGGGCAGAACACAGGGAATGTGAAGATTGGGAGAAGCAGGTCTCACTGTCCAACTAGTGGGGCAGAACACAGGGAATGTGAAGATTGAGAGAAGCAGGTCTCACTGTCCAACTAGTGGGGCAGAACACAGGGAATGTGAAGATTGGGAGAAGCAGGTCTCACTGTCCAACTAGTGGGGCAGAACACAGGGAATGTGAAGATTGGGAGAAGCAGGTCTCACTGTCCAACTAGTGGGGCAGAACTCAGGGAATGTGAAGATTGGGAGAAGCAGGTCTCACTGTCCAACTAGTGGGGCAGAACACAGGGAATGTGAAGATTGGGAGAAGCAGGTCTCACTGTCCAACTAGTGGGGCAGAACACAGGGAATGTGAAGATTGGGAGAAGCAGGTCTCACTGTCCAACTAGTGGGGCAGAACACAGGGAATGTGAAGATTGGGAGAAGCAGGTCTCACTGTCCAACTAGTGGGGCAGAACACAGGGAATGTGAAGATTGAGAGAAGGAGGTCTCACTGTCCAACTAGTGGAGAACACAGGGAATGTGAAGATTGGGAGAAGCAGGTCTCACTGTCCAACTAGTGGGGCAGAACACAGGGAATGTGAAGATTGGGAGAAGCAGGTCTCACTGTCCAACTAGTGGGGCAGAACACAGGGAATGTGAAGATTGGGAGAAGCAGGTCTCACTGTCCAACTAGTGGGGCAGAACACAGGGAATGTGAAGATTGAGAGAAGCAGGTCTCACTGTCCAACTAGTGGGGCAGAACACAGGGAATGTGAAGATTGGGAGAAGCAGGTCTCACTGTCCAACTAGTGGGGCAGAACACAGGGAATGTGAAGATTGGGAGAAGCAGGTCTCACTGTCCAACTAGTGGGGCAGAACTCAGGGAATGTGAAGATTGGGAGAAGCAGGTCTCACTGTCCAACTAGTGGGGCAGAACACAGGGAATGTGAAGATTGGGAGAAGCAGGTCTCACTGTCCAACTAGTGGGGCAGAACACAGGGAATGTGAAGATTGGGAGAAGCAGGTCTCACTGTCCAACTAGTGGGGCAGAACACGGGGAATGTGAAGATTGGGAGAAGCAGGTCTCACTGTCCAACTAGTGGGGCAGAACTCAGGGAATGTGAAGATTGGGAGAAGCAGGTCTCACTGTCCAACTAGTGGGGCAGAACACAGGGAATGTGAAGATTGGGAGAAGCAGGTCAACTAGTGGGGCAGAACACAGGGAATGTGAAGATTGGGAGAAGCAGGTCTCACTGTCCAACTAGTGGGGCAGAACACAGGGAATGTGAAGATTGGGAGAAGCAGGTCTCACTGTCCAACTAGTGGGGCAGAACACAGGGAATGTGAAGACTGGGAGAAGGAGGTCTCACTGTCCAACTAGTGGGGCAGAACACAGGGAATGTGAATATTGAGAGAAGCAGGTCTCACTGTCCAACTAGTGGGGCAGAACACAGGGAATGTGAAGATTGGGAGAAGCAGGTCTCACTGTCCAACTAGTGGGGCAGAACACAGGGAATGTGAAGATTGGGAGAAGCAGGTCTCACTGTCCAACTAGTGGGGCAGAACACAGGGAATGTGAAGATTGGGAGAAGCAGGTCTCACTGTCCAACTAGTGGGGCAGAACACAGGGAATGTGAAGATTGGGAGAAGCAGGTCCCACTGTCCAACTAGTGGGGCAGAACACAGGGAATGTGAAGATTGGGAGAAGCAGGTCTCACTGTCCAACTAGTGGGGCAGAACACAGGGAATGTGTAGATTGGGAGAAGCAGGTCTCACTGTCCAACTAGTGGAGCAGAACACAGGGAATGTGAAGATTGGGAGAAGCAGGTCTCACTGTCCAACTAGTGGAGCAGAACACAGGGAATGTGAAGATTGGGAGAAGCAGGTCTCACTGTCCAACTAGTGGGGCAGAACACAGGGAATGTGAAGATTGGGAGAAGCAGGTCTCACTGTCCAACTAGTGGGGCAGAACACAGGGAATGTGAAGATTGGGAGAAGCAGGTCTCACTGTCCAACTAGTGGGGCAGAACACAGGGAATGTGAAGATTGGGAGAAGCAGGTCTCACTGTCCAACTAGTGGGGCAGAACTCAGGGAATGTGAAGATTGGGAGAAGCAGGTCTCACTGTCCAACTAGTGGGGCAGAACACAGGGAATGTGAAGATTGGGAGAAGCAGGTCTCACTGTCCAACTAGTGGGGCAGAACACAGGGAATGTGAAGATTGGGAGAAGCAGGTCTCACTGTCCAACTAGTGGGGCAGAACACAGGGAATGTGAAGATTGGGAGAAGCAGGTCTCACTGTCCAACTAGTGGGGCAGAACACAGGGAATGTGAAGATTGGGAGAAGCAGGTCTCACTGTCTAACTAGTGGGGCAGAACACAGGGAGTGTGAAGATTGGGAGAAGCAGGTCTCACTGTCCAACTAGTGGAGCAGAACACAGGGAATGTGAAGATTGGGAGAAGCAGGTCTCACTGTCCAACTAGTGGGGCAGAACACAGGGAATGTGAAGATTGGGAGAAGCAGGTCTCACTGTCCAACTAGTGGGGCAGAACACAGGGAATGTGAAGATTGGGAGAAGGAGGTCTCACTGTCCAACTAGTGGGGCAGAACACAGGGAATGTGAAGATTGGGAGAAGCAGGTCTCACTGTCCAACTAGTGGGGCAGAACACAGGGAATGTGAAGATTGGGAGAAGCAGGTCTCACTGTCCAACTAGTGGGGCAGAACACAGGGAATGTGAAGATTGGGAGAAGCAGGTCTCACTGTCCAACTAGTGGGGCAGAACACAGGGAATGTGAAGATTGAGAGAAGCAGGTCCCACTGTCCAACTAGTGGGGCAGAACACAGGGAGTGTGAAGATTGAGAGAAGCAGGTCCCACTGTCCAACTAGTGGGGCAGAACACAGGGAATGTGAAGATTGGGAGAAGCAGGTCTCACTGTCCAACTAGTGGGGCAGAACACAGGGAATGTGAAGATTGGGAGAAGCAGGTCTCACTGTCCAACTAGTGGGGCAGAACACAGGGAATGTGAAGATTGGGAGAAGCAGGTCTCACTGTCCAACTAGTGGGGCAGAACACAGGGAATGTGAAGATTGGGAGAAGGAGGTCTCACTGTCCAACTAGTGGGGCAGAACACAGGGAATGTGAAGATTGGGAGAAGCAGGTCTCACTGTCCAACTAGTGGGGCAGAACACAGGGAATGTGAAGATTGGGAGAAGCAGGTCTCACTGTTCAACTAGTGGGGCAGAACACAGGGAATGTGAAGATTGGGAGAAGCAGGTCTCACTGTCCAACTAGTGGGGCAGAACACAGGGAATGTGAAGATTGGGAGAAGCAGGTCTCACTGTCCAACTAGTGGGGCAGAACACAGGGAATGTTAAGATTGGGAGAAGCAGGTCTCACTGTTCAACTAGTGGAGAAAACAGGGAATGTGAAGATTGGGAGAAGCAGGTCTCACTGTCCAACTAGTGGGGCAGAACACAGGGAATGTGAAGATTGGGAGAAGCAGGCTCACTGTTCAACTAGTGGGGCAGAACACAGGGAATGTGAAGATTGGGAGAAGCAGGTCTCACTGTCCAACTAGTGGGGCAGAACACAGGGAATGTGAAGATTGGGAGAAGCAGGCTCACTGTCCAACTAGTGGGGCAGAACACAGGGAATGTGAAGATTGGGAGAAGCAGGTCTCACTGTCAACTAGTGGGGCAGAACACAGGGAATGTGAAGATTGGGAGAAGCAGGTCTCACTGTCCAACTAGTGGGGCAGAACACAGGGAATGTGAAGATTGGGAGAAGCAGGTCTCACTGTCCAACTAGTGGGGCAGAACACAGGGAATGTGAAGATTGGGAGAAGCAGGTCTCATTGTCCAACTAGTGGAGCAGAACACAGGGAATGTGAAGATTGGGAGAAGCAGGTCTCACTGTCCAACTAGTGGGGCAGAACACAGGGAATGTGAAGATTGGGAGAAGCAGGTCTCACTGTCCAACTAGTGGGGCAGAACACAGGGAATGTGAAGATTGGGAGAAGCAGGTCTCACTGTCCAACTAGTGGGGCAGAACACAGGGAGTGTGAGATTGGGAGAAGCAGGTCTCACTGTCCAACTAGAGGGAATGTGAAGATTGGGAGAAGCAGGTCTCACTGTCCAACTAGTGGGGGAGAACACAGGGAATGTGAAGATTGGGAGAAGCAGGTCTCACTGTCCAACTAGTGGGGCAGAACACAGGGAATGTGAAGATTGAGAGAAGCAGGTCTCACTGTCCAACTAGTGGGGCAGAACACAGGGAATGTGAAGATTGAGCGAAGCAGGTCTCACTGTCCAACTAGTGGGGCAGAACACAGGGAATGTTAAGATTGGGAGAAGCAGGTCTCACTGTCCAACTAGTGGGGCAGAACACAGGGAGTGTGAAGATTGGGAGAAGCAGGTCTCACTGTACAACTAGTGGGGCAGAACACAGGGAATGTGAAGATTGGGAGAAGCAGGTCTCACTGTCCAACTAGTGGGGCAGAACACAGGGAATGTGAAGATTGGGAGAAGCAGGTCTCACTGTCCAACTAGTGGAGAACACAGGGAATGTGAAGATTGGGAGAAGCAGGTCTCACTGTCCAACTAGTGGGGCAGAACACAGGGAATGTGAAGATTGGGAGAAGCAGGTCTCACTGTCCAACTAGTGGGGCAGAACACAGGGAATGTGAAGATTGAGAGAAGTAGGTCTCACTGTCCAACTAGTGGGGCAGAACACAGGGAATGTGAAGATTGAGAGAAGTAGGTCTCACTGTCCAACTAGTGGGGCAGAACACAGGGAATGTGAAGATTGGGAGAAGCAGGTCTCACTGTCCAACTAGTGGGGCAGAACACAGGGAATGTGAAGATTGAGAGAAGTAGGTCTCACTGTCCAACTAGTGGGGCAGAACACAGGGAATGTGAAGATTGGGAGAAGCAGGTCTCACTGTCCAACTAGTGGGGCAGAACACAGGGAATGTGAAGATTGGGAGAAGCAGGTCTCACTGTCCAACTAGTGGGGCAGAACACAGGGAATGTGAAGATTGGGAGAAGTAGGTCTCACTGTCCAACTAGTGGGGCAGAACACAGGGAATGTGAAGATTGGGAGAAGCACGTCTCACTGTCCAACTAGTGGGGCAGAACACAGGGAATGTGAAGATTGGGAGAAGCAGGTCTCACTGTCCAACTAGTGGGGCAGAACACAGGGAATGTGAAGATTGGGAGAAGCAGGTCTCACTGTCCACTAGTGGGGCAGAACACAGGGAATGTGAAGATTGGGAGAAGCAGGTCTCACCGTCCAACTAGTGGGGCAGAACACAGGGAATGTGAAGATTGAGAGAAGGAGGTCTCACTGTCCAACTAGTGGAGAACACAGGGAATGTTAAGATTGAGAGAAGCAGGTCTCACTGTCCAACTAGTGGGGCAGAACACAGGGAATGTGAAGATTGGGAGAAGTAGGTCTCACTGTCCAACTAGTGGGGCAGAACACAGGGAGTGTGAAGATTGGGAGAAGCAGGTCTCACCGTCCAATTAGTGGGGCAGAACACAGGGAGTGTGAAGATTGGGAGAAGGAGGTCTCACTGTCCAACTAGTGGGGCAGAACACAGGGAATGTGAAGATTGGGAGAAGCAGGTCTCACTGTCCATAACTGTCCTGGCATTTTGTTGCCAACTCTTGCAGGTGTATCCCAGACAGCAGTTGGAATGGTGCTAGACTTAACACTTTACAGTGTCCCTGTAACACCATTGCATGTGTTTGGAATGGTGCTAGATTTAACACTTTACAGTGTCCCTGTAACACCATTGCATGTGTACAATCTAGATCGAACTAATCCCCCACACACACCACTAACCCTCCCTCCCCTACACGTGGCATACACACACACACACACACACATTCATGGAGGTTCAAGACTCCTTGAGTAGCTGTATAGGTACCAATCAAAAGAGGGCCCACACTTCTTGCTACAGACTAAACTGGCTAGTACTAACATCAACAGAGCTCCAAATAGCTAAAGCTGAATAGCTGTGGATCGCCAGGAGATTTCCAAAGACTACGAAGCAAAAAAGGTGTGAACAAGTTAGGGGGGAGGGGGGAACGATGCTATGCGTGCCTATGAATTATTCATGTTCCTGAAGCACGGCATCTACATCATCTGATACGCACAACTAACTGCCCGTCACCCAACACAATACAAGCACTTGTAACTCTCACAAAACAAAGAAACCCAGAGTCGCTGTGGCTGCCATTTTCCTTGTAACATTAAAGAAACAGGTCTTTTCATGACATCATTCCCTACCTTGTGAGATGTGTACTTGTATCAGTTATCAGTTCCTACTGGGTGTTCAGGGTACGTAGCTTCAGCACTTGCAGGAAATTGCTATCTAGTTCTGCACCGTAGCCTCGAACAACGGCTTAATTAACAAACAAAAAATGGACATCTGATAGGATCTTTAGCAAGCACTGACGTTTGTCCTTTCCATATGGCTTAGACAACATCTCTTCCACACCTAGCCGGGTACATGGTATGGCTACTGTCACCTGCAGCGCTGCCATGCGGCTCCCTGCCTCCTCGAGCTTCTCCACAGCAATGGTGCCATCCCTCCAGTTGCTCGACCCTTCACTAGTAATCTCCATCTGCTGCTTCTCTCCATCATCTTCGACTTCAAAGCACATGCATGCACGCATGCCCACCCACCTACCCTCCCTCCCACCTGCCCTCCCTCCCACCTGCCCGCACACACACACACACTGCAACACAAGACACCATCTCGCTAATAATAGTGTAGCCATGGACACTGGTACGCAGGCACGATATTTCACCGTTTTATTTTTGAAGGGGGGAGCTAATTTTTTTTTTGGGGGGGGGGGGGGGGGGGGGGGAGGCTAAATTCTCTTGGGAAATACAAAACAAGGTGGAGGATGAATTTGCTGCACGAGAATAATAACGAGAGCAGCAGCAGCTGTTGCTGAGAAGGCATCACTCACAGCTTGCCAAGTAATAATAACATGAGCACTGAGCATGCTCGTGAGAGATTAGGTGGAGCTTTGAACTTTTTATTTTGCTAAAAGTTGGTCTGGCCAAAACCTAGGCAACCGGCCCGGTTCCTCCCTGGCCTGTGCCTAGACATGTACGCACAATAGACATGTACGCACAATATGGAGAGACTCAGTGAGCAGTTGACACACAGACTCTTGTAAGTTTCAGCCATTACATCACTCCTATACACACACACACACACATTGAGTTACTGACAGATGCACAGCCAGCCAGTCAGAGAGATAGGCAGACAGAGAGAGTCCGACTGTGAGACACACAGACACTCACACACCATAAGGAGAGCTAGAACAGTGTTGTCAAGCAGCTGCCTAACACTCAAACATCATCAACAACAACAACAACATTACATCATTACCAATTATTCCAGCGAGAGACGGACTAGTGC
>JAQNBH010000010.1:12081186-12220519 GCA_028752905.1 Cladorhizidae sp. MBARI D1340-BT2
TGGAGAAGAAATCTTTGCTGAGTGGAGAGTTTTTAAGAGAGTCTGGCACAAGAGAAGAAGAAAATGATGGAGAAAAAGAAACTAAGTAAACCACCCACTCTCCAGGATATGAAGACAGAGATGGAGCTTTCAGGAGCATACAAAGAGATCTTACAAAGAGATCTTCCCAGAGATTTTCAAGTTACTGGATATTTTACTAACTCTTCCAATTGCAACAGCTACTGTCGAACGTTCTTTTAGTCGGATGAAGATTGTGAAGACACGTCTTCGAAATAGACTAAGTGACATCAACCTTGCTAGGCTCATGCGAATCGCAATTGAAGGGCCTGAACTGACTTCAGTAGATTTTAGTGCAATTTTGGACAATTTTGGACATTCAAGGAG
This sequence comes from Cladorhizidae sp. MBARI D1340-BT2, assembly GCA_028752905.1. Taxonomy (NCBI): domain Eukaryota; kingdom Metazoa; phylum Porifera; class Demospongiae; order Poecilosclerida; family Cladorhizidae; species Cladorhizidae sp. MBARI D1340-BT2. Next base: position 12,081,571 of record JAQNBH010000010.1, read on the forward strand.
AAAAATCGTCGTATTGCTTTATAAAATTTCTAAATGTTAGCAAAATGTCAATGTCAATGTTGCACTATGACATCATAATTTTTGAAAATCCTGGGGGGCGGGGAACTCTGGCTAGGGGTGGGGTGGGGGGGGGACATCCCCCATATGCAACCCTGCATTAGTGATGTGTAAAATGTTTAATATTGATGAGTAATGTTCACACTTCAATTAAAAAAATTATCTATATGTAGCAATTTGCTAATCTGCAAAAGTAAATTGAAATAAATTGCATTTATCACCAGTTGTGTTTCTCTCTGCATCTTCTCTGTCACCATCCCAGGGCAGAATGAGTGACTTGCTGGGCAGGAAGAGAGTGTTGCTGCTCTCCTACCTGCTCCCAGCCCTGGGCTACTTCTCTCTCAGCCTGTCTGGAAGTCTATGGATGGTAGCTCTCTCCAGAATACCCACTGGTATAAAATATTACTTTATATCAGAGGTCTTTTTTAAAATTATTTTTGTCAGGTGTGAGTAGAGTATTGATCAACCTGCCTCAGCCCAGTGTGGTGTTGGTGCAGAGTCCCCATAGAGCTATTGTCAGCCTGCCTCAACCCAGTGTGGTGTTGGTCCAGTGTGTGTCCCCATAGAGCTATTGTCAACCTACTTCAACCTACCTCAACCCAGTGTGGTGTCCAGTGTGTGTCCCCATAGCGCTATTGTCAACCTACTTCAACCTGCCTCAACCCAGTGTGATGTTGGTCCAGTGTATGTCTCCATAGAGCTATTGTCAACCTACTTCAACCTGCCTCAACCCAGTATGATGTTGGTCCAGTGTGTGTCCCCATAGAGCTGTTGTCAACCTACTTCAACCTGCCTCAACCCAGTGTGATGTTGGTCCAGTGTGTGTCCCCATAGAGCTATTGTCAACCTACTTCAACCTGCCTCAACCCAGTGTGGTGTTGGTCCAGTATGTGTCTCCATAGAGCTATTGTCAACCTGCTTCAACCTGCCTCAACCCAGTGTGGTGTTGGTCCAGTGTGTGTCCCCATAGAGCTATTGTCAACCTACTTCGACCTGCCTCAACCCAGTGTGGTGTTGGTCCAGTGTGTGTCCCCATAGAGCTATTGTCAACCTACTTCAACCTGCCTCAACCCAGTGTGATGTAGGTCCAGTGTGTGTCCCAATAGAGCTATTGTCAACCTACTTCAACCTGCCTCAGCCCAGTGTGATGTAGTTCCAGTATGTGTCCCCATAGAGCTATTGTCAACCAACTTCAACCTTCCTCAGCCCAGTGTGATGTAGGTCCAGTGTGTGTCCCCATAGAGCTATTGTCAACCTACTTCAACCTGCCTCAACCAGTGTGGTGTTGGTCCAGTGTGTGTCCCCATAGAGCTATTGTCAACCTACTTCAACCTGCCTCAACCCAGTATGATGTTGGTCCAGTGTGTGTCCCCATAGAGCTATTGTCAACCAACTTCAACCTGCCTCAATCCAGTGCAATGTTGGTCCAGTGTGTGTCTTCATAGAGCTATTGTCGACCTACTTCAACCTGCCTCAACCCAGTGTGGTGTTGGTCCAGTGTGTGACCCCATAGAGCTATTGTCAACCTACTTCAACCTGCCTCAACCCAGTGCGATGTTGGTCCAGTGTGTGTCCCCATAGAGGTATTGTCAACCTACTTCAACCTGCCTCAACCAGTGTGGTGTTGGTCCAGTGCGTGTCCCCATAGAGCTAAATTGTCAACCTACTTCAACCTGCCTCAACCCAGTGTGGTGTTGGTCCAGTGTGTGTCCCCATAGAGCTATTGTCAACTTACTTCAACCTGCCTCAACCCAGTGTGATGTTGGTCCAGTGTGTGTCCCCATAGAGAGCTATTGTCAACCTACTTCAACCTGCCTCAACCCAGTGTGATGTTGGTCCAGTGTGTGTCCCCATAGAGCTATTGTCAACCTACTTCAACCTGCCTCAACCCAGTGTGATGTTGGTCCAGTGTGTGTCCCCATAGAGCTATTGTCAACCTACTTCAACCTGCCTAAATCCAGTGTGATGTTGGTCCAGTGTGTGTCCCCATAGAGCTATTGTCAACCTACTTCAACCTGTGTGGTGTTGGTCCAGTGTGTGTCCATAGAGCTACATTGTCAACCTGCCTAACCCAGTGTGGTGTTGGTCCAGTATGTGTCCCCATAGAGCTATTGTCAACCTACTTCAACCTGCCTCAACCAGTTGTGGTGTTGGTCCAGTGTGTGTCCCCATAGGTCAACCTACTTCAACCTGCCTCAACCCAGTGTGGTGTTGGTCCAGTGTGTGTCCCCATAGAGCTATTGTCAACCTACTTCAACCTGCCTCAACCCAGTATGATGTTGGTCCAGTGTGTGTCCCCATAGAGCTATTGTCAACCAACTTCAACCTGCCTCAACCCAGTGCAATGTTGGTCCAGTGTGTGTCTTCATAGAGCTATTGTCGACCTACTTCAACCTGCCTCAACCCAGTGTGGTGTTGGTCCAGTGTGTGTCCCCATAGAGCTAAATTGTCAACCTACTTCAACCTGCCTCAACCCAGTGTGGTGTTGGTCCAGTGTGTGTCCCCATAGAGCTATTGTCAACCTACTTCAACCTGCCTCAACCCAGTGTGGTGTTGGTCCAGTGTGTGTCCCCATAGAGCTAAATTGTCAACCTACTTCAACCTGCCTCAACCCAGTGTGGTGTTGGTCCAGTGTGTGTCCCCATAGAGCTATTGTCAACCTACTTCAACCTGCCTCAACCCAGTGTGGTGTTGGTCCAGTGTGTGTCCCCATAGAGCTAAATTGTCAACCTACTTCAACCTGCCTCAACCCAGTGTGGTGTTGGTCCAGTGTGTGTCCCCATAGAGCTATTGTCAACCTACTTCAACCTGCCTCAACCCAGTGTGGTGTTGGTCCAGTGTGTGTCCCCATAGAGCTAAATTGTCAACCTACTTCAACCTGCCTCAACCCAGTGTGGTGTTGGTCCAGTGTGTGTCCCCATAGAGCTATTGTCAACCTACTTCAACCTGCCTCAACCAAGTGTGGTGTTGGTCCAGTGTGTGTCCCCATAGAGCTAAATTGTCAACCTACTTCAACCTGCCTCAACCAAGTGCGATGTTGGTCCAGTGTGTGTCCCCATAGAGGTATTGTCAACCTACTTCAACCTGCCTCAACCCAGTGTGGTGTTGGTCCAGTGTGTGTCCCCATAGAGCTATTGTCAACTTACTTCAACCTGCCTCAACCCAGTGTGATGTTGGTCCAGTGTGTGTCCCCATAGAGAGCTATTGTCAACCTACTTCAACCTGCCTCAACCCAGTGTGATGTTGGTCCAGTGTGTGTCCCCATAGAGCTATTGTCAACCTACTACAACCTGTGTGGTGTTGGTCCAGTGTGTGCTATTGTCAACCTGCCTCAACCCAGTGTGGTGTTGGTCCAGTATGTGTCCCCATAGAGCTATTGTCAACCTACTTCAACCTGCCTCAACCCAGTGTGGTGTTGGTCCAGTGTGTGTCCCCATAGAGCTAAATTGTCAACCTACTTCAACCTGCCTCAACCCAGTGTGGTGTTGGTCCAGTGTGTGTCCCCATAGAGCTATTGTTAACCTACTTCAACCTTCCTCAACCCAGTAAGAGTGTAATCTACTGTATTAGGGAGTCAGGTATAGCACTCTGTGTGTGTGTGTATGTGCGTGCGTGTGTCCCCTATTTACTTCTAAACTCACTTTGGTAGTTCTTGCTTGTCATTTGCAAAGGTAGGAAACCAGTTGACCAAAGTTTAGTTTCAAGATCTTGTTTATTTTACTTCTCCCCTCCCCCGACCTCCCACGCACATAACTTACCTTACCCGTCCGTTGACATGCACTATAAGGGCTGTATTCAGACATTTTGTCGGAGGTGGGGCGAGGTCCTTATGCTCTGATGTACCTGGTAGCCTCTACCTATCCAAGTTAAAGATGACAAAGTTCCTGTAGCAGATGGCCATATATTTTAACGCAATCTTAGAAAGGTAAAGGTCGTCAACGTGAATTTTATAACCGTCGATGTCATCCAGGACACAGAATTAACGGGTGCATAATGGAGTTTTAATGGTAATTCATGTTTTTACACTGAGTAACGTCAAGTCAATGGAGTCATGAGACCCTTTACCTATTATGTAATTGACTTGAAGAAAAGAGTATTATAATATTAGATGTTTGTCTTTGCTAAGGACTCAAAGTGTGCTCAAGAGGTTTCCCCCCTTTCCCCCCCCCCCCCCCTTCTTCTCGGGTCTAAATTGGCCGATATGGCGAAAAACTACTAAAGTGAGTTTTGGCCGAGATGTAAGCTTTTTTTGTGTGCTGCCATTTTAAAGGGAGAGTGTTACCTCACTCCCCAATAATTGCATCTTAGTGCCAGTATTTTACCTCTCCTCCTTATATGAATCTCCTCCTTGTATGAAACACCGACTATCATGGGGTTGTTGTTGTTCTGTCCCATTATATAATTCACAGGTCTGTTCAAGCATGGACTGACCATCTGCAAGGCATATTTGGCTGACATCACAGAGTTAGATCAGAGGCCTGAGGTGTTGGGCTACTTCAATGCCGTGAGCAGTATGGGGTTCATCTTCGGACCAATCATAGCCGGTCACCTCTCCGACATCGACCCTTCCTTGAAGCTTACTCTCGTTACGGGGTCTGTCATCTTCTCTCTGGACTTTTTCTGTGTTCTATTCCTTTTACCGTCTTTGGATAAAGATTTGGAGACAAGGGCAGAGGTGTTGCCGACAGGGTCAAGGTCGCCTTCTGGGAAATACCATCGGAACCTCGGGAAATATTTCAGTCTTAATCTGAGTCGGGTTTGTGACTCGTTCAGAGGTTTTCACTGCTGGGAGCTGTCGGACTTGATTTCAATTCAGTTCCTGGCGACATTTTCCGTGCTTCTGTTCCGTTCCAATTTCCCCGTCTTCCTGGAAGAGAATTTCAATATCTCCAACGCAACATTTGGGCAAGTGATCTCCTTCAGTGCAGTCGCGACAACCCTGTCTTCGGCCACTTGTGGGATTATATCAAAATACTACGCCAACCACACCAGGCATCTCCTTCATTTCACAATCTTGTTACTCGCATCTCTGTTATCGATCACCATAGCTTCAAACATTCTCTTCGTCTTACTCTTCCTCGTTGCTCTTTCTCTGTCGACGTCTAACTTACGAATCTGCATGCTCAGCCTCCTGCTCATGCGCGGGAATGAGCACGAAAAGGGAGCCATCGTCGGCTTTTCAAATTCGCTTTCTTCGATTGGCCGGATGCTTGCTCCGTTTGTCGTGGGCGTGGCTCAGGAATTCGGGAGCAGATTCGCGGGGCTTATTTCAGTGGTGTTGGCTGCTTTGGCTCTGATAGGCACTGTTTATTTATTCATTGGGGGTGTCCACAGAAACGAAGCGAATGGGAAGAGGCAGAATCAGCATTAACAATAGTAGTAGAATCACACAGGACAACATCAGGGCTCACGATACCATTGGCTTTGCTTTAGGAAGAAGTTCATGTTGCCTCTCTCTCTGCTGGTTGACAGCCATCATCAATACAGGGAGAAGGACTGCACAAGAATAATGCTAAATACAGTGCTCATTTTAATACCTTATATAGAAGCAAAAAATAATGTAATCCAAATGTGTTAACTGAATTGGTAAAGGATTTAAGTGGGTGTAGTCCGTGTACATTCTTGTACACGCTTATTATTGGCTTGCCGATTTATTGTCATTTTTTTAAAAGTCAATATTTGTCATTCTGACTTTCCCCATAGTTCCGTTTCTATACCGTTATATTTAGTGTCACAAATTGAGTGGCAATGACCACTGAGCCTGTTAAGGCCACCACATATATTATGGCACAGTGTGACACTATGTAACACTAATAACAATTAAATCAACAGTACTTAATATCCACAGTGCTAATAGTTATGAGTGTCCCGCTGCTCAAGGAGGGTGGAGGGGAGGGGACCAAACAACATTCCTCAGCTCGCCATACAACAGTTCCTTTCTCCTCTGCCACCACTTCCCTACCCAATACATAACACACTCGCCCACCTCCATCACTGCATCACTTACTCCCTCCACATCTTTCCCCAAAAGCGATGCCACCTTTCCATCCTCTTCTAAATCCATCCAGCCACTGTCCTGCCCCTACAATTTGGCACATCTGATCCCATCAATCCAGCCGAAATTCCCTGCACATAACCAAGAAATGTCCCTCATCCTCCCTTGCTCCACTATCACGCATTATACACCTCTCATCCCTAACTATCCCACATCCCTTCTTATCTCTCTAACAGCCCAGGCAGCTGATGCAGTCCTGGTCTAAATTGCAACTGCACACCTTCCTGACCATGCATGAACCTGTAATCCTCTCCACCCCTGCACCATTCTTTGCCAATTTATAAAACTTCAGCGTACTTTTGCCGTTTACTTCAATCCTTCTCAAATTTCTACAGTACTAAGACTTGGATTTTAAAATTAATGTAGTCGACGACTCTCAATGAACTCCCAGTTGACTACCAATTATCTATCACCACCGTACAAGATCAGGTCAGTATTTCCCCTCGGTTCCGTTTCTCCACCGTTATATTTAGAGTCGCAAATTGAGTGGCAATTTTTTATTACTTTTTTTATTATTATTTTTTTTTAATAAGTGGCAATTGGATTTCAAATTTTTTGTAGTCGACGACTCCCGACGAACTCGCAGTTGACTACCAATTACTCCATCACCAATGCGCACAAGGTCGGAGGTCACTCATGTAAGTTCTGACTTTCCCCTCAATTCCGTTTGTTTCTCTACCGTCTACCGTTATATATATTTAGTGTCGCAAATTGAGTGGTATCGTCTATGCACAAGGTCAGGCAGGGGTCACGTGAAGTTACTCTGCACACTAATGCACTGCCATCAAAAGTCAGCCTTTCTTCTTGACCTGCTCCCTCACCTATGGAACTCTCAGCGTGTATTGATCTTATCATGCCCTTGTCTACAACTAAACTAAATACCTTTTTCATTCTCATGTACTTTCTATGGAACTCTCAGCGTGTATTGATCTTATCATGCCCTTGTCTACAACTAAACTAAATACCTTTTTCATTCTCATGTACTTTCCACTTTCAATGTCCATGTGTAAACTGTTCCCTCCCCTTGTAATTTCAAGCCATTATTGGCTACTAGTTAATTTCTAGTAGACCATCAGCACAAAGCTACATCCTCATATATATCACTGTCACCTTATCTGTAATTCATGTTGCCATGTATATTAGTTCACTAGTCACACAATATTTTATTCACCGGCAACTCGAATTTTGAATGTACCAGTGTATTATAATTTGTGTAAGTTCTGTGTGTGTGTATTTTATAGACCACCAGCTGTAGTGATGCCTTAGATGCCCTATTCTCCACACTATGCAGTCTTAATGGAGGTGTTTCTCCAACTTTATCATGGTTGGTGGCTTCAATATAGACTTCTCTATCCACTGTCACCCTCTGTTTTTCAAACTTGTTCTCCATTACTCTAGTGCTTGACTCTACCAAGTTGTTAAAGATTACACACATTAACTCAAGTGGTGATCACTCTACCATTGACCTGTCATTTGTTTCAACTCTCTCATTATTCATACCATGCTCCACTAGTCCTCCTCTGTGTCTCTGACCATCAATGTTTTCTCTTGTCATTTTGTTTCTCCTTTCCAAAATCACCCTCTCCTTCATCTAGACTCATTTGGTGTTACCAAAAGGCCCATTTTAATTTTGTTTGTGACCTCGATCAGATTGATTGTGAGGCTCAATGATGTCTGATGTTCATGGTGGTTTCTGGGATGTCGGGTGTAAAATGTATTGGAGAAGTTCATCCCAAGGAAGATATTGTCATCTTCTAGAAGCTTTCTTTGGATAAACAATGACATCCTTAAAGCAATCCGCAGAAGGAATATCTTGTTCACTGCTTACAAGCGCTCTGGTAGTATTTGTAAATTAAGAGATTACAAACTCATCAAGAATGCTGTTGTTTCTGCCATGAATTTCAAAAGCAGCATATCTCTCTAGACTAATATTCTGCTGACACAAAAAAATATTTTGGAAATTGATTAAGTTGCTCTAACGTGAATCAACCATGTTCACTTCCTTGCAATGATGTTCTCTTCTCCTCTGATAAAGACAAAGCCCAGTTACTTAATCGGCACTTTCACAATAACTTCAACCATTCCCCAACTTTAATGGCTCCTGATAATCCACCATGTGTCAGACTGATCCTCATACCTGCATAACCCTGATCCTCTGTGCAGAGTAATTCAGATTCAATCATTCATAAACTCATCTCAGAGCACCGCCAGAAATATTCACCATTTCTCAATGCCAATGGGATTCTCTCCTTGTAAGTCTACCACTTCTGCACTGGTATCATTTACGAATGCCTCTCAATCTTTAGATAAAGGTCATGATTTGTACTCGATCTTTTCCGATCTAAGCAAAGCCTTTATTCTGTTCCACACTCCCCTCAGCTCAACAAACTCCTTATATCAAATCTGGATCCGCACATCATAAATTGTGTCCAGAATTATCTAATGTAGCCAATACCCTCCATATAGCCAATGCTCTCTGTGTAGCCAGTGCTCTCCATGTATATAACCAATGCCCTCCATGTAGCCAGTGCCCTCCATGCAGCCAGTGTCCTCCATGCAGCCAGTGTCCTCCATGCAGCCAGTGCCCTCCATGCAGTCAGTGCCCTCCATGCAGTCAGTGTCCTCCATGCAGCCAGTGTCCTCCATGCAGCCAGTGCCCTCCATGCAGTCAGTGCCCTCCATGCAGCCTGTGCCCTCCATGCAGCCAGTGTCCTCCATGCAGCCAGTGTCCTCCATGTAGCCAGTGCCCTCCATGCAGCCAGTGTCCTCCATGCAGCCAGTGTCCTCCATGCAGCCAGTGTCCTCCATGCAGCCAGTGCCCTCCATGCAGCCAGTGCCCTCCATGCAGCCAGTGTCCTCCATGCAGCCAGTGTCCTCCATGTAGCCAGTGCCCTCCATGCAGCCAGTGTCCACCATGCAGCCAGTGTCCTCCATGCAGCCAGTGTCCTCCATGCAGCCAGTGCCCCTATGCAGTCAGTGCCCTCCATGCAGCCAGTGCCCTCCATGCAGCCAGTGTCCTCCATGTAGCCAGTGCCCTCCATGCAGCCAGTGTCCTCCATGCAGCCAGTGTCCTCCATGCAGCCAGTGTCCTCCATGCAGCCAGTGCCCTCCATGCAGCCAGTGTCCTCCATGCAGCCAGTGCTCTCTATGCAGTCAGTGCCCTCCATGCAGCCAGTGCCCTCCATGGCAGCCAGTGTCCTCCATGTAGCCAGTGCCCTCCATGCAGCCAGTGTCCTCCATGCAGCCAGTGTCCTCCATGTAGCCAGTGCCCTCCATGCAGCCAGTGTCCTCCATGCAGCCAGTGTCCTCCATGCAGCCAGTGTCCTCCATGCAGCCAGTGCCCTCCATGCAGCCAGTGCCCTCCATGCAGCCAGTGCCCTCCATGCAGCCAGTGTCCTCCATGCAGCCAGTGCTCTCTATGCAGTCAGTGCCCTCCATGCAGCCAGTGCCCTCCATGCAGCCAGTGTCCTCCATGTAGCCAGTGCCCTCCATGCAGCCAGTGTCCTCCATGCAGCCAGTGTCCTCCATGTAGCCAGTGCCCTCCATGCAGCCAGTGTCCTCCATGCAGCCAGTGTCCTCCATGTAGCCAGTGCCCTCCATGCAGCCAGTGCATCTAGCTGATTATGTTGATTATCAAGAAAGTTATATTTATATATATATACCTGTCAATTGATAGTTGGTTGGTAGTTTATTATTGTTGTTATTATTATTGTTTTTTTTGTTTTTGTTTTGTTATTGTTATTGTTATTTTTAATATATTACTTCAAAATAATAATATGCCTTGTCTGGCTGTCTGTGTGTGTCACGTTTATACGTGTGCGCAATGTATATAATCATGCGATACACGTGTGTACCATATGATGAAATCCTGAAGAAAGTGACTACAGATTGGCTATATACTATACAGCATGTAACAGGAAGTGAGCTGCAACATGGAGACAGAGAAGGAGAAGAGGAGACAAGAGAATGAGAAGAGATGCAGCATGGAGACAGAGAAGGAGAAGAGATGCAGCATGGAGACAGAGAAGGAAGGAAAAGAGATGCAGCATGGAGACAGAGAAGGAGAAGAGATGCAGCATGGAGACAGAGAAGGAAGGAAAAGAGATGCAGCATGGAGACAGAGAAGAAGAGATGCAGCATGGAGACAGAGAAGAAGAGATGCAGCATGGAGACAGAGAAGGAAAAGAGATGCAGCATGGAGACAGAGAAGGGGAAGAGATGCAGCATGGAGACAGAGGAGAAGAGATGCAGATGGAGACAGAGAAGGGGAAGAGATGCAGCATGGAGACAGAGAAGGAAGGAAAAGAGATGCAGCATGGAGACAGAGAAGAAGAGATGCAGCATGGAGACAGAGAAGGAAAAGAGATGCAGCATGGAGACAGAGAAGGGGAAGAGATGCAGCATGGAGACAGAGAAGGGGAAGAGATGCAGCATGGAGACAGAGGAGAAGAGATGCAGCATGGAGACAGAGAAGGGGAAGAGATGCAGCATGGAGACAGAGAAGAAGAGATGCAGCATGGAGACAGGGAAGAAGAGATGCAGCATGGAGACAGAGAAGGTGAAGAGATGCAGCATGGAGACAGAGAAGGAGAAGAGATGCAGCATGGAGACAGAGAAGGAGAAGAGATGCAGCATGGAGACAGAGGAGAAGAGATGCAGCATGGAGACAGAGAAGGGGAAGAGATGCAGCATGGAGACAGAGAAGAAGAGATGCAGCATGGAGACAGAGAAGAAGAGATGCAGCATGGAGACAGAGAAGGTGAAGAGATGCAGCATGGAGACAGAGAAGGAGAAGAGATGCAGCATGGAGACAGAGAAGGAGAAGAGATGCAGCATGGAGACAGAGAAGGGGAAGAGATGCAGCATGGGGACAGAGAAGGGGAAGAGATGCAGCATGGAGACAGAGAAGGTGAAGAAATGCAGCATGGAGACAGAGAAGGGGAAGAGATGCAGCATGGAGACAGAGAAGGGGAAGAGATGCCATGGAGACAGAGAAGGTGAAGAGATGCAGCATGGACACAGAGAAGGAGAAGAGATGCAGCATGGAGACAGAGAAGGGGAAGAGATGCAGCATGGAGACAGAGAAGGGGAAGAGATGCAGCATGGAGACAGAGAAGGAGAAGAGATGCAGCATGGAGACAGAGAAGGGGAAGAGATGCAGCATGGAGACAGAGAAGGAGAAGAGATGCAGCATGGAGACAGAGAGGGAGAAGAGATGCAGCATGGAGACAGAGAAGGGGAAGAGATGCAGCATGGAGACAGAGAAGGAGAAGAGATGCAGCATGGAGACAGAGAAGGGGAAGAGATGCAGCATGGAGACAGAGAAGGAGAAGAGATGCAGCATGGAGACAGAGAAGGGGAAGAGATGCAGCATGGAGACAGAGAAGGAGAAGAGATGCAGCATGCGAAATTGCGTGACTGGGTCAAGCAAAGGGAGTGGATAGTTCAATTCTGATACCAACAGAGAAGCTGAGGATCTTTCAGAGAACAAATTATACTTCACAGAGCAGAAATTTCAGCAAGTGCAAGGGATGAGGATAGAGCATCCAATACCTGTAGGTGGAGAGAACTGAGGACTGCACGGTCAAGAGTGCACGGGATGAGGAGACAGAAGCAAACATTGGTAGGTGGAGAGAACTGAAGACTGCACTAGATTGTAAGCAATGAAGAGAGAGCAGCAAACACTGGTAGAGGAGGCTGCATTCAGCATGAAGGGGTCAGGCATGGAATAACTGACACCAAAAACATTATTCTCGTGGTATATTTTTAATCTAATGATTTACCCTTCTATATATAGCATATTTGATGTTTTATAGTTATGGCACTACAGAACAACAGCAATGGTGGATTATGTGTAGAAGGATCCTCTTGGAAGAATTGTGACCCACCAATATTTTACAATCCTAAACACCTGATAAATGATAAGATAACAAACAACACCTTCCAACCTCAACACAGAACATTATATGTGAACGCATCAACTAAAAATGGAATTTTAGGCACATACCTGCTGTGTTGAGTTTTTGATGCCATATAGACATATGACCTAAAAGTTTTTTCACAAATTTTCACATCTAGATCTAATACGTACCATGTATGAGTTATGCCTGTTGCAATCAAGGATGGTTAGTAAATCAAGTCATATACAAGAAAACAAACAAAAGAGGTGAATTACACTGATAAAAAGAGACCAAAATCTAAAACTGCAAACTAATTATGGAGCTAACATAAGGTCGAAATTATACATTTTGACAAGATGAGCATATTTTGTTGATGAAAGCTCAATCAGTCCACGAGATTTGTACGATACTGTTGCTGTGCCATAGCTGAGCAATACATCTCGAACTTTAAACTTGTATCTCAGCGTGCCCTAAAGGTTCCATTTTTACTTGATGCATTCACATATATATATATATACGTACAGAGTTTCTGCAGGTACTTGCTAGTTATTATATTTGTGCCAATCGGGATCGAGACGGCTGGTTCATTTGGCAAGTCTGCAGGTCATTTCTTTTCGGATTTGGGTAACCGTCTCAAACGGGAAACGGATGATCCCCGCTCCTCCTTTTTCCTTTCCCAGCGGATTGCAGTAGCCGTTCAGCGAGGTAACACTGCAGCTGTGCTGGGCACCAGCTTTAGTTGTAATGACGATTATTTTTTATAAGTAGTCTATTAAGTTTTAATGTTTGTTTGTTTTTCTGTTTATTGGACATTGTATAAATTATTACTTGTAATTATTATTATTACTATTATTATTACTACTACTACTACTACTATTATTATTATTACTTACTACTATATACTATTATTACTCTATTATTATTATTACTACTACTATTATTATTATTACTACTACTACTATTATTACTACTACTACTATTATTACTACTACTACTATTATTATTACTACTAGTATTATTAATATTATTACTATATACTACTACTATTATTATTTTATTTCTACTATTATTATTACTACTACTACTACTAGCACTATTACTACTACTATTATTATTACAGCACTAGTATTATTACTACTACTATTATTATTTCTATTATTATTTCTACTATTATTTTATTTCTACTATTATTATTACTACTACTACTACTACTATTATTATTATTATCTACTGCTACTATTAGGAAAGCCTTGGTGGGATGTGATTGGAAGGTGGCTGTTGCTGTGAGTTATTTGTCCTCAGCACCACATGATACCAAACTTGTGGGCTTTAAGCAGCGTTGGGCCTGCCCAGTATACTAGGTAACTTAGATGGGTGACTGCCTGGGAACAGCAGGTGTTGTAGGCCTTTTGCTGGTCTCTCTCCTTTTTTTCCTTTTCTTTTTTCCCTCTTCCTTTGTGCAATAGTAATTCTACTCGGCAAGCGAAGAACCATGGATTCAGTCAGACATTTGGCATTTGCACTTGGCTGAACAGTTGGATAAGGGAGAAACAACAGCATCTGCTGCTAACCTTCTGCCATGATATTGTTAGCCACTGAATTTGGAGGGAAAAATTGGATTTAAAAAATCGACCCATGCTGCTTCGACTACCTTCTGCCACCACTTGGTGATAGAACTTGGAGGAAAACATGAAGGGAAAAATGAGCACCACTGTGGATTGGAACAAGCCTATCGATGTTTAGTTCTTTTACGCATGGAGGGAATAAAGTGGAGCTGAAATGAAATAGTGCAGCTTGTACTTTCGAACATGCCTTCTCTTGTGTGTTCTTAATTGAACGAGTTTTTTTTCTGGGTCAAAAATTGGTTAATAAATGGGTAGAAAGACCTCCACTGGAGTTGATTTCAGCCTTGTGTCATACTGCACTTCTAGTCCACTTTGAAGGACAGGATATCTGAAAGTGAGGTCAGCTTTGATAAGAAGGGAACGGCTAAAAAAACGTGATTTAAAATTGTTAGAAATGGAAAAGAAGAAGGAAGAGATGGAGCTTCACAGAGTCTTTTAAGATCTGTGACAAGGCCAAACTTATGATGCTATGAATATCACAATTTCAAGCGTTGAATGTACTCTCTTCTTCGTTTAATACCAAGCTGATGTGTCATCTGATGGAGTTCTAGTGAAAATTGGGTTCAGCATAATATAGCATCATGTATGCAGGGAATGCCTGAAGATTGTGTCTCTAAAAACAACGAGGACCGGTTTTGATCAGTAACATTATCGTTTGTGTGAATGGTTACTATAGGGTATAATATTTGAATATTTCGCGGGCTTTTTGCTAATTTTTGATATTCCAATGCAACAGAAATATGTCAGGTCTAAAAGAGGTAAGAATCGTCACGTTTTGACCGGTGACAGGTCTCTGCCAAGTGCACTTCCAGGTAGAAGTAGTCTGTGGCTGAGATACTGGGGGGGGCAGGGGGGGCTCCAGCCCCCTCACATTTTGAAGTAGAGGGGCAGAGCCCCCCCCCCCCCCCATTTTTGGGAATGCTATGATTGACCAGCTGATTATTAGCAAACCTGAATTGTGGTTTGACATGACAATTGACACCTACATTTCATCATTACCATCTATAGTAGATTACTATATCATGTGATAGTTCCAGCTGCTCTCTATTTTAAAGATGGCAAAAAGACAGTCACAGCCTCAGCTATCCCTATTGAGCTTTTTGTCAGCACCCAAGAAAGCAAGAAGAATTGAATCAAATCACCAAAGAGAGTTGGACTCAGAAGATGAGTTAGACCCTGTTCCAGTGATTGCATCTGACGAGATGACACCCCATTCGAAACCGATGCCATAAGTTTATCAGAAGGACAGAATACCATGTAGGCTGTTCATCACAGTTGTACCAGTGAAGAGAAAGCCTTTCAGCCTAATGGACTGAAAACATTGAGCATGAAACAAAGAAACTTTCAATCGAGTTGGTATAAACAATTTCCATGGCTTAGTGTGTGTACATCTCGTAAGAAGGTATTTTGCTTTCACTGTCAATATGCTACCAGGCACAAATTGCTTACATACAGTAAGTCTGCAGATAATGTGTTCACTGAAAATGGTTTCCAAAATTGGAAAAAAACCATAGAGAAGTTTAAATCTCACGAAGGATCCCTCTCCCATACGGAGGCCAAAATGAAATGGATAGCTCAAGGAAGACCTACAATTGGGAGCCAGTTAAGTGCACAATTGTAAGTTAAGTGCACAATTGTAAGATCAGCGAAGAGCAGGTCTTTTAAAGCAAATGAAGGGAATACAATTTCTTACTCGGCAAGAATAGCCCTTCTAGGCCATACTGAGTCTGAAGGAAATCTGAAGCAACTAATGCTAATGTGGAGCCATGAAGATGAAGTGGTTAAAACCTGTGTCAGGGAAAATCACTACACTTGTTATCAAACCGTAAATGAGCTTCTTTCAATTATGCGTCAAAATTTGCTGTGCAACATATGGAGGAAGGAAGCCCTGCATGGTTTTCAGTTAGTGCAGATGAAGCAACTGATGTTTGCCATACTGAACAGCTGAACTTATCAATATGCTGGGTGAGTGATCAGTATGAAGTTCTTGAAGATCCCATAGGCTTATTCCGAGTACCTGATACAAACGCCGAGACCTTATTTACAGTGAAGATCTCCTTATAAGGTGTAGCCTTTCATTAGATTTATGTCGGGGGCAAGCATATGATGGTGCAGCCAATATGCAAGGGAAACGAAGAGGAGTAGTGGCACGATTTTTAAGGGAAAATCCGGCAGCCATACCTGTGCACTGTTTCGCCCATTCTTTGAATTTGTGTCTTCAGGGAACTGGAAGGCAGATAGTATGCATAAGAGATGCTTTGGACACATTGAAAGAAATTGGCAAACTAATTTTATTTCTCCCAAAAGATCTCATCTATTCTCTTCAAAGCTCCAGCAAGCATGTGATGACACAGTGAGCTTAAAGTTGTTTTGCCCGACAAGGTGGACTGCTCGAACCTCAGCAATTAATGCTATTCTCGGTGTGTTTCTACAGACATTAGAAGAAATTCATGCAACCACCCATGATGAGTATGGCATGAAAGCGAATGGTTTGCTGCTGGAAAAGTTCAATACACTATTTGGCCTCATGCTTGGCCACCGATTGTTCAGTGCAGCCGAACAAGTATCACTTGTTCTACAAAAGAAAAACATAGCAATTCAAGATGCTCTAGCTGCTGTTGAAACAGCAAAGAATTTTTTCAAACGTATCCGATCTGAGGAAGAGTTCATTCGATTCTATGAAGAGTTATTCAATTTTCTGAGAAGGATGGAATTGGACAACCAGTGCTACCTAGGAGTAGGAAACAACCTGCACGGTATGATAGTGGAAGTGAACCCTATCAGTTCAATTCAGTGAAGGCTTACTACAGAAAATTCTACTTAGAAGCCTGTGATCGACTCTCTGGTGAACTTCAAAATCGCTTTGAAACCAAACAGATTCCATCAGAGGTATCAATGGAGCAAGCACTTATGAAGGCAGCAAACAAGAAAGATTTCAAGAATGAAGTAACAAAAATCGGGGAGTTTTGCTTCAAAAATGATGTAGACCTTGAAGAGTTAATGGTGCAGTTAGCACTTCTTCCTGACGTCATCAAGAAAGCTACACCAGAAGTAAAGATCGTCACTTCAATACACACTGCCATGAACAGCAATGAACTATTCAAAGAAATGTTACCTGCTGTACACAAATTGCTTCGACTCGATCTGATCATACCCATCACATCTGCTACAGCTGAAAGAACATTTTCCACCCTCAAGCATCTCTTCACACATACTTACGACTGAAAAACGGTTGAATAACTGTTTGATGCTTCATGTGCACAAAGAATTTACAGACTCATTAGATTTGATTTCTGTAGCCAAGATATTTGTGTCAGCATAATTATGATAAGCGTAAAATGTATTTGGTAATTACGATCTAAAACTATTTTTCACTGTTCATTTCAAAAAAAATAAAAAATACAGTCTTTACCTCCCACATCCACTCCCTGCAGCTGCATCAGGTTCATACCCCCCTAAATTGTCAGCCCCCCCACTTTGAAAGTGGTGTCTCAGCCCCTGGTAATCCTAATAAAAGCTGATCTGCGGTTCAGGAGAAATTGGCTGACTGTCAATTGATACTAGGACCTTGTGAATGACATAAGAAATTGGTGAAAAGAAGATGGAAAAAAGAGTGCCCAAAAAATTAGTGACCGCTGTTGAATTGGAACAAGCTTTCCATCTGTCTCTTCTAGAAAAGTTTTAACGCAGCAGTCAGAAAACATAGCTTGAAGAGAAAGCATTTTATAAGTGGTGGAATGTGGAGTGACTGTGTGGATGCCTATGACCATACCACGTTGAGAACACCGGTTCTGGTCCGATCACCAAAGTTAAGTAAAGACAATTACAGAGCCAAGGTCAGGTCAAAGCAGAGCTACTAATTGTAGACACAACCTGAATTATGATACGTTGGGAGCTTCAAAATGATACCAAACCTGTGGACTTTAAATTGACTAATAATCTTGAGAAAATAGTTTTTCTTCTCGATACCCAGGACCTAAACTAGGCATGCAATAGGGGACTTCACTTTACATAACCTCTTAGTATAGAATAGAATAAGTTGTATTTTGATGTATAGTAGCTCTCTAAAATTCTCACCAATATATGCTTGACACTATGTACAGGGTGGGGCAAAAAAAAACTCCAGATTTCGCTTCGCCATTGGTGGGGTGGTTGGGGGTTAGGGAGGGTTGTCGTGGGGTCTGTTCGTGGCAAATATTTTAGTTGTAGTCATGGCTTGGACGGGTGTGAATCGTGCGTTATTGAAGGCTAGAGCATCCAGTCGAAATTTAAGTTGATGATTTAATGTTACTATTGCTATATATTACAGTACAGTGTGGAACTATTTAGTAACTAACCTAATAACAATCTATATTTTAAAAAAGAAGTCAACAGTACTTAATTAATTGAGAAGGTTACTGAGAGTACCATATTCGGCATGCGGAGAGCTTTTCGAATGTACCCACTTCGCGCTCGGTCGAAACACTTGTTCCGGTCCGGAAAACCATATTGCTATGGGTTAGAAATTTCAGGGCCACAGGTTCAGCATTAAGAAGAAAAACATCTTGAAGACGTCGGAGCGTTCGTGAGACAGAGACCAGCCGAGTGAAGCGAAACTTCAGAAATCTGCTACAAATGTGTATATATCACGAAGGAACACTCCTTGCACTTTTAATTAATAAATACATTTTTGTATATAACATTTCTTTTTCTTTAAAATCTGGGTTTTTTTTGCTGCACCCTATTTTATCTTGTCTGTTTTAAATATAGCTGTGATGTGGGTGTCTAAAAGTTATACAGTGGAACCTTCAATGACATGGAAATTTTTGTGTACCCTTCACTAGCCAGAATTTTTATAATCCTGGTAATTTGGCACTAGGATCTCCTTTGCTAGTTTTGTTTAGCTGATCCTTTCAATGCAAACTAGGTTAAATGTATTTTAAATGGCGCTAGATGTGTTCAGCTCACCCTGCTGGTGCTAACTATGTTAGATGTGTTCAGCTTATCCTGCTGATGCTAACTACATTTGATGTGTTTCAAATGGTGATAGATGTGTTCAGCTAACCCTGCTGATGCTAGCTATGTTAGATGTGTTCAGCTAACCCTGCTGATGCTAGCTATGTTAGATGTGTTCAGCTAACCCTGCTGTAGCTATGTTAGATGTGTTCAGCTAACCCTGCTAATGCTAACTATGTCAGCTAACCCTGCTGATGCTAGCTATGTTAGATGTGTTCAGCTAACCCTGCTGATGCTAGCTATGATAGATGTGTTCAGCTAACCCTGCTGATGCTAACTAAGTTAGATGTGTTCAGCTAAACCTGCTGATGCTAACTAAGTTAGATGTGTTCAGCTAACCCTGCTGATGCTAACTATGTCAGCTAACCCTGCTGATGCTAGCTATGATAGATGTGTTCAGCTGACCATGCTGATGCTAGCTATGTTAGATGTGTTCAGCTAACCCTGCTGATGCTAACTATGTTAGATGTGTTCAGCTAACCCTGCTGATGCTAACTATGTCAGCTAACCTAGCTATGTTAGATGTGTTTTTAATGGTGCTAGCTGTAATTAGCTCATGAGAACATTCCAAGTACTCGATCTGGAAACACACCACACCTTGCAAGGCTGCTGTAGTTTTACTGCTCTGCATCGGAACTGTATAGATGGCATGTGGTAATGTGTTGGACTTGTCAAAATACTATGCTCATCTATTGTTGGACAATGTTCTGCTGTACCGCTTGAGACAAGTGTGGCTATAATTAGTGATACTGTTTGTATTTTGACAAGTTCTACCAACCATCATTTTACCTGCTCAGACTGGACCTCCTAGAAATTGATAGCTGACATGGCAAAGAATGCATGGAATTGGTGTATGGTGGAATAGCTAACTAGGGACCCTGGATTGCACATCTTCACTTGATCAGACTTCTTTAAAATTATCTACTGTTATATTTTCATAATTTTACCATGCTGCATATTGTTAGTGAACAACTCATTGGTTCCAGAAGAATCGTGAACTTGAGTGGAATAATCCCATACTAATCTCTCACACACGATTTTTAGTTCAGGGGGAAGAGAGGAATGAAGACCTATGCTTCTTTGAAGCAACCCTTGCTTAATGGTATGGAGGGAAGTATGGGGTTCTCTCCCAGGAAATGAAAAATATATATTTATCTGGGATTGATTCCGATGCAATTTTGGATTGAAAATTATCAAGTTAAGTAAGTTGATCACAAGGCTGACATACAGTGGGCACTACCTAGTTATGATACAATAAATAATTGGTATGTGCACAGCGGAGGATCACTCTGTGCTTACAAATGGTCCCATGTTGAATGATTCTATGGGCACATTTTCTTATTTTCTTAGACCCGCAGGTTTTGTGGCAGAATAATGTAAAATGGTTGGTTTGTGGTTTGTCAAAGCACTTATATAGCTCCTACATCATAATTAATTGGTTGTGCATACTGTGTTAGTTAGTCACCAGGTGGCCTAAGGGTCACATCTTCCGACAATGACAACGCTTGCAGTAAAAAAAAACATTTAAAAAAAACTGAAACATTTACCACAGAGCTCTCAGATGAGAAAGAAAAGAAATTGACTTAACCACCCCCCCCCCCCCCCCCCCCCCCACCCCCCCCCACCCCCCACACACACACAAAAAAAGGGGGGGGGGGGGAGGAGGGTGCTGCCGTTTTTAAGTCACTTAGTGTTGCTTGGTGTATTTTCTAAGATAATATGCCTATAGAGACATTCATAGAGCATGAACAACAATTTGGCACCAAAATTACCTGCACAGAGGAAAGGGGGGGAAAGCTGTGGAAATTATGATTATTTTGACCAATAACCCTTTCCCACCTCCTTATTTAATTGGTCCCTGTCATGTCTGCAAAATTCAGCTCAGCTTGTAGTAGAGCACCGAATAATCTTCAACATCCTCCACACACCTGAACATCCTCCACACACCTGCAACATCCTCCACACAATTGCGACATCCTCCACACACCTGCGTCATCCTCCACATACCTGCAACATCCTCCACACACATGCAACATCCTCCACACAGAATGAAAAAGAAAGCTGGCTCCATTGCGATTTTGAAGATAGAAATAAAGTTAGGGGGTTGCTATTGTGATTTTCAATTGGGTGGGGAATATCTCGGGATATCCTCCCCCTCCCACCCTCTGATGACATGAAACTCTGCTCTAGGCAACTGTTGCCATTCCAAGGATCTGAGGTCAGTTCCAAGGGTTGTTACAAAAATCCAGGGAGTCCACTAATTCAATTGTGAATAGTAAAGTGAATTACATGTAGCCATAAAAAATAGAATGATCATGGTTGACAACATGTAGTAACTGTTGTGGACCCACACACACTGGACCTTCAAGTGAATCCTTCCGCATAGTTACCTAGTTTCTCGTTACGCACACATATTATTGGTGGGTAAGGCATTGCAGTAAATAGTAATATCACTCAATGAACCCTCAGTGAACATAATATAATGTAGATGCTATATATGACTTTCTCAATTTTACTCTCTCTGTGCTTCAGCTAGAAGCTCTCACCTTCATCAGGCAGATTACATAATGGTTTCCAATACAATTAACAAAAACTGAACAGGACGTTTTCTTCACTTGGGGGGGCATTTGTAGCCTCAACATAATGTAATTCACTTTACTATTCGCAATTTTTTAAATATAATACCTTATTAAATCCATCGTATTCATGCTTATTCATATCGTTTATAGAACCCCCTTCCCCTCAAGTTCAAATGATTGAATTAGTGGAATGTCTCTGGATTTTTGTGATATGAGGGAGTGATCATATATCATACTATTTTTTATGGCTGCATGTAATTTGCTTTACTATTCGTGGAATTCGATTTTTGTGATATGAGGGAGTGAGGTTAAAGTTTAGATTGAGGACAGAGTCAGCAGGTCTATTGCAGGACAAGAAGCAATGTAGGCTGTGTAGTGATGATAGATGTGTGTTGTGTGACAGGAAGGAAGTGGAAGATGTGGGGCACTTTCTCTATTAGACTGATGAATTTGGAAGGGAACGGAAAATGTTAATGAATGAGCTGATTGAGGGAGCCGGAATATGGTTGGAGGAGTTTGAGATTGTGGGCAATGAGGGTGAAGGTAGCTTTGTAGAGGTGGAGGGTGTGAGTAATCAGGTGACGGTGGAAGTGTGTGGGTGCATTTTGAAGTGCATAGTGAAATGTTGGAAGAGGAGGAAGGGACTGATTTATGGCCTCCCCCCACCCACTCCACCATAACCAAGCAGACAACTCATTTAGTAACATTAACTCAGATATGTATGTCATAGTGTTTATTACAGTAAGTCATCTTACCTCAATTGTCATTATTTTATTTTTGTACTGCACTGCATGAGGTGCAATGGTTCCAAAGGACTCAGTATTTTGAAGATTAAATCATAAATATAATATACTCATATATACACAGAAAACCTGTGTGGTAGAGGACATAAACTAGCTAGCATCAAATAATACCACTGCTCAAGGAGGGGGGGAGGGGAGGGGACCAAAGATCATTCCTCACCTCTCCATACAACAGTTCCTTTCTTCTCGGCCACCATTTCCCTACCCAATACATTTATAACACACTTGCCCACCTCCTCCATCACTGCATCACTTACTCCCTCCACATCTTCCCCCAAAAGCAATGCCACCTTTCCATCTTTACTCACTCTTCTATATTTATCCTGCCCCTGCAATTCTGCGCACCTCATTCATCAGAACCAGCTGATCCCTCTCAAATTCCCCGCATATCACCAAGAAATGTTCCACATCCTCCCCTGCTCCACTATCACACATTATACACCTCCCATCCCTAACTATCCCACATCCCTTAACAACGCACGAAATTGCAACCGCACACCTTCTTAACACATGAATTAATTAATACCGCGTATAATCGGTTAATTAATAACAGTTCAGTTAATTAGTCTACACCATCTACCTCCGCCAGGCGAACGGGTTGCCTCTGGACCCACAGTGAAGCGTTTCCTCCTGACCACTGTAATTACAAGGTGCGTACGTGTTTACGTAGCCACGCCCCACTAGAGGGAATTTTCCGTGCAATGTTATTAGCAAGAGTGAAAGCGAACGCGGACTACTAAGAACTCCCTAACCTCCCAGCTGAACGTGATGGGCATTTTGCAAGTTGTGGTCCTTCTCTCCCTCCTTCAATCCTCACTGGTAAGATGTCACCTAACCTTTAATAAATAGCGGAGTCTCTAACGTTAAGCATCGCCTGAACCAGGCACCTCGGTTTTCTAGTGTGCAATGTCTACTCACCAACCTTGTCCTGATAATATACTTTAATGGAACTGATTATTACTTTTTTTGCACTGCAATGCATCTCTCCTTGTGTGTGTTTGTTGTGTAGGGGAGGTATCCAAGAGGGTGTACAGGAGTGTGCAGACAAGGAGGTTAGGATTCTATTTATATACATTTATTTTAGTCAGCTTTGTTGATTGTGTCCTGAACCAAACCATTTGAACCCCCTAAAACAACAACAGCAACAACAACAGCAACAACAACAAAACAACAAGAAAACAACAACATTGATCATGCAGCAGCGTAACTGGCTGCTCTGATTATCTATGCACGTGTGTGTGGTATATATACTCTGGGTTCTTCTTGCAAATCCCCCTGCATGGAGGGAAAAGAAAAGTGGGACGTGATTAGCGGTGGAAATAATTTGTGGTTTTCGAGATTAAACTTTTTTTTTTTAACCCATGAAAGTGAACGCAAGACCAGCTTGTAGCCACACCTCCACAACTGATCAGATATATACCGAAGAAGATTGCACATTTTTTTACATCTTTCCTCTGGACTCTGGCACATTCCCACCAGTAGCCAACTGTGATCGCGATTCCAACTTTAACCTTGAGACCAGGTCATTTTCCACGACCATTTTTTAACCATTAAAAAAAATTTTTCTTTTCGATCATTGACAGTATTTCCATACACTTCGAACTATTTGTGTCACACAGTATCTGCATGGCTGGGGGTGGGATCTTCACGGCTGTCATTTTAAAACATGCTTCCCATGGGCTATTCGGTTATGCTACTAATGACAAGATAGTTACAATTTTAACCACAACTGCAGAGCCATTTGTTTGGTTTTTGTGGCTTCATGTTGAGGTATTGAACCTTGCGTTGGTTTTTGACCAAGTCTGAATCCACTTATGGCGACAATTGCAAAAGATTGAAGGAAAAGGTATGGCTTTGGAATTTGTCTTTGGTGAATAAAGAGAGTAAAAGAAGGAACGGTCGTGACTCTGAGCAGGACAGTCGGAACCATCAAAAAAGTTTCGAAGACAGGACGCACTAATGGGCTTGAGGAGAACTTGGGACTCAGGTATTCATGAATGTGACTATTCTCGAGAGCTCCAAGTAATTGCATTCATGACCATACAGCTGATGTAGCTTTAGCTAGCACTATTGCCAAGCTAACAACTAACTAGAACTAGCTATATCCCTCAACTTAATAACTAGCTAGGTATCTAGAGCTGAGAGCTATATCACCCAACTTAATAACTAGCTATCTATCTAAAAGCAGAACTAGCTATATCCCTCAACTTAATAACTAGCTAGCTATCTAGAGCAGAGAGCTATATCACCCAACTTAATAACTAGCTAGCTATCTAGAGCAGAGAGCTATATCACCCAACTTAATAACTAGCTATCTATATAGAGCAGAGAGCTATATCCCTCAACTTAATAACTAGCTAGCTATCTAGAGCAGAGAGCTATATCCCTCAACTTATTAACTAGCTAACTATCTAGAGCAGACAACTAGCTAACTACAATAACCAAACTAACAGCTAGCTAGCTATACTTCTAAGCTAATACTAGCTAGTTATTTATAAGTGCACAGCTAAGCTAGCAACTAAATACCTAGTTCTATACAGGCACAGAGCTATTGTAGTTCTGGCTTCAAGCAAACAGCAAACTAATACCAAGCTTTCTAAAAAGTTGATGGCTTAGCAGCAGACACAGCAGTTATATACTTACTTAGGCAGGACTAGCTACTAAAGTTTGCAAACTGTGAACTTCTGATAGATAGTCAGCTAGCTATCCAAGTCTCTGCAGGAATTAACTTTTTGCTTTTGCCATATGTTCAGGTGTCTATTAGGAATCTGACTTCTCCATGGAAACTCGTCTGGCAGCGACATCATCTTCTTTCCTTCTCCAGGTAATTGCCTATAGCTGCCAGTAACACTGAATTGTCAGATGGTGTGGAAGAGGTAGGAGGTGTGCTAGTGTGTGTGTGTGTGTCATGTGTGTGTGTGTGTGTGTGTGTGCAGTCAGTGTGTGTTGTGGACTTCTATACAATTTTGTTATATAAATACCATAAAATAACTGGTTGCCTACAGGCACAAACTCACACATTATTCATGAAAATAAGACGATCGTGTTAAACACCAGATTGAAGAAGTTTTTTTTTTAATTGCTTACCTTCACAGCTGCTATCACAAACAGTCTCTTCCTGACCTTTAGCACTGTTTCTGGATGTCCTTATTTGGTGGTAAACTGCAGAGGCATAATGCTCTGAATCTCTTTGCTCTTGAGAGAGGATGTTCTACAGGATGAATTTCTTTGCTGTAAACTTTTCGGTGGACATAGAGTGACTGTCTGCTTACCTCAATGGAGCTGACTCCTATACCCAACTCCCAACTGCAACTTACCATATTAATTTTGTGATATGAGCATTATAGAAGTGGGTAGCCAATCAGTCAAGCATGATTAACACCTCACAACTTCTTAATGAGCAGTGCACATGCAGAGTGAACAATTTGCAGGAGTGATCACCCAGTGTATATGCATCAAGCTAGAAGGGTTGAAGAAACGTCGAACTGTTGCTGAGCAGAGACTGGAGAGTGTTGTACATACATGGGCATCCTGTCTAGCCACCAGCGAGAAACCAGAGCAGGAGGAATATAGGCTAGAACCAAAGAGGATGGGCACTTAATTAACAAAAGTATGTGCTTAATAGAGCTGCCTCCTTAATAATAACTTCCGCAGTACACAAATATCGTGTACATGTGACCAGATTTGGGAAAACACTTCTAAATTATGTTTTTTAACTCATTAGATAATATTGTCACCTACGATGTCCAGCAATCATGTCCTTGAATTGTTCGAGTACTTTGCCTTACAGCTGCTACGATGTGAAGCACTTGCTCTCCAACAAGCACTAGAAATTAATTATTGGAGCGACCCTGTACGTGTGAGGTGAGGCCATGTACTTCCGAAGTGAAGCCGTATGCTATTGCTTTGCTCAAGTGTGAGAATGTCGGAGCCTCCCATCATGTCTAGGCCTTGTGTGGCCCACCCGTTGGGAGCACTGGCCGGAGCCTATCATGTCGAGGTCTTCTCTGGCCCACCCACTGGGCGCACTGACTATGTCATCTGCACAAGCCATCTCTGTAAATAAAGTCTAACTTGAAAAGGCTGTGGAAAGCATGGCAGCTGAAAAAGCATGGCAGCTGAAGAAAGCATGTGCACGCTCAAAGCATGCATAAGAATGCTACATTCACGAAGGATAAGTGCATCAGCCTAGCTCACTGTAAGGGTTTATTATCTCCTCCGGAATGGGCGCCTGAGCTTAGCACTGACACAGGTTCATGCATGAGGATAGTTCTAGCTGGTAGTACAATATATCATAATACTGAAACTGCTAATGTCTAATTTATCATTCCAACACATTGAGACATTTATCGCAACTCTGGTTACATGTATATAGCTAGAGCTAGGCGTGGCAATGGTTGCTATGGCATCCAAGAAGAGCTGCTCAATATCAGCACCTTCCTATAGCGAAATCTCTTTCACAACTATTTCCCCCTCTCCCTTCCAAATTTCCGCATGGTGCGAGAGGGGTACATATTCAGGAGTAGTGCGTATGGAACTGAGAGTGTAGTCACTGAGGGTGTGGTCAATAACATGAGCACGTATTGAAGAGCGTGTGGGTGGCCTGTGGTAGAGAAGCCAGACCAACGCTGATGTTCAAGTCATGCGAGGCTACAGCATAGCTCATCTTCTCTACACATTCATCAAACCTTCACTGTTCTCCTACACACTGGGGAGCTTTGATTCACCGGCCACGTTATGAAGGCTGTTGTGCCTATAATAAGGGTAGGGATGTGCGATTGGCTAGATAAACAATAGTTGGGTGTGTTCAACACAGTATAGTACACCACTGCTGTGTGTTCAACACAGTATAGTACACCTCTGCTGGGTGTGTTCAACACAGTATAGTACACCACTGCTGTGTGTTCAACACAGTATAGTACACCACTGCTGTGTGTTCAACACAGTATAGTACACCACTGCTGTGTGTTCAACACAGTATTGTACACCTCTGTTGGTGTGTGCAACACTGCATTGTACACCTGTTGGGTGTGTTCAACACTGCATTGTACACCTGTTGGGTGTGTTCAACACTGCATTGTACACCTGTCGGGTGTGTTCAACACTGCATTGTACACCTCTGTTGGGTGTGTTCAACACTGCATTGTGCACCTGTTGGGTGTGTTCAACACTACATTGTACACCTGTTGGTGTGTGTTCAACACTGCATTGTACACCTGTTGGGTGTGTTCAACACTGTATTGTACACCTGTTGGGTGTGTTCAACACTGCATTGTACACCTGTTGGGTGTGTTCAACACTGCATTGTACACCTGTTGGGTGTGTTCAACACTGCATTGTACACCTGTTGGGTGTGTTCAACACTGCATTGTACACCTGTTGGTGTGTGCCACACTGTATAGTATGCTACTGCCTCTAGGGTTGAAGCCGTGTAGAAAACTAAAATTGACCTCCAATCATTACTTCTCTGTGTCTACTAATGCTTAGCCTCTGCCTTCATAGACTTTTGTTGGAGTGGATTTATTAGCTACTCGAGTTCCATTCTGTAATGCGTGTTTTATGAGCTGATTCAAGTTCCATTCTGTAATGCGTGTTCTATGAGCTGATTCGAGTTCCATTCCGTAATGTGTGTTCTATGACCTGACAATTCAAATTTGGTGCTTCAGTAAAGCTCTCCTCTGATCTCCCTCAGCTCTTTGCCATTTGCCATTGTCTGATACTGTCTGCCCTTATTAAACATAATTCTAGAGCAAATTGTCATGACGACCTGCTTGAGTGCCCATCAGCCATTCCTCTTGATTGCTTCCACTGCAGGTGTCTACGTACCGTTGTGCTGCACGTTTTTTCCTGTTGCTTCTTCTTGTTGAATCAAGAGCAACAAGAACTTGTGTGGATTTGGAACCAGTGTGGTCTCCTCCGGAGAGAGTCCACGGAACGTGTCACCTTGCTGTACCTACAGCTCTGCTGGCCTGTGATCGAGTGAGGTGTCCATGTGATGATGTCATGGTCAGTGAATGTCTGGTAATGCGAGAAATTGTCATTCACGTTGTTCTTGTTGTTGTTCTTGTTGTTGTTGTTGTTGCTGTTGTTGTTGCACAGCTCTGCCATGCTTTTACACTTGGGTGGACCTATTGAAATACTGTCTACTGCACTAGAGGACCCCTCACCTCTCCCCTCCCCCTTACCCCGGCTCCTCTTTTCGGCAGCCTCCCAACCTCACCCAAGCTTCAAGAAGATGGCACTCTGAGTAGCCGCTAACCTGCGTGCGACAACATGCATAAACCATGCTACCAAACTTCTTTGCCTAGGGGGGGTGAAGTTATGGTTTCCTGAAAAATGCACCCCTGGATGAAAATTCCCAAACTTTTAGTCCACCCTCCTACCTTCAGTTTGGCGGGAGCGCCGAGCCCCCCACCCCTGATACTCTGACGATGCTCCATTAGCTTACGTGCTTTTTAATAAAAACAATTACAAATCGCTCGAGACCGGCTTCAGTGAGGCAAATGACAGCCAAGGTTGTGCAATTCTGCCATTGTTATTGGCACCACATCTGCTATTCGATCGTTACG
Organism: Cladorhizidae sp. MBARI D1340-BT2; assembly: GCA_028752905.1. Taxonomy (NCBI): domain Eukaryota; kingdom Metazoa; phylum Porifera; class Demospongiae; order Poecilosclerida; family Cladorhizidae; species Cladorhizidae sp. MBARI D1340-BT2. Next base: position 12,110,154 of record JAQNBH010000010.1, read on the forward strand.
CAATTAGAAGGGAAGTATTGTCTTTAGCACTTAATCAAGTACTAGTCAATGTTGCCAATCATGAATTATTCATTAGGCAGTTGTATGACTTGTTGTCATGTGATATGTACAGCTTTGATTGCTATAATCATGTCCGTGTTGCTAGCCAAGTCTGTTATGCGGGATCATGTGACACTGAAGACATACTCAGCCAACACTTCCTTGTCATGTGATAGCTCTCTTAGCTGGGTTCATGCGACACTGAAGACATACTCAGCCAACACTTCCTTGTCATGTGATATCTCTCTTAGCTGGGTTCATGGGACACTGGAGACATACTCAGCCAACACTTCCTTGTCATGTGATATCTCTCTTAGCTGGGATCATGTGACACTGAAGACATACTCAGCCAACACTTCCTTGTCATGTGATATCTCGGTTCATGGGACACTGAAGACATGCAAGAGCTGGGAATATTCTGGGGCAAGAGCTAGGAGTACTTTAAGGCAAGAGCTAGGAGTATTCTAGGGCAAGAGCTGGGAGTATTCTAGGGCAAGAGCTAGGAGTATTCTAGGGCAGGAGCTAGGAGTATTCTAGGGGTAGAGCTAGGAGTATTCAGGGCAAGAGCTAGGAGTATTCTAGGGCAAGAGCTAGGAGTATTCTAGGGCAGGAGCTAGGAGTATTCTAGGGCAAGAGCTGGGAGTATTCTAGGGCTAGAGCTAGGAGTATTCTAGGGCAAGAGCTGGGAGTATTCTAGGGCAAGAGCTAGGAGTATTCTAGGGCAGGAGCTAGGAGTATTCTAGGGCAAGAGCTAGGAGTATTCTAGGGCAAGAGCTAGGAGTGTTCTAGGGCAGGAGCTAGGAGTATTCTAGGGCTAGAGCTAGGAGTATTCAGGGCAAGAGCTAGGAGTATTCTAGGGCAAGAGCTAGGAGTATTCTAGGCAAGAGCTAGGAGTATTCTAGGGCTAGAGCTAGGAGTATTCTAGGGCAAGAGCTGGGAGTATTCTAGGGCAAGAGCTAGGAGTATTCTAGGGCAGGAGCTGGGAGTATTCTAGGGCAAGAGCTAGGGGTGCTCTAGGACAGGAGCTAGGAATATTCTAGGGCAGGAGCTAGGAGTATTCTAGGGCAGGAGCTAGGAGTGTTCGAGGGCAGGAGCTAGGAGTATTCTAGGGCAAGAGCTAGGAGTATTCTAGGGCAAGAGCTAGGAGTATTCTAGGGCAGGAGCTAGGAGTATTCTAGGGCAGGAGCTAGGAGTATTCTAGGACAAGAGCTAGGAGTATTCTAGGGCAAGAGCTAGGAGTATTCTAGGGCAAGAGCTAGGAGTATTCTAGGGCAGAGCTAGGAGTATTCTAGGGCAAGAGCTGGGAGTATTCTAGGGCAAGAACTGGGAGTATTCTAGAGCAAGAGCTAGGAGTATTCTAGGGCAGGAGCTGGGGCAAGAGCTAGGGGTGTTCTAGGACAGGAGCTAGGAATATTCTAGGGCAAGAGCTAGGAGTATTCTAGGGCAGGAGCTAGGAGTGTTCTAGGGCTAGAGCTAGGAGTATTCTAGGGCTAGAGCTAGGAGAATTCTAGGGCTAGGGGTGTTCTAGGGCTAGGGGTGTTCTAGGGCTAGGAGTAGTTGTATTCTGTGGCTGGGCACATCCCAGGATACTTCCAAGTAACCCTAGAATCCTGGGATGTTTGAAATATGTTGCAGCACTGGACATGCCTCAGCAAAGAGCTTCCTGTTCCTGCCTAGTCAGCATCTTCTAGACTTGGTTAGTCCGAGTGTCATGGCAACGGTGATAGACACATGATCTCACATGTTCTATATTGTGTAACATTATGCAACAAGCACCATGGCAAGCCTGGGGGTGTTTCACGAGAATCTCTTTTACTCTGTGCATGTGGTGTGTGCGTGCATGCGCGTGGTGTGCATGCATGTGAGACCGTATGGCAGCTGCTATTAGATGACCTATTTAAAAAAATTCAAGTTTATTTACTTTTTTGTTTGTATATATATATATATATTTATATTTTCACATATATTTATTAATTATTTATATATTTATATATTTATATTTTCACATATTTATTTATTAATTATATCACATATTTATTTATTTATTATATTTTCACATATTTATTTATTTATTTATTATATATATTTTATATATTTATATATTCACATATTTATTTATTTATTACTTATATAAACATATTTATTTATTTATTAATTATAATTATATATATATATTCACATATTTATTTATTATACCGGTATATATATATTTATATATTTATATATTCACATATTTATTAATTAATTAATTATATATATATTTATATATTCACATATTTATTTATTTATTTACTACATGTATATATATTTATATTTTATATATTTATATATATATCACATATTTATTTATTTGTTTATTAATTATATATATTTATATATTCACATATTTATATTATTTATATATTCACATATTTATTTATTTATTAATTATATATATATTTATATATTCACATATTTATTAATTTATTATTATATATATATTTATAATTATATTCACATATTTATTTATTTATTTATTATATATTTATTATTACGTTTATATATTCACATATTTATATATTCATATATTTATGTATTAATTTATTTATACATACATTTACATGCATACATACATACATACTAATTAATTAATTGCCATCATTTATTTATTAATTACTTAACACTATGTAGAACTTAACACTATGTAGATGGCCAATTTTTTATATTCATTTCTTTATTATTTATTTTCTTTATTATTTATATATATAAATATTTATATATTCATTATATTTATGTATTTATGTATTATTTATTTACATACATACATTAATTAATTAAATGCATACACACATTAATAATTTATTTATACATACATTTATAACATCATACCTTAATTAATTATTTTTAATTACCCATAACAGATATTTTGTAATATTGCTTCGTGGCAAGCATGAACCTATGTGAACCCCGCACATGGGCTGCGGTGATCATGTTCTAATTATTAACGCTAAACATGTCGCTAAACACGTCATCTATCCGGCAAAAAGGCGATAAAAAGTATGGTAAATTTTACTTTCGTCACACCAGCTTCCCATAATTAATTAATCACTTGATTGATTGATTACGATTGTTTGATTACTTATCGGTTGATCGATTGATAGCTTAACGTAGGCTTCCATGAACAGTGATTCGTTTCTTAAGGGTTATATCTCACTAGCACGTGCTATAGTGCTAGTTCAGTGTGTTGGCATGTGGTATCCAGTATATGGGGGATAAGTTGACTCTTCGTTTTGTTCTTCCAATGTGGCTTCAGACGGATCAATTTTCAATTTACACCCCCCCCCCCCCCAGATCCAGATGCCCAAATGCCCTTCGTGATGAGGCTTAAGGAACGACACTCCCTTTGGTGTAGGTTGCACTACCACTTCTGCGGCCAACCTGCCCCTTCCTCCTCCCAAAAATCTTGCGTTGACGGAAAAGCTGGCGTCTACGGCTGCAAAAATGTCGATCTTTTATCGCTGGTCAGCTTAGAGGACCTCGGTAGTCATGGAAAAGGAAATGACATCTGGGGGTGGACTGACCCACAGACTGGACGTGAGTACGCCATTGTTGGATGCTCAGATGGAACTTCCTTTGTGGATGTTACCGACGCAACGGCTCCTCGGGTCCTAGGGTTCTTGCCGACGGAAACCTCGCCGAGTCCCTGGAGGGACATGAAGGTTCGCAAATAGCGGCAAGGAAATGTTATCTAAAATGGGCATGCTTTTGCTAATAATCGTTACCAAGCCATGCCCACTTTAAAAACCATGCCGTCTTTGGTTGTGCTGTATATCAGGGATATCCTGTCCTGACTCGCATCACAATCCTAGAATTACATGAGTGTAATGACACTTGTTGAATTGCTCTGGCCACTTCACCTGTCCTGGCCCTAACCCTAGCCACTGTCCTGGCCCTAACCACTGTCCTGGCCCTAACCCTAGCCACTGTCCTGGCCCTAACCCTAGCCACTGTCCTGGCCCTAACCCTAGCCACTGCCCTGGCCCTAACCCTAGGTAGGTCTCTCTGTGTGCTCTCTTTTGATATTAAAAATTGTTGCATATATTTAACCATATCCAAGGTACAGGCAGTCAAAGTTGGGGGCCTCAAAACCAGCCTGCCCAAGTTATCTGCATTTCTAACTCCTAATTGGAAAGTGCAAGACAGTTGAAATTACTACCAGTGGCTAGAGGAAGCTCTCCTCTATACAAATGACTCTAGGCGCTAAAACTAAGGGTTGACAATTGCATTTTAGGGGGGAGGTGGGGGAGATCTTCTCCATAAATGTTTTTAAACTTGTGGTTACCACTTTATAGCTCCATAGATTCTGTAAACTTCATCATGTGGACTTGATATATAGCTCAAAAGGTAGGTCTCTCTGTGTGCTCTCTTTTGATACTAAAATATTTTTCATGGGTATAACTATAGCCAAGGTACTGGAGCTACAAGTGGAGGGAACCTAAAAACCTGAATGCCCACATAAATAGCCAAGTTGAAATTAGCACTAGTAAGCCCTACTCTATGCAATGAGTGGTTTCATTAGGCATTAAAACGTAAGTACGTGGTCAAGCGTGCGGGTTGAAAATGAATTTCGTTAAAATTCCATAAAATTCATTTTCCACCTGCACGCTTGACCACTTCTTATGTTTTAGCGCCTAACCATTGTGTAGTGTAGAGCTTCCTCTAGCCACTGTTACTAGGCACTTTCCAATATAATTTTTTAATGGCCTCTGTGGTCTTGTGCCATATTTCAGCCCTAGTTTATTGCAACACTACTATTGTAACATCATTGGCAAGCACACAGAATGGCTACCTTTTGAGACCAAAATCCTAAAACAAAACAACGAGAAAGTGTCGTTGGTCCCCTAAAACCTAATTGAAAATGATGACAAGCAATGAAGAGGACCTTGAAATCTCTCAGGGGATAGTGCATGTGAGAATTACTGCCGGCATGAGTTTTTTTCTTTCTGTCCAGCAGTAATATACGTGAGAAGCTATACATCCATATAAGGATCTTGAAATATATGAGAAGCTATACATCCATATAAGGATCTTGAAATATATGAGAAGCTATACATCCATATAAGGATCTTGAGATATACATGAGAAGCTATACATCCATATAAGGATCTTGAGATATACATGAGAAGCTATACATCCATATAAAGACCCTGAAATATATGAGAAGCTATACATCCATATAAGGATCTTGAAATATATGAGAAGCTATACATCCATATAAGGACCCTGAAATATATGAGAAGCTATACATCCATATAAGGATCTTGAAATATATGAGAAGCTATACATCCATATAAGGATCCTGAATATATATGAGAAGCTATACATCCATATAAGGATCCTGAAATATATGAGAAGCTATACATCCATATAAGGATCTTGAAATATATGAGAAGCTATACATCCATATAAGGATCCTAAAATATAAGTGAGAATCTATACATCCATATAAGGATTATTTTTTACTTTATCATTCCTCAGGTGTTCAATAACCACGCCTTCATCGTTAGCGAAGCCTTCGATCATGGCGTGCAGATCTTCGACCTGACGAGACTCAGGGGCATGGAAAGCTCCTCGAATCCTCTCTCGAGTGACGCACACTACGACGGGGTGGGGAGCTCTCATAACATTGTGGTGAACGAAGAGACAGGATACATGTACGCAGTTGGAACGAAGACATGCCTAAGCGGACTGCACATCATAGACGTGCGAGAACCCTTGAACCCGAAATTTATAAGCTGCTACTCGGGGGATGGCTATGTCCACGATGCCCAGTGCGTGGTTTACAGAGGGCCCGACGGGGATTATCAAGGCCGCGAGATTTGTTTTTGCTACAATGAGGACACGCTGACAATCGTTGACGTTCAGGACAAGCATGACATCAAGATGTTGTCCAGGACAGGTTATCAAGGCAGTTGCTACACACACCAGGTGAGCACTGAGCACACACACACACACACCAGGTGAGCACTGAGCACACACACACACACACACACCAGGTGAGCACTGAGCACTGAGCACACACACACACACACACCAGGTGAGCACTGAGCACACACACACACACACACACCAGGTGAGCACTGAGCACACACACACACACACACACCAGGTGAGCACTGAGCACTGAGCACACACACACACACACACCAGGTGAGCACTGAGCACACACACACACACACACACACACACACACACCAGGTGAGCACTGAGCACACACACACACACACACCAGGTGAGCACTGAGCACACACACACACACACACACACACACCAGGTGAGCACTGAGCACACACACACACCAGGTGAGCACTGAGCACACACACACACACACACACACACACCAGGTGAGCACTGAGCACACACACACACACACCAGGTGAGCACTGAGCACACACACACACACACACACACACACACCAGGTGAGCACTGAGCACACACACACACACCAGGTGAGCACTGAGCACACACACACACACACACACACACACCAGGTGAGCACTGAGCACACACACACACCAGGTGAGCACTGAGCACACACACACACACACACACACACATACCAGGTGAGCACTGAGCACACACACACACACACACACATACCAGGTGAGCACTGAGCACACACACACACACACATACCAGGTGAGCACTGAGCACACACACACACACACACACACATACCAGGTGAGCACTGAGCACACACACACACACACACACACACATACCAGGTGAGCACTGAGTGTGCATGCTCTTACTCATGGCCTAGCTACTACACACACACACACACACACACACACACACCAGGTGAGCACTGAGCACACACACACACACACACACACCAGGTGAGCACTGAGCACACACACACACACACACACACACACACCAGGTGAGCACACAAAATCAAGTGACCTAGCTGACATTCATTTCATGTTGGCAATGGCAAGGTTTGCTGCTTGGCTCTCCTTAGACTTGCAGCAAAGGTCTTTGCTTGTAGCTGCTTGGCCACCATCAGCTTCTATCTCTGCACTCCACTCCTGCCAGCATGCTCCATACTAATTGGGTCTTGATTATTACTTTATGAATCTCATTATAGTAGCACTTCCTGTACTAGACATTGTGTGAACCCACAGCACAGATTCTATGATGTTAATTAACAAGATAGCACAACACTACAAAGTCTATAGCCTGGATAACTCCTCCCCCTCCTCCCCCACCCTCCTCTTCCCTTCCCCCCCCCCCCCCCCCCTATCTACCAGGGTTGGTTGAACGAGGAACATACTCATCTACTGATGAATGACGAACTTGATGAACTCCACAAATATACTGACAACACACGATCGATGGTGTGGAATGTCAAGGACTTGGAAAACCCTGTCCTTGTAGGATCCTTCTACTCGACAGAGAGGGCCATTGATCACAACCTCTACATCAAGTAAGGGGGGGACAATCCCATTTTAATAGAAAGTGTTAAAAAACTTGTGGTTACAACTTTAGAGCTCCGTAGATTCTGTAAACTTCATGGTATGGACTTGATGTATAGCCCAAAAGATAGGTCTCTCTGTGTGCTCTCTTTTGATACTAAAATATTTTTTAAAGGTGTAATTATAGGCAAGTTAATTAAGGGAGCTACAAGTGGAGGGACCCTCAAAAACCTGAATGCCTGATTTTGCCACATAAATATCTCCAGATTGCCAATGCTAGAGAGTTGAAATTAGCACCAGTGGCTAGAGGAAGCCCTCCTCTATGCAGTGATGCAGTTGAGAAATGAAATTTTAATGTAGCTACCAGGCACTTGACCACGTACACGTTTTAGCGCCTAATGAACCAAGTCATTGCATAGAGTAGAGCTTATATCCGGTGTAATGGAATGACCCCAAAGAATAGGGAGTCCTAGTGCACCTCCTAATATACAAGTGACTCCAGTGTAATGGAATGACCCCAAATAGAATAGGGAGTCCTAGTGCACCTCCTAATATACAAGTGACTCCAGTGTAATGAATGACACCAAATAGAATAGGGAGTCCTAGTGCACCTCCTAATATACAAGTGACTCCAGTGTAATGAATGATACCAAATAGAATAGGGAGTCCTAGTGCACCTCCTAATATACAAGTGACTCCAGTGTAATGGAATGACCCCAAATAGAATAGGGAGTCCTAGTGCACCTCCTAATATACAAGTGACTCCAGTGTAATGGAATGACCCCAAATAGAATAGGGAGTCCTAGTGCACCTCCTAATATACAAGTGACTCCAGTGTAATGAATGACCCCAAATAGAATAGGGAGTCCTAGTGCACCTCCTAATATCCAAGTGACTCCAGTGTAATGGATGACCCCAAATAGAATAGGGAGTCCTAGTGCACCTCCTAATATACAAGTGACTCCAGTGTAATGATGACCCCAAATAGAATAGGGAGTCCTAGTGCACCTCCTAATATACAAGTGACTCCAGTGTAATGAATGACCCCAAATAGAATAGGGAGTCCTAGTGCACCTCCTAATATACAAGTGACTCCAGTGTGACCCCAAATAGAAAGTGGACTTGCATCAAATAATGGTTTTACCTTAGCACTTATTCACCATACACACACCCACACCACACACACACATGCACACACCACACACACATGCACACACCACACACATCACACACACACATACAGAGGCAATCTAGCCTATCAAACAAACTACTGTGCCGGTCTTCGCATTGTTGACATTCAAAGCATGCAAGATGAAAGCCCGAGTTTGAAAGAAGTGGGTTTCTTCGACGTCGCTCCAGAATGCTCACTGGCTACCTTTTCTGGCTCGTGGTCCAACTACCCCTTCTTTAAGAGCGGGAACATCATTGTTCAGAGCATCGAGAAAGGACTGTTCATCTTAAAGTTCAACGACCCAACATCTCAAGCACCAAACCCAAAGCCAGCCAAGAAGCAAGCAAGACATAGAAATGTTTGAGTGCACTCATCTAATGAGAGAGTTATATAGAACATACTATTTATAATATAGCTAATAGAACATGCTATTAATAAGATAACTAGATAACTAGATAGAACATTCTATTAAGTAAGAGAGCTAATAGAACATACTAGTATGAGATGTGATAAAGCATTACTGGTAGAGAAAATGCTACTTCATGTCGATATATTTATTATTATTATCATTATTATCATTATTACCATTATTATTATTATTATTATTATTATTATTATTATTATTATTATTATTATTATTATTATTATTATTATTATTATTATTACCATTATTATTATTATTATTATTGTTATTATTATTTATATTATTATTATTATTATTATTATTATTATTATTATTATTATTATTATTATTATTATTATTATTACTATTATCATTACTAATTGAATTGATGCCTTATATAACTACAATAAAATACAACATATTCAATTGGTGATATGATGGATTCTTTTTATGATTATTATCTCCACTGGCTTGTTCTCACACTTCACTCAAGGAAGGATGAGGGGGGGTGAGTGTGGGGAGGGGGGGTGAGGGGAGGAGAGGAGGGGGTGAGTGTGGGGAGGGGGGGGTGAGTGTGGGGAGGGGGGTGAGGGGAGGAGAGGAGGGGGGGTGAGGGGAGGAGGGGGGGTGAGTGTGGGGAGGGGGGGTGAGGGGAGGAGAGGAGGGGGGGGGAGTGAGTGGGGTGAGGGGAGGAGAGGAGTGGGGGGGGTAAGAGAAGGGGAGGGGGGGGGAGGGGTTATAAAAGTTTTGAGGCTAATGACAGGATTACCAAATTTCTATTTCTAAAAATCCTGATGGTTGAAATATCCTAACTTGTAGCCATTATGTAAAAATAAATATCACACGCAACATTTGAATTCTGCTGCAGTGTATTCTGGGTGTAGCACACCACAAATATTTGGGATTTTGTCGTGGTCTTGCAGCTTGAACTCTGAACTCACACTAGCAGTGCCACAAATCCACCAGAGGTCGCTGCTTGTGAATATGTCGCAGAAAATCTTGTATGTAGGCGTAAAGCATCCGTTGCCATAGTTCGTTGGCATGTGCACACAGAGTTAATGCGGGTAACCCAAGTGTTCCGTCCAGATCCTTGAACCTGTCCAAGTAATTTTGTAAGGCTTGAAAAATCAGAGTAACCTGACAGAATTAGTATCTTTGAAAGTCTGTCCACATCTTCTATATTGATGGAATCCCAGGGCCAGCCTTGGTTTGAGGCCTTTAGATTCATTGCAAGGGGGGTAACTTTTCAAGAGGAAGGAAGTCTTTGTTAGGGACTTTAAGGGGGCTCATTGCAAGGGGGCTCATTTTCAAGCGGAAGGAAAGCCTTGGTTGACTTTAAGGGGGCTCATTGCAAGGGGGGTAACTTTTCAAGAAGAAGGTCCTGGGTAAATCAGAAATGGGATAGGGTGCTCCTTAAATGGTACCATCAAATGATGCAGCACTTGGCATTGTCGGCCTGTTGACCATTTTGTTTGGGGATAATCCTGTCAGTGTGCACGTGTTTTTCATGTTCCTGGTGATAGCACACAAGTACGCAATATGGTAACTATGCCAACAAACTATGCTGGTAACTATGCCTACAAACTATGCTGCATTGCCAATAAACTGTGCTCGTAGCATTGCCTACAAACTATGTATGCTGGTAGCATTGCCAATAAACTATGCTGGTAGCATTGCCTACAAACTATGCTGGTAGCATTAACAGCAAACTATGGTAGTAGCATTGCCAATAAACTATGCTGGTATATAGCATTGCCAATAAACTAGGCTGGTATATAGCATTGCCAATAAACTATGCTGGTAGCATTGCCAATAAACTATGCTGGTAGCATTAACAGCAAACTATGGTAGTAGCATTGCCAATAAACTATGCTGGTATATAGCATTGCCAATAAACTGTGCTGGTAGCATTGCCAATAAACTGTGCTGGTAGCATTGCCAATAAACTGTGCTGGTAGCATTGCCAATAAACTGTGCTGGTAGCATTGCCAACAAACTAGGCTGGTATATAGCATTGCCAACAAACTATGCTGGTAGCATTGCCAATAAACTGTGCTGGTAGCATTGCCAATAAACTGTGCTGGTAGCATTGCCAACAAACTAGGCTGGTATATAGCATTGCCAACAAACTATGCTGGTAGCATTGCCAATAAACTGTGCTGGTAGCATTGCCTACAAACTGTGCTGGTAGCATTGCCAATAAACTATGCTGGTAGCATTGCCAATAAACTGTGCTGGTAGCATTGCCAATAAACTGTGCTGGTAGCATTGCCAACAAACTAGGCTGGTATATAGCATTGCCAACAAACTATGCTGGTAGCATTGCCTACAAACTGTGCTGGTAGCATTGCCAACAAACTATGCTGGTATATAGCATTGCCAATAAACTGTGCTGGTAGCATTGCCAGCAAGCTATTCTTCTGCTTGTTATAATATAGAACTCGCCCGATGCAAACAGTTTGCCTGGGAAGCAGCTTTCTGTCCCTACTCAGAAAATCACTGCAGTTGTGAAATGGTGAGATTTACAGGGCGAGGCATCGTCTTCTAGCTCAACAACAACAAACTTTTTGGAGTAGCCATAAAATGGATTTGGGGTGGTAATGTAATGTTCAACACCTGGGGGGGCTGGGGGAGACCTCACCCCTCAAGTTCGGAGTAGCCATAAAAAGTGGGGGAGTAATGTTCAACACCTGGGGGGAGACCAATTTTTTGGAGTAGGGTTTGGGGGAGTAATGTTCAACACCTGGGGGAGACCACATCCCTCAATTTTGGAGTAGCGTTTGGGAGAGTAATGTTCAACACTTGGGGGGGGAGGGGGGGAGGGGAGACCATGTCCCTCAATTTTGGTGTAGCCATAAAAGTGGCAACACACCCGATGCTGCCGGGTGTCACCCGATTTCAACACTAATCTCCAGATCTCCCGATCGACTTTCTGAGGAATTGATTTTTTTTGGTTCAGGTTAAAAAAATATGCTATCGAACTTAATAAACCTGGTAACGGTCGTCGATCTGCCAAATCGTTTACGTTGTGCTTTGGCCAGCAAAAGGAAGAGAGTAGTTTTGTCGATCGAGTCAAAGATAGCCATTCTAAGCAAGATATCAAGTCAAGCCGGACTAGCGGAAGAGTAAGGCGTAGGGAAGTTGACAATAACGGAGATAAAAAAGAACGAAGCCAAACTTCGAGAGTTCGCAGACAACCTTGACTGTCGGGGGATAAGTTCAGCTCGCAAAGTCATGCGCCTTGCTAAAGACGAACAACTAGAAAATGCTGTTTGGTTCGTTCAGAAAAGGGAGCAAGCCCCAAGGCACTGCAGTCGGTGGACTATTTGCTCAGAGAAAATAGAACATATGAATATAAATAATATGAAAAAATATGTATGTAAAACAGCATGCCAGTTACTGAGGACCTAAATCCTTCTAGTACCAGGAAGTGAGCTTATTATCCAAAGGACCTGCAGATTAAAACGATATTGAAAATAATTCCAACGTGATTCAGCATTTTAATTAACTTCATGAATTTATAATTAATGTGTGTTTTTTTTGCATATCCGAACTTTTTGCTTATCCGAACTACTTTGTCAGCGTTTCTAATATCTACTTCGTGTCGCTGAGGTAGTTGTTGCCCTCCCTCACATTAATGCTGAAGAGGAATGACTCGCGAGCATTTTCAGGAAAGAATTGTCGGGATGAAGCTCGATGGCACTTTGTCAAGTATTCTAGCCATGAAGCTAGCATTCCCTGAATCTGGGTGCCTGATGAGAAAATTTGGGACCATGCAAAAAGGGCAACTTTTTGAATCATTAAACTGATAGCAGTGTGTTATTTGGGGGGGGAATTAATTTATTATGTACATGCTATGTTATGACTTGTGCAAATGATAACCAGATTTTATACCAAATCTCCAGATTTTTCGAGGATTTTTGGGGGGATCTCCAGATTTTCATGACATTGGGGTTGGCAGGTCTGCAACGCCACCTCTGTTAAATGAGACCACACCTACTTAGACACAACTCCACAAATCCATTTCGATTGACATCCCTTTTGGCAGTAGGTGTGTAAGCAACAATATTTGAAAGTAAAAAAAGACCACATCCATGTTGACCCCAACAAACTAGATGATCCTTTACCATTTAAAATCATTCACTTACAATATTGGATGGTAAAAGGTCATCTAACTGTTTGAGGTCAACAAGGGTTCACCTTTTTTTTTCAACGGGTATCTAAAAAAATTTAAATTAAAAATAATCTTGTTGTGAGTTTTGAGTTCTTTTGTGTCTTTGTAGTGTGAGTGTCATGGTCGACAAGAGGATTCAAACACTTTTTTCTAACTTGCATGTTGTTGCACACTACGCATATCGTCATATGGCTTCCATTTTTGTTGCCATTGTTGCCTGTACCAATGTGCACCACTACTGCACAGCAATCAGCACGTACATAATCTTGTTGCTATAGAGACGACCCTAGAGATGCATCCGATGGAAAAAGCAGGTCTGTACCTAATGCTGGTGCATGGCAGATACCATTCCAAATGCATTCATGGTGGTGGCACATGCTCGATGATGCTTAGAGGATACAGGGAGAATATATGTGACGTGGAATAATCATGTGAGCCATCAAACTTTAGTTTGTGTGAGATTAAGGAGTCATCGATTTTGACAATGACCACCCGTCGTCCTTCAGTCTACACGTGCTGCAACATTGGCTCGTGGCCATTCATCGGTGAGCCTTTAAAGCACCATCAGACTTGATTCTGAAGCAAACCTCAACAAGGTCGTGTGTGGATAAGTTGCAGTGGTTTAAGCAAAGTGTTCGGATGCACAAGGTGTGCTGCATGACATGCACAGTAGTATTGCTGATACTGCTAACTATATCCTCTGTCATTGTTATGTGTTCGAGTATAGCTAAGTTCGAAATATTGAAATTATTTTAATATTAATCTATTTACACCAACTACAAAGTAATATCATACTAATATGTATGCCACAAACCAAGCAGCTCTCTCTATCTATCAACAGATGAATCACCAGTGTCTCAGTGTATATAACAGCACCCAATAAAACAGCACCTGGCTATATACCAGAAGGCTCTCCATGACAGTGGCTACTAACAACAGATGCAAAACCAACCTCCAAAAACAGCAACCAGCACCAACGCAAGCAGAAGCTCAAGAGGCAGGAAGATAATATAACAATCAACCATTCAGTAATAAATAAAAAATATGTGAAAATCATCATCAGCAAAATGTTCCTCAATCTCATCAAATTCCACTTCCTGAAAGGCAGCACCTTGCACAAATTATTCAGCGCCAATAACGTCAAGGTCGGCTATTCCTGCCCCAGAAACATGAACAGCATCGTCCTGACACACAACCAGAAGCTACTATAAAACTCCACCAACCTACGACAAAAGCCTTCCATTTGGATTCTATTAGCTATATCCTTGCCAAGAGCCACACAGTCTTGTAGGAAGCCAAGTAGAGCTGACTAGACTCCTTAATAAAAAAAAGTTTCTACTTGAAAAAAAACACCAAACAAGACCTTTCCCATGTAGAGCACACCCTGTGAGACGACCCTTTACCTCGTGTTTTAAATGGTAAAGGGTCGACATGCACCTGCCGATACAATGACACACGTAAGGCAGAAAACTCTCTCAGAAGCTTGGCCCAAGTGTAACCAGCACCACTTGTCAAACCAACTAAGATTGAATGCTCTTTGGACAATTTTAGACTTACCAAATCAAACTTTGGGATATGTATTATTCCTGGGTTAGTCGGGAGGTTCATCCCTAGGTTGACATTGAAAAGACTGTCGAGACATCATGATATAATGCTGTGGTAAACTAGCTCTACGTATATAATAATGCACACACACAGACTAAGCTTTTCTGTGCGATTGTGGCGAGTAACTTATTCTACTGGGATTCAACCTACGAAACCTGGTCATTTATAGACCCAAGATTTATATTGAAGAACCAAGGCTTGTTGACCAAAGGAGAAGAATTAGCTACCATTCCAAAGCAACATATCTATCATTTATGTACACTATGAGCACAAATATCACAGCATATATACCTAGAATGCCAGCTATATAGGCCTTGGTACAGTAATGAGTATCAAGGGTTTTTGAGCTCTATATCCACCTAAGGAATATGTGACGGGGGACCTCTGCTGGGATTTTCTGCTCATGTTTCAGATGCAGCTATTTATTATAACATACTTTCAGGATTATAGACATGTAACAGGCTTTGAGTGGAGCTACAGACCAGGCTTTGAGTGGAGCTCACAGGACCAGGCTTTGAGTGGAGCTCACAGACCAGGCTTTGAGTGGAGCTCACAGACCAGGCTTTGAGTGGAGCTCACAGGCTTTGAGTGGAGCTCACAGGACCAGGCTTTGAGTGGAGCTCACAGGACCAGGCTTTGAGTGGAGCTCACAGACCAGGCTTTGAGTGGAGCTCACTGACCAGGCTTTGAGTGGAGCTCACAGACCAGGCTTTGAGTGGAGCTACAGACCAGGCTTTGAGTGGAGCTCACAGGCTTTGAGTGGAGCTCACAGGCTTTGAGTGGAGCTACAGACCAGGCTTTGAGTGGAGCTCACAGGCTTTGAGTGGAGCTCACAGGCTTTGAGTGGAGCTCACAGACCAGGCTTTGAGTGGAGCTCACAGGCTTTGAGTGGAGCTCACAGACCAGGCTTTGAGTGGAGCTCACAGGCTTTGAGTGGAGCTCACAGGCTTTGAGTGGAGCTACAGGCCAGGCTTTGAGTGGAGCTCACAGGCCAGGCTTTGAGTGGAGCTCACAGACCAGGCTTTGAGTGGAGCTCGCAGACCAGGCTTTGAGTGGAGCTCGCAGACCAGGCTTTGAGTGGAGCTCACATCACAGGCTTTGAGTGGAGCTGCAGGCTTTGAGTGGAGCTCGCAGGCTTTGAGTGGAGCTCACAGACAAGGCTTTGAGTGGAGCTCACAGGCTTTGAGTGGAGCTCACAGGCTTTGAGTGGAGCTACAGACCAGGCTTTGAGTGAAGCTACAGACCAGGCTTTGAGTGGAGGCTTTGAGTGGAGCTCACAGGCTTTGAGTGAAGCTACAGACCAGGCTTTGAGTGGATCTCACAGACCAGGCTTTGAGTGGAGCTCACAGACCAGGCTTTGAGTGGAGCTGACCAGGGCCGGATCCAGGGTTTTTTTGGGGGGGGTTGCAACCCCCCCTTTTGAGGTGTTGATCATGCATGTGACATGGATGATCAACACTTTATATCCCTTACAACATGTAACTAGCTATTCAGTAGCTGCTGTCAGGCCTGTAGTTCATTACATAGCCATAAAGGCACATGTGCACCATGTCTGGAAAAAGAAAATCAACTGTAAGCTCCAAAGGATGTATGGATCTCAATGCTATGTTTAAAAGGTAAATAGCTGAGCATGTTCTTAGGATATACATATTATCATCATTGTGATTATGATTCAAGATCACTGGAAGCTGATGAAGAGCCTGGTCCAAAAGACCATGCTCATATGATTCAGCAACAGCAGCATGTCATTCTCAAGGTACAGCTTCTACTGTTGTGACTGACATTTGTGGAACAACCATGCCTGCTGCAACATGTTCTACTTCTGAGCTTTCAATAGCTAGTAGCTGTACACCTCATGCTAAGATTATTGACCTAGGGTCAGTCATAAATGCTTCACATGATTCATTAGATCATTTGAGGAAGAAATCCAAGAATATTACAGATATTCAAAGAACCTTTCTTGTCATTACAAGCCAGCTTCGACTGACGTTCTTCATTCTCATGAAGTATAAGCAAGGTAAAACTTGGAATGTGCATTTTCAGCATCAATGGCGAGACAAGTTTCCATGGCTTCATATAGCAAAGAGCTAAAGGGTGGTATTTGTAGATATTGTGTGATTTTCCCTGAGCAACCAGATAGGTGGCAACAGGAGCAAAACCAGGTGTTTTAGTACTTGCGCATACCAAAGGCCTTACTTGAAGGCACTTGGAAAGGATGGCATTCTTGTTCTGCATGAGAAGAGTGCAATGCATCAGAAAAGGCTGATCTCTTTCAGCAAAATTTCAGAAATCCTGATGCACGAGTTGATACTAAACTGATGAACCAAAAAGCTCAACAAGCAGAACAAAATAGAGAAGTCCTTCGCCAAGTTGTGCTTTGTGTGGAATACTTGTCAAAGCAAGGCTTGCCTTTCAGGGGTAATACGGATGATAAAGTGGATTTTGCTGATGACACTATCAACAGAGGTAACTTCATAGCTCTACTACAGCTCTTGGCATAGAAAATTAGTTGTCTTCAGAAACATATTTTGTTTGCCAAAGGAAATGCTACTTATACTATATAGCAAAACAATACAAAACCAGGTGATTCATATCTACGCCTGTAAAATTATGGAAAGTTTAACCAAACAGCTTCGGGATAATAGCTTACCTTCTACAGTTATTGCTGATGAGGTAACTGATCCCCATGTCAATCAAGAAATTATCTCAGTGTGCTTAAGATTTGTGGATTTAAAGTCATTAAAAAATCCTTCAGGGAATGCTTGATACATTTTATTAGATTGGAGAGAGCAAATGCTTTAGCAATTTCTGCCAAGACCTTGGAATTCCTTTCTCATCCATCGGTGTCTTTAAATCCAGCAAATATTTGTGGTCAGGCATATGATGGTGCTGCTGTGATGTCATCTGAAATTGCAGGTGTGCAAGCCAAACTTATAGAGATTTCTCCCTATGCTTTGTATACCCACTGTGGATGATATTTGCCATGCGTTTGTGCAGGCACATCCAAGAAGGATGTTTGAAGCGTCACTTTTTACTGACTAACTACTGTTAAATCAATCAATTTTATCATTATATATTTAAATGTACATATATTTTCGTTGTTTTTCTGTTAACATACTGTTAACATATGGGTATTATGAGATGCATCTCAAATTGTGGTGAATTTTCAGATTGTTAAACTGTGGTGAATTATCAGTTTTGTGTTCTGAATGGGAGGCCTTATGGCCAATGATCCATTGGATACCTGATTGATCTACAACCCCCCCTTGTTAAAATTCCTGGATCCGGCCCTGAGCTCACAGGCTTTGAGTGGAGCTCGCAGACCAGGCTTTGAGTGGAGCTCGCAGACCAGGCTTTGAGTGGAGCTCGCAGGCTTTGAGTGGAGCTCGCAGGCTTTGAGTGGAGCTCGCAGGCTTTGAGTGGAGCTCACAGACAAGGCTTTGAGTGGAGCTACAGGCCAGGCTTTGAGTGGAGCTACAGGCCAGGCTTTGAGTGGAGCTACAGGCCAGGATTTGAGTGGAGCTCGCAGACCAGGCTTTGAGTGGAGCTCACAGGCTTTGAGTGGAGCTCACAGACCAGGCTTTGAGTGGAGCTCGCAGACCAAGCTTTGAGTGGAGCTCGCAGACCAGGCGTTGAGTGGAGCTCGCAGGCTTTGAGTGGAGCTCGCAGGCTTTGAGTGGAGCTCGCAGGCTTTGAGTGGAGCTCGCAGGCTTTGAGTGGAGCTCACAGACAAGGCTTTGAGTGGAGCTACAGGCCAGGCTTTGAGTGGAGCTACAGGCCAGGCTTTGAGTGGAGCTACAGGCCAGGATTTGAGTGGAGCTCGCAGACCAGGCTTTGAGTGGAGCTCACAGGCTTTGAGTGGAGCTCACAGACCAGGCTTTGAGTGGAGCTACAGACCAGGCTTTGAGTGGAGCTCACAGGACCAGCCTTTATGTGGAGCTCACAGGACCAGGCTTTGAGTGGAGCTCACAGACCAGGCTTTGAGTGGAGCTCACAGGACCAGGCTTTGAGTGGAGCTCACAGGACCAGGCTTTGAGTGGAGCTCACAGACCAGGCTTTGAGTGGAGCTACAGGCTTTTAGTGGAGCTCACAGACAAGGCTTTGAGTGGAGCTCGCAGGCTTTGAGTGGAGCTCGCAGGCTTTGAGTGGAGCTCGCAGGCTTTGAGTGGAGCTCGCAGGCTTTGAGTGGAGCTCGCAGGCTTTGAGTGGAGCTACAGACCAGGCTTTGAGTGGAGCTACAGGCTTTGAGTGGAGCTCACAGGCTTTGAGTGGAGCTCACAGGCTTTGAGTGGAGCTCACAGGCTTCGAGTGGAGCTCACAGACCAGGCTTTGAGTGGAGCTCGCAGACCAGGCTTTGAGTGGAGCTCACTGACCAGGCTTTGAGTGGAGCTCACAGACCAGGCTTTGAGTGGAGCTACAGGCTTTGAGTGGAGCTCACAGACCAGGCTTTGAGTGGAGCTCGCAGGCTTTGAGTGGAGCTCACAGACCAGGATTTGAGTGGATCTACAGACCAGGCTTTGAGTGGAGCTCACAGGACCAGGCTTTGAGTGGAGCTACAGGCTTTGAGTGGAGCTCACAGGACCAGGCTTTGAGTGGAGCTACAGGCTTTGAGTGGAGCTCACAGACCAGGCTTTGAGTGGAGCTACAGGCCAGGCTTTGAGTGGAGCTCACAGGCTTTGAGTGGAGCTACAGGCCAGGCTTTGAGTGGAGCTACAGGCCAGGCTTTGAGTGGAGCTACAGGCCAGGCTTTGAGTGGAGCTACAGGCCAGGCTTTGAGTGGAGCTCACAGGCTTTGAGTGGAGCTACAGAAGACCAGGCTTTGAGTGGAGCTACAGGCCAGGCTTTGAGTGGAGCTCGCAGGCTTTGAGTGGAGCTCACAGACCAGGCTTTGAGTGGAGCTCACAGACCAGGCTTTGAGTGGAGCTCACAGACCAGGCTTTGAGTGGAGCTACAGGCCAGGCTTTGAGTGGAGCTCACAGACCAGGCTTTGAGTGGAGCTACAGACCAGGCTTTGAATGGAGCTCGCAGACCAGGCTTTGAGTGGAGCTACAGACTTTATTCAATTCCTGCACTGCACAAGACGCAAGCAAACAAATACATTATGATTGAATGTGCGACATTACACAGCAATAAATAAATAAACATTCTCTGTGTGTAAGTATAAGTCACTTGCAAGGTAACAAACTCAAATTCTGCTGTGGTGATACTGGATAGCAGGACTGGATGAGAGGGGAGGGGCAATGGTGGACATAGCAGGGGGTTCTTCCTAGGGTGGGGGGCTTCGTTTTTCCAAGGGATTTTCACACACCCCTGAACCATGATGTTAGGACAGTTTTAGCACATTCATGGTTAATTAGTGTGAAAATTGCCAGCTACTACAAACTGTAAAGTGTAAATTGTTCTAGAATATTCTAGTCCACATATAATTATTTGAAGCTAACTAGTGCAGAGTGAATTATGGCCACAAGACAAACCTCCTTGTTTAGTTTTTGTCAAAGTACACACAAGAGACAAAGGGAGTCTGAGGAGAAGGCTGATGATGCAGATGAAGACCAAGAATCAGATGACTCTGACCATCAAGCTGATGCAAAAATTGACTTTCACTTATGCTGAGTATGTATATAGCAAATATAAAAAGATATTTATAATCTCTTTGTGTTCTCAGGTGCACAAAAAACTGGCCAAAACTGTTAAAAAAAACAACCCATACCTGTACAGGGGATAATTTTCATCTTAAAGTTGAGGGGCCCAAATGCAGCAGTAATGTTGGTCACCCTGTACGGGGGAAACTAATAGCTCGGACCACCACTCTAATGATGACGAGCCAGACCAACCAACAAGGAGCACAGAGGCACACCACGACCACGGGAGAGCCACAGGCCACCCATAGACGGGCCAGAGACGGCCCCCCAGCGTCTGGTATGCGAAGCCACACCGTGCTACCCTCGGGGGCCTGGGGTACTACCATAGTAAATTTGTAGTAAATTTTGGAAAAAAATGGTTGCAATTCTTAAACTGAAAATATAGCACCAATGACCCGATATGACTATCATAAAGACCTAAGTAGTTCTAGAGAGAAAGAGTCGTAGAGACTAGAGTAAAGAGGCATTCATTCACATTACTGCCATGTGGAAGTGGCTGAAGATGGATGAGTGCTACTCTATCTATACAAAGTCATTGATGACCTGCTTGAGGCTTAGAGGTGGTTGTTCGACGTGGTGTATGGATGTAAGACTTCGCCCATCCCAGTGAACTGAAGACACATTCAGAGCTGGCATTTGTTGCTGGCATAACCAGAGCAATCTTGATCAAGGACATGACCTCTGGTATGAGGGACCAGATCTTTTAAATAACATGGAACAGTTGGGGCTTGTTCCCCATCTCTTCCCGTAACATCTGGGTTTCCTCAGAGCTATGCCCACTACTGTTCCTCGTATACATTAATGACGTTTACTGTGTCATCTTTAATGGCCAAGTTGTTGTCTATGCCGATGATATAGCAGTCACCTAGAGATTTCATGTATGTTCAAAATGATGCCATGGACCAGAATCAATTTCCTTGCACTGAACACCAGTAAATGTTGCTACATTATGTTCTCCAGAAAGGCCAGCCCATGTGCTCCAGTTATTCCTCTTGTTATGGAGGGAGAAATGCTCATCCAAGTTGAGGATTACAAATATCTGGGCGTCACTCGTCCAACAACCTCTCGTGGTCCTCTCACTAACAAACCTGCAATAAAAGCAGGAGGATTATTGGAATTATTTACTGTATATTCTACACTCATCACTCACAATCAGAAGTCTTTACACTGCAGTAGCATCCCCATCTTGAGTATGCTTGTCCCACTTGGGATCCCCACCTCAAAAAGATGTTGACAACTTAGAACGAGTACAGAAGTTTGCATTGAGAGTTTGTTTAAGGGATTGGAACAATGTTTATGAGAGTCTATTGGTGCTTGCAGATATTAGTTCTCTCTTCATCAGGAGACAGACACTGAAACTCTGTCTTCTCTATAACTTTGTTAATGGCCTTGACACACTTCCTATCACTTACAGAGAATCATTATTTTCTAATCGAGTTCATAACTCATCTCTAGTTCAACCTTTTGTGCGTACAACATCACATGCAAACACATTCTTCATCAGCCATTCATCTGTGGAACTTACTTCCTTGACATTTGTGGAAAATCTTCTTTTCTCTCATTCAAAAGGTCATTAGTTAGGCACATGTACTATGTTGAATAATTTTTTGTTTAATGTATAATATAGTATTCCTAGATTAATGTAGTATTCATAGATTGGATACTGGACCTCTACTAGCTGGTACTCATGTATCCATTACAAATTTATTTCTTAAAAAAAATAAAAAATTAATGTTCTATAGCCTTGAAGGCTAGAGCATCTAGTGGGAGAGAATATCTAGTGGGAGAGAATACAACATCAAGTTGATTATTGAGAAGGTTATTGTAGACATTTTCTTAATTCTTTCTATTTTGTTATCACGTGACATGTTTTAATTTCATTACACAAGAATGTTCCAGTTACTATGTTCCAGTTACTATAATACAACTTAAAAAAGGTTACATGTAATAACCACTTAACAATTTTTTAAAATTTAATAACAAAACAAACGAACTCTCAATTGACAACGAAAATTTTCAAAATCATTGAGGTCATAGTTAACAAAAAATATATATATATTTACATCAGCAGTCAATCCTTCTACTACCTCGCACTGACCCCTACAGGACACCGCATTCCCCTTCGGAACAGCTACCGAGAGACCTGTATCATGGTCCTTCGCCTCGTTGTCCGTTGCTGTATATATATACTCTTCTATAACTCCTTCAGGAACGTTCTACTTCATTCCTATTGTTTTTAGAGGCTCAAGGAGAAGGAAGCAGCCAAGGAAGGATGTTTGGTTTCCTTCTCTCCTCAGCCAACTGCTTCCGCACTAATAGCATAGCAGCGGTATGACAGAGAGAGAGGGCCAGGACTAGTTGCGGAGGCTTGCCATTAATTTTTATCATGAAATAATTTAATATCGTGAAAATAATTGAATATCAGAATCTTGATAATCGTGTTCACGTGAAGATCGGTGGACTAAACGATCTTTACCGACTGTCAAACGCGGGACAAAATGGAAGAAGGAACGGCTGTGAAAGATGGCGCAGCTATGCTAGGAGAAGACCAAGAGGAGGTTGCAGAGGTGCTCGCCATTTTCTCAAATGTGCAGAAGGAATTTGAAGCTGAGCAGGATTTGAGAGAGGTTGGGTTTATAATCGTGACGATCCTTAACCAGCTGCAAAAACGCGGGACCACATATCACATGGCCATTTTGACCCTTGCTCCATGCAAAATGAATTGTAGATAACGGTACCAAAAATTAGTTATTTGCAGCTGGGTTTGTAGCTGGGTTTGTTCAGTAATCCATTGTAATGCCATAGTTCAAACCAGCTGGTCTTAAAATTTCTATTAACCAAAGTAGCCATTGAGATGGGTGGTAACTTTGCTTGACTTTGTGTTGTCCTCATTCAGCAAATGCGTACACTTGTTAAAGACCTGGAGCAAGCAGCCAGGGGTATCTACACCACCATGCAAGGAGTACATCAGTGCCCCCAGGCCGAGAGTAAGCCCCTGTAACTATGTAACTTGGCAACCGCAATGCTACACAATGGAGTGCACAGTTGCTATTTAGATCTATTTGTGATTACTTTTGGAATGGTTACTATTGGAAGGATTACTATTGAGTTACTGTTAGGATTACTATTGGAAGAATTACTATTGAGTTACTGTTAGGATTACTATTGGAAGGATTACTATTGAATTACTGTTAGGATTACTATTGGAAGGATTACTATTGAGTTACTGTTAGGATTACTATTGGAAGGATTACTATTGAGTTACTGTTAGGATTACTATTGGAAGGATTACTATTGGAATGGTTGCTATTGGAAGGGTTAGGGCTAGGATAAAGGTCAGGATTAGGGTTAGAATTAGGGTTAGAGCTAGGGTTAGGGCTAGGATTAGGGTTAGAATTAGGGTTAGAGCTAGGATTAGGGTTAGAATTAGGGTTAGAGCTAGGGTTAGGGCTAGGATTAGGGTTAGAATTAGGGTTAGGATTAGGGTTAGAGCTAGGGTTAGGGCTAGGGTTAGGGTTAGAGCTAGGGTTAGGGCTAGGGTTAGGGCTAGGATTAGGGTTAGAGCAAGGGTTAGGGCTAGGGCTAGGGCTAGGGAGTGAGTGCACACATCTTTCTACTTGTGAACAGGCTATCTAATTTTAGCAAGTGACTACATTTTCAATTATTATATATATATATATATTTTATTGTGTAAAAAGATTATTCATGCTAGTTCATAATGACGGCTACACTGCCACAAGTTATTCCTCCAGATTGGCAGTGCTCTAACCAACCAATGCTTGATATAGAGACAGGGGGCATGGTCAAACCAATGCAGGGAGTAGTAGGGTTGTTAGGTAGCAGAGAACCATAGCTAACTTATGGGCTTGAGATCTGCTAAGTATACAATATATCTCTTCCCCTCTTCCTTCTATCCCCTCCACCTCCCCCCCCCCCCCCCCCCCCCCCACCCCAAATAATTTTTAAAAAATCAAGTTCCCCCCTCCAAGAATTTTGAAATCACAATGCTGGACGCTTTCACAAGAATAAAAACAAAAGTCTATCATTATGCCTATCTTCAAAGCCACGCTGCAGCTAGGCTGTGTGCCTATCTTCAAAGCCACGCTGCAGCCAGGTGGTATGCCCATCTTCAAAGCCACGCTGCAGCCAGGTTGTGACTCTTCTCTCTGTCTGGTTGCTGTTTGTAGTAATACACTGAGAGCAAGCCATGAACAAGGTCCTAGGTTTAGCGGACATGGTTGGTAGTTGGTTGACACTGGAACCGTTCCAAACCACACCTGGTAGCTAGACATGGCAGGGACCACAAGCAGCTCATGTGCAATATACATATACTTCTCGATCCTTTCCTATGAGGAGCTTGTTCAACGTTGGACTCAGCATACTGCCTATCACCTCGACAACCTTCAAACAAAAATTTCATCAGGACAATTTCAGAGAAAATATTTCTGGGAGCTCACCCCTAGGCCCCCCCCCCCCTCCTCTACCCAAACCCAAAGTACTGCGTGAAGCAATGGGGTGCTTTCTCCCTCCGGAAGTTCATTTCTCCCTTCACCAGATGTGCTCGTGAATATATAATTTTTTTCAAGGAGCTTAAGTTTCGCAGATTGCTGTAAACAAAACAATTTTCGAGGTTAGTGCAACCACAATTTCTGCATCTAGAATCAAGTCTGTGTAAGCCTTGAACCTTTAGCCCTGGGGGTGTGTGTGGGGGGGGGACTATGTGGTAATTCCTCAGAAGCTGCTAATAATTCTGGTCTTGAGGTATGCAAGGCGATTCACACACAGTAAGTATTCCTAGCATTTTTTTTGACTTTGTGAAAGGCCTTCCTTGTCAAGCTATTACAATGAAGTTGTACTGTTATCGCCATGCCAATTTGTCTAGGGTAATAGTTGCTAGTCTTTACCTGGAGGGTTAAGCTTAGGGCCTGCCAGATTGTTAAGCACTGGTATGGTCATTACAACAAAAAAGTTTGTTAAAGCACCCGTATGGCTCGTTGCCGAGAAGCATCGTGGTTTAGGGGTTAATTAATAATTAAAAAAAGCGTGGGTGCTTCCCATGTGCACAAGCATCATTACCAAGGGCAACGGGCGCACAGAGTTCGTGACGCTGAGGCAAAAACTGCTAGCATGCTCGCAGGTGTTGTTGCACGGAGTTGTCTGTGGTTTCTCGATGAGCGTCTTGCTGCCTTGTGGGAATCAAGTCGGAGGATACTAGTCCTTTGCCCGGTCATCTGGCACTTCGTAGTTGATGGCAGGTCTCTCCTCCTTCATGGCCCGTGACATTTCAAAACACTCAAAGAATCATTCCCTGACCGATGGTTGTCGGCTGACGACGTAATTCGTAAGTGTCGAGTTTTTTCTGTTTGAACCGGCATAATTCAATTACCCCTCGCACCGTCGGATTGCTGGGAGTGTGTAAAATAATAATAATAATAATAATAATAATAATAATAATAATAATAATAATAATAATAATAATAATAATAATAATAATAATAATAATAATAAATAAATTTGAAAAAAAAATAATAATAAAAAAATAATATATAATATATATTTAAAAATAATAATAATAAATGAACAGCTTCAGTTACATCTGTACCAAGTCAGAAATTCACTCAAGTCCCTAGCAACCACATATTGTGACAGCTCTATTGTTGATAAACATTGTGGTCACAGACTAACCACACACATGAATATTGTTATCAAATAGAATAGCATTGAGTGCTTACAAACATCCAGCAATCACTTATTACTTCTGTCTTGGTAAACTACAAACACAGGACCACGAGCAGCTGCAGTATTATGTACAAAGGAAGCGTATTACTGTCAGTATAACAATATCCACAACTTAATATATTGCTGTTCTATTATTGGATTATTGTATCGTATTGTTATGCATCTATTCTGTCCATTTTCAGCAAAACATAGACCAGACTCACTCTTTTTCTACCCTTTACCGCACATATGAATATGATTATACATGCTACATAAGACATGTTTAAATGCCCTTCTCGTTTTTATATACACACTTATTAGAGTGGATTTGTGAGAGGAGATGGAGACAAGGAAGCGAAAGAGAAAGCTGGTCCTTGAGCGTCCTCAAATCTACGAACATGAAGTACAATTCCAACTAAACAGAGCCCCAGGAAGCAGTTGTAGGCAATACCCGCACTTTTCCCAGGGAAAATCAGATGGCTCTGTAAGCGGGGGGAAAAATTGATCTGAACTGTACTTCAATATTTGCAAAACTACCGCCTTTGGACAACCAATAAACCGGCTAATGCTTCAGCTGGATCTCCTGAGAAGTCTTTCTGTCCATGCCTTCCTTGTCAGAGACCAGGCCATCACTTTCTACTGCAGCTAAGCTCATCCCATCCGCATGCACTCCAACAGTTTCTACTGTTGCGGCCATCTTATTCAAGTTTCCACGTTCGGAAGAAGGCTCTCCCAGTGAGAAAGGACGCCACAATCTTCTCCTTTCTAGAGTCATCTTTAGACGAGTCAAGAATGCCGCTTGTCACTAGAGAAGAGACTTCTTCTAGACTAAGTTGCCTCCTCATTATTAATGTCGTCAAGACCACAAATGGTCCAGGTTTCAAGGGTCTGTCCCCATAGTTACCGGAAAGTAGCGCACTTCAAATCAGGTGCATAAAAGCAGGAAATGTACTCTCACTGAACTCTCAGTTGACATAATAACATTACAATAACCTTCTCAATAATCAACTTGAAATTGTATTCTCTCAACATTTCGACCAGATGCTCTAGCCTTTGTCAGGTTTTATGACATTAAAATATATTATTGTGCCTAATCGATCGCGCCTTTTTCCCCCTTTTTTTCCTTCTCTCGATCGACGAAGCCCATGGTGCCATATGGCACTGTTGCTAGGGAGTGGGTTAAGGGGGATGGACACCCCCCCCTTTTTTTCTACCCCGAAAATATGTGGATATGACTTTAGAGGTCCATAGATTCTGCAAACTTCACTCTGAACTTGGGTATATATACAGCTCAAAAGATAGCTCTCTCTGTGTGTTCTCTTTTTGGTATGTACTAAAACTGTTGCATGGGTAACCATGCCACATTTACCTGCAGTCAAAGTTGGAGACCTCAAAACCTTATGAATTCTCAGCAGTTCTGGTTTCTGATTGGCAAGTGCTGCTAGGCATTACTATCTATGCCAAGAGAAAGCCCTCCTCTACGAAATGAGTGTTTTCAAGAACTAAAGCGTGATGTCGTGGTCAAACGTGTGGGTTGAATTAAAAAATCAAAAAATCCGCCCACTCACTTGACCATGTTGTGAGAGATCTATTCTCCTTGCTAGTATACTATATAGCAGATTCCCATGAAACTGTCTGAATATGGCTTTAAGTTATTAATTCAGTGATAATATGCAGCACACTCACAACACAATCAAGAACTCTTGGGCCCCCTGACTCAGAGGCCTGGCTCCTTTAAATAGGCTGCCAGGTGTGAGTCAGGTTATTCCCTTACAAGGTAATACTAATTAGCTAGTCTGTTCCTTCCCTGGCCAATCAGAACTGTCCAGGGGAATCTCATGACCTATGTACTATTGGCTATCACTCTCTATGTGGTCTGTGGTCCCAGTTCAGACCCTTGCAGGGGTTCATGGTTGAGGAATCCCTGACACTCCCCCCTTTCCTTCCCTGCAGCGAAGCTGGTTTCCTCCATCCATGCTTGACGAGACAGCCCATCTGCATTCGCATTGGCTTTCCCTGGACGGTGAACGATGACGTAGTTGTAAGGTTGGAGGAGTAGTGCCCATCTCGTAAGTCTTCCTCCTGTGTCTCGCATTCTGTCGAGGTAACGGAGACAGTTGTGGTCCGTGGCAATAGTGAAACTGACACCAGTGAGGTAAACCGAAAAATGTTTGACTGCTTCAATAATGGCGAGGCATTCCTTTTCTACCGCCGCGTAGTTCCTCTCCCGGGAGAGAAGCTTTCGGGAGAAGTAAGCTACGGGACGGTCATTCTGTGCCTCGTCCATCTGGCTGAGCACTGCACCCACCCCAACATCAGACGCATCCGTCTGGACCACAAATTGTCGGTTGAAGTCGGGTCCCTGAAGGACTGGCTCACTCGACAGGGCATCCTTCAGTGCCTGGAAGGCTCGCTGGTGTGTCTCTGTCCATTCTACTTTGTCGGGGAGGTCCTTTCGGGTGAGGTCTGATAGTGGAGCGGCAGTAGTAGCGTACTTAGGGATAAATCGCCGATAGTATCCAGTCAGCCCTAAGAATGATCTGATGTCCTTCTTTTTCTTTGGAACTGTGAAGTCTTGCACGGCCTGTACTTTACCAAGCTCAGGTCTGACCTGTCCTTTCCCTACAACGTGGCCAAGGTATGGGCATGTGTACATGGCATACTTGCACTTTGCTTGTTTTGCAGTGAGCCCTGCCTCACTAAGTCGGGTCAGCGTCTGTTCTAGGTGGTTGAGGTGGTGCTGCCAGGTTGTACTAAACACCACAATGTCATCCATGTAGGCTGCTACAAAGTCTGAGGCATCCCCAAATA
Organism: Cladorhizidae sp. MBARI D1340-BT2; assembly: GCA_028752905.1. Lineage (NCBI taxonomy): Eukaryota > Metazoa > Porifera > Demospongiae > Poecilosclerida > Cladorhizidae > Cladorhizidae sp. MBARI D1340-BT2. The sequence goes on from JAQNBH010000010.1 coordinate 12,139,175, forward strand.
TGGTGTTCATCATGCGTTGAAAAACGCTGGGAGCTCCCACTAGCCCAAACGGCATCACTTTGAATTGGTATTTACCAAACGGGGTGACAAAAGCTGTCTTCTGGCGTGAATTCTCATCAACTGGCACCTGCCCGTTCCCTTTGGTGAGGTCCAGCGTGGTGAGGTATGTAGCTCTGGCTAAGCCATCGATCAACTCGTCAACTCTGGGCATAGGAAATGGGTCGGGACGGGTCACTGCATTGAGTCGACGATAGTCCACACAGAGGCGCAGTGACCCATCTTTCTTTGGAACCAGCACGATTGGAGCAGCCCATGCACTGGTGCTAGCCTCGATGAGGTCCGCCCTCAACATCTGGTCTATTTCCCTTCTGACGGTCTCTCTCCTGGAGTGGGGTAGGCGGTAGGGGGGCGAGTGGACGGGCAGAGCTTCTCCGGTTGCTATTTGCATGACTGCCATTTGAGTTCTCCCTGGCTCGTTCGTAAAAACATGTTCATGCTGTCGTAAGAGGGCAAGTAACTCTTCTTTCTGGTGTTCATCCAGTTCCTCATTTAGATGTACTGTTGGTGGTTTCTCTTCATCTGGCCACGTTGGAATGTCCACTTCAGTCGTGTCGTCCATTCCTACGCTGGCTGTCAGGCATATCGCGGAGGGCGATTCCCATCTTGCCAACATGTTGACGTGGTACGTCCTGAGCGGTCTCCTACTGCCATCCATCCTAACCCGGAATGTGGTGGGGGACAGCTTGTCCACCACTGGGAAAGGGCCCTGCCATTTGGCCAGGAGTTTGTTTGACGATGACGGCAGCAGGACTAGCACAAGGTCTCCAATCTGAAAGGTCCGCTCTCTGGTGGTCTTGTCGTAATACCGCTTCATCTCCTTTTTGGCATCCTTCTCACAGACTGTTGCAGATTTCTGGGCTGCTTCGAGGCGACGATATGTCTCTTGAAGGAAGGACACTGTGCTTTCTGGGGCCTGCTTGGGTGCTTCCCATTCTTCCTTGACGATATCAAGTGGTCCGCGGGGGTTCCATCCATAGAGGAGCTCAAATGGGGAGTAGCCAGTGCTTTCCTGGGGGACGCTGCGGTACGCAAAGAGTACGTACGGGAGAACCTTGTTCCACTGATTATCAAATTGGCCAATCAGTTTCCTTAGCATCTGCTTGAGTGTTGCGTTGAACCTCTCAACCATACCATCAGTTTGAGGATGGTATGCAGAGGTCTTGATAGAGCGGATACCGAATAGGCGATAGAATTCCTGGAGTAAGCCACTAGTGAAGTTAGCTCCTCGGTCCGTTAGAATTTCATCTGGGAGTCCAACCCTGGAGAACAACTCGATGAGTGCCTCTGCCACGTCTGTACTGGTAGTCGTGCATAGTGGAAATGCCTCAGGGAATCGTGTGCCATAGTCACAGACTGTCAAAATAAATCTGTGGCCCTCCTTTGTCTCCGGCAGCGGTCCCACCATGTCCATGGCTATACGGCGAAAAGGTGTCCGCATCACAGGTAAGGGAATTAGTGGTACCTTTCGTGGTTTGGTAGTGGCTGATCTCTGGCAGTCTTGGCAGCGGGTACACAGCTCTGCCACATCTGTCCTCATCCCTGGCCAGAAGAATCGCTGCATAAGTCGTGCTGTTGTTCTCTTTCTTCCCAAGTGGCCTGCCCACGGTATCTGGTGTGCCATCCTGAGGACTGTCTCCCGGTATGGCTGTGGCAGTACCAGCTGGTTTATCTCGTCATGTTGCTTGGCTGGGGTCCATCTTCTATACAGGAGGCCATCCTTGTAGTGGAAGGGGGTGTCCAGCTGATTTGCCTTCCTCCTGGGGTGTTCCAGTGATGGGTCTTCAGTTTGTGCTTTCCTTAGTTGGTCTGGTCCGCCGTCGAGTGGTACCTGCTGACCCCAGATTGACTGATACTTCTTTCTCTCTACTCTCTTAGCACTCCTGGTCTGCTTCCTTTTGTTGGAGGAAGTCAGGAACATATCATCCTCCCAGTCTGGGAGGCCATCGTCGTCCAACGAGTCGGTATCGTCCTGCTTAGCCCCAGTCAGTGTGTTCTCCATGTGTAATGGCATGTTCTTCTGTGCATCATTGATGTCTTCCTCCACATCAGCCACATCTGAGCTGGTCTGCTCGTCTTCTGTCGATGTATTCAACTGCGTGACATCTGTGCTGCTGTCCTCGTCCTGGTCCGGATGATCAGAGAGTTCAGCATAGGTGATTGGTCTTGGACAGCGGCGTCTCGGTCGTTGGGTTCTCTTCTGTGCTTGCAGCATGAGATTGGCTAAGTCGGGGAGGTCTAGTCCTAGCAGCACGTCCCTGTCAAGGTGTCGATTCACTGCAACCGTCATGACACGCTTCTTCCCTAGTACCGTGAGGTTGACCTTGGCTGTCGGTAGGGATTTCGTGTGGCCATGCACTCCTGTAACTAACACCCGGTCTCCAGTGAGCGCTCCACTTTTGATCCACTGGCTATTGATCTGGGTCTGTGTGCAGCCAGAGTCGATTGTCATCTCTGCAATTGGTTGCCCGTCGATGGTACCTGGAAGATGTAATAACACAGGTAAGTTAGATGATAAACCAACATACGTGACTGCCCGTCTCGGGCACTTGGCAGCCATGTGTCCATATTCGTTGCAGTGGAAGCAGCGTGGTCGTCCTTCTGCATCGAAGGATGGTGGTCGTGGGGGTCGCGTGTCGGGTGCCCGCCTGGTGTCATCCGTTCTAGTTCGTTCCTGCCCATTGTATGTCTGTGCTGGTCGGGGTTGGTAGCCAACACTTTCACTTTGTGGTTTGTTCGATCTCGGTGGTCTCATCCACAGTCTTCTTGGCTCCTCTGTTTTTGATTTGAAGAGCTGATACTCTTCCACAAGCCGGCCAGCTTCTGTGTGGGTTTTCGGCTTCTTCTCCCATATCCAGGCCTGTAGTTTTGGATCCGTCAATGCCTGGATCCCCTGATCAATGACCAGCATCTCATGTAGTTCCCGTCTGGTGGTGGCTGACTTGGTCCATCTGGTGAGGTTGATGTCAGCTCTTTTGAAGAGCTCATGCGCTGACTCACCATGCACTGGTGTAAGCTCTCTCCATCTAATTCGGTAGGTCTCTGGGGTGATGCCATGGTACTCAATCAATGTTTGTCGGATTGTCGGGAAGTCTCTCTTTCGGTCTTCAGGGAGGTCAGCTAGGAAGTTTAGGGATTTTTCGTCCAGGACGGTAAGTAGGTTTGCTATCCAATAGCTGGGATGGACTTCGAAAGTGGTCATGTGTGATTCAAAGTGGTCTAGGAACGACTCCACTTCTGCTGTGTCCTTCAAGGTCTGCAGTCTGGGTGCATCCTTGCCCGTCTTTCTTTTGTTTTCCTGCCGTCGTTGCTCTTCGGCTTTCTCCTGCCGTCTACTCTCTCTCTCCTCTTGTCTCTGAGCATCGTTGTTTTGTTGGGTGCGTTCGAAAAGTTCCATCCACCGTTCTTGGTCCCTCTGCTGTCTCTCGTCTTCTCTCTGTCGTAAATCCTGAAGTTCCTCCTTGCGACGTATCTCAGTCTGCTCTAACTTCTCGGCTTCTGCTCTCTCTCTCTTCTGTTTGTCCTCTCTCTCCTGCAGGTAGCGGCGCTCTTCCTTGAGCTCTGCCTTCTCCTCTCGTCTGCAAAATTCTTCTAGCAGTTTCTTCGTCTCCTGGATGTGAGTAGTCTCCATCTGGTCCATTTTTGCAGTGAGTGCTTCGATTTTGGAGTCCTCAGTCTCTGTAGAATCAGAGAGGAACCCTTCCAAATCAGCGGAGTCCGTGCTGTTTGAATCCTCTGGGGTAGGGAAGTGTGCTTTGTCTGATTGTAGGTGGCGTTTTGGTCTTGTAGACATAGTTGTTCTTTAGCGATGGGTTCGAAATCGGTAGCTGCCACCAATGTGAGGGATCTATTCTCCTTGCTAGTATACTATATAGCAGATTCCCATGAAACTGTCTGAATATGGCTTTAAGTTATTAATTCAGTGATAATATGCAGCACACTCACAACACAATCAAGAACTCTTGGGCCCCCTGACTCAGAGGCCTGGCTCCTTTAAATAGGCTGCCAGGTGTGAGTCAGGTTATTCCCTTACAAGGTAATACTAATTAGCTAGTCTGTTCCTTCCCTGGCCAATCAGAACTGTCCAGGGGAATCTCATGACCTATGTACTATTGGCTATCACTCTCTATGTGGTCTGTGGTCCCAGTTCAGACCCTTGCAGGGGTTCATGGTTGAGGAATCCCTGACACATGTGCTCACGTTTTAGCACATAATGAGTAGGGCCTCCTCTTGCCAGAGATAGGAATGTCTAGCTCTTTCCAAAGGAGCCAGAACTGCTGAGAATTCAGGCATGCAGGTTTTGAGGTCTCCAACTTTGACTTCCCGTAGTTTGGGTATGCTTGTACATATGCAACAGCTTTTAGTATCAAAAGCGAGCACACAGAGAGAGCTATCTTTTGAGCTACACATCAAGTCCATACAGTGAAGTGTGCAGAATCTATGGAGCTATGCCTATGCAACATTTTTAGTATCAAGAGAGAGCACACACACAGAGAGATCTTTTGAGCCATAAATTATATCAAGTTCATAGAGTGAAGTGCACAGGATTTATGAAGTCTTAACCACAGGTTTTTTTAAACATTTTCTAAAAAAAAAAAAGTGGTATCGCTCCCACCCCCCTTTAAGATGGATCCAATCAGCCCAACAATTATATCCGACTCGTGGAGGATCTCGAGGATGCGCCTGTCATAAGGATCGTTATTATCTTTGTGGGGTGCCTTTCACCAACGAAGGGTGTCCAAATAGTTTTTCAAGACAGACGCAATTTCCTCAAGAAATTTGATCATCAGCACCCACGCCACCCAGTCACCACGTCCTAGCACCCAATGAGAACCGCTCGTTTTGTAGAGCAGGGCTTCCTGTTGCCGTGGATACTAATTTCGACTGTCTAGCACCTACCAATCAGGAGCCACAACTGTAGAATATTCAGGCGAGCTGGTTTTGAGGTTTCCCACCTTTGGCTGCCAGTGACTTTGGCATGGTTATACCTTATGCAACATAAAGAGAACACACAGAGAGGTCCATCGTTTGAGCTACATATTTATCAACTTCCATTCAGTAAAAGTGAGTAGAATTATGGCACTCCAAAGTCTGTAACCACAAAATCTTGTAAGTGGTGTCCCCTATAGACTATCACAATGAATGACTAATTACTTTAAAAAAATTCCCCCCATCGCCGTCTCCTATGACCTGGCTCGGAAGAAGAGCTCTATTGCTCCTGTCAGCAAGCACGTGCAGGAAGTGTTCGTTTAGCTTTCAAGAAAATAAAAATATATATACTTGGAAGGTAGTTTGCTGATGAAGGCTACAAATAGTGCTCAGTGCTGTGTTAAAGCAGAGCTATTGAATGGTAGTAAGAAAAGTATTGGGATGGCTAATCCTACTATAGTTTCATGCGAATGCATGCGAATGCAATCATCAGGGACAATCTGATGATTGCATTCGCATGAAACTATAGTAGGACTAGCCATCCCAGTACTTTTCTATTACTACTATATATATATATTATTATAATAATAAAATAAAAAGTGTGTATTATATAGAAATGCTTTTGTTTGTTCAAGAGATGTTTGTTTTGCTGTTTTCTCTTGAAGGGAGGAGGGAGGAGGGGCAGGTGTGCGCTAAATAGATGTTCCTGTCCCGTTATTGTGAATTCTTATTCTTGGCTTCACACTTAAAATAGTGCGAGAATGTGCAATGAGTAGGTGTGGTCTTACTGATGGAAGGAATTTGCAACTCTGGATGTTGTTGACTGCTGGTAGTTCATGTGTGGGATGAAGTAGTTAAGGCTAGGGCAGTGGCTAGGGTTGGGACCAGGGCAGCAGCTAAGGTTGGGACCAGGGCAGTGGCTAAGGTTGGGACCAGGGCAGTGGCTAAGGTTGGGACCAGGGCAGTGGCTAAGGTTGGGACCAGGGCAGTGGCTAAGGTTGGGACCAGGGCAGTGGCTAGGGTTGGGACCAGGGCAGTGGCTAAGGTTGGGACCAGGGCAGTGGCTAAGGTTGGGACCAGGGCAGTGGCTAAGGTTGGGACCAGGGCAGTGGCTAAGGTTGGGACCAGGGCAGTGGCTAAGGTTGGGACCAGGGCAGTGGCTAAGGTTGGGACCAGGGCAGTGGCTAAGGTTGGGACCAGGGCAGTGGCTAGGGTTGGGACCAGGGCAGTGGCTAAGGTTGGGACCAGGGCAGTGGCTAAGGTTGGGACCAGGGCAGTGGCTAAGGTTGGGACCAGGGCAGTGGCTAAGGTTGGGACCAGGGCAGTGGCTAAGGTTGGGACCAGGGCAGTGGCTAAGGTTGGGACCAGGGCAGTGGGACCAGGGCAGTGGCTAAGGTTGGGACCAGGGCAGTGGCTAAGGTTGGGACCAGGGCAGTGGCTAAGGTTGGGACCAGGGCAGTGGCTAAGGTTGGAACCAGGGCAGTGACTAAGGTTGGGACCAGGGCAGTGGCTAAGGTTGGGACCGACCAGGGCAGTGGCTAAGGTTGGGACCAGGGCAGTGGCTAAGGTTGGGACCAGGGCAGTGGCTAAGGTTGGGACCGACCAGGGCAGTGGCTAAGGTTGGGACCAGGGCAGTGACTAAGGTTGGGACCAGGGCAGTGGCTAGGGTTGGGACCAGGGCAGTGGCTAAGGTTGGGACCAGGGCAGTGACTAAGGTTGGGACCAGGGCAGTGGCTAAGGTTGGGACCAGGGCAGTGGCTAAGGTTGGGACCAGGGCAGTGGCTAAGGTTGGGACCAGGGCAGTGGCTAAGGTTGGGACCAGGGCAGTGGCTAAGGTTGGGACCAGGGCAGTGGCTAAGGTTGGGACCAGGGCAGTGGCTAAGGTTGGGACCAGGGCAGTGGCTAGGGTTGGGACCAGGGCAGTGGCTAAGGTTGGGACCAGGGCAGTGGCTAAGGTTGGGACCAGGGCAGTGGCTAAGGTTGGGACCAGGGTAGTGGCTAGGGTTGGGACCAGGGCAGTGGCTAAGTTTGGGACCAGGGCAGTGGCTAAGGTTGGGACCAGGGCAGTGGCTAAGGTTGGGACCAGGGCAGTGGAAGGTTGGGACCAGGGCAGTGGCTAAGGTTGGGACCAGGGCAGTGGCTAAGGTTGGGACCAGGGCAGTGGCTAAGGTTGGGACCAGGGCAGTGGCTAAGGTTGGGACCAGGGCAGTGGCTAAGGTTGGGACCAGGGCAGTGACTAAGGTTGGGACCAGGGCAGTGGCTAAGGTTGGGACCAGGGCAGTGGCTAAGGTTGGGACCAGGGCAGTGGCTAAGGTTGGGACCAGGGCAGTGGCTAAGGTTTGGACCAGGGCAGTGGCTAAGGTTGGGACCAGGGCAGTGGCTAAGGTTGGGACCAGGGCAGTGGCTAAGGTTAGGACCAGGGCAGTGGCTAAGGTTGGGACCGACCAGGGCAGTGGCTAAGGTTGGGACCGACCAGGGCAGTGGCTAAGGTTGGGACCAGGGCAGTGGCTAAGGTTGGGACCAGGGCAGTGGCTAAGGTTGGGACCAGGGCAGTGGCTAAGGTTGGGACCAGGGCAGTGGCTAAGGTTGGGACCAGGGCAGTGGCTAAGGTTGGGACCAGGGCAGTGGCTAAGGTTGGGACCGACCAGGGCAGTGGCTAAGGTTGGGACCAGGGCAGTGGCTAAGGTTGGGACCAGGGCAGTGGCTAAGGTTGGGACCGACCAGGGCAGTGGCTAAGGTTGGGACCAGGGCAGTGGGACCAGGGCAGTGGGACCAGGGCAGTGGGACCAGGGCAGTGGGACCAGGGCAGTGGCTAAGGTTGGGACCAGGGTAGTGGCTAAGGTTGGGAGACCAGGGTAGTGGCTAGGGTTAGGAGTCGACAGTACTTAGCTGTAGAGCCAGGCAGTATTATTTTCCTGTGAAGTGAGGGATAGCTTGTTCATGTCTGCCATGGTGGACACCAGTCACCATGGTGTGTTAGTGAGGATAGCTAGCTCATATCTGCCATGGTAACCACCATGGTGTGTTGGTGAGGCTAGGAGGGATAGCTAGCTCATGTCTGCCATGGTGGAGATCCTGGTGTGTTGGTGAGGCTAGGAGGGATAGCTAGCTCATGTCTGCCATGGTGGAGATCCTGGTGTGTTGGTGAGGCTAGGGGGGATAGCTAGCTCATATCTGCCATGGTAACCACCATGGAGTGTTAATGAGGGTGAAGTTTCAGAGTGACATGTCCTTTTTGGACTATTTTTATAAATGAAGTGTGCATTATATGAGAATATGTGTGGAGGAAAATAGTTTAGGTCAAACTTTGAGCGTTGATTAACGACGATTAACGACGATTAGCACTTTAGTAAAGACAGGTCGGCTTTAAGAGGCTTTAAGAATAGTTATATGTTTACATGGCACTTCTAGAAAATATGGAACTGCTTATAAGAAACCCTTACTACCATGTCTAAGCCCCATGATGCTATCTAACAGCCTTTGAGAATCGAGAAGCATGAACTCCAAACGGCCATTAAAAAGCATGGCAGACTAGGTTGTTTCAGTAGCCAAGATGCGCTTAGCCTCAGGGCAGATGATAATAGATCTTCAAACCCTAGTCCAAGTTTTAGGTGGTTTTTTAATTCTCTGAGATAGCCACTTCAAAATACCACATGGTATAATTAAAAAAAAATTTAATGGCAAGTTTAATTGCCTCCCTGCTGACCCCCCCAGCCAGCCACAGTCCCCCCTCCTCCCCTCCATGTCATCCTCTATGCATATGAGCATGTGTGGTTCCCACAATCGTGAAATTTCCACTTCCACTGAGCCTCCATCTCACATCAAAATACACCTGCGCCCCCTCGTGGAATTTGCCAGCTCCTCGAACCCCTGAAGAGTATTTAGCCCCCTTGTTAGTTCTCGTGGAATTCGCCAGCTCCTCGAATCCCTGAAGAGTATTTAGCCCCCTTGTTTCCCCCACCTGCTATCTCTGGGACAAGTGGTTGCTCTAATATTTGCTGGTGTGTTTAAAAGGAGCAGACTTGCTTGCCACTGGCAGTATTGGGTCTCATATTAACGAGGAGGTTGCCATGGCAGAGATAGCTCCGCCTACTTTACCTCTTTACTGTTCGTGCCCATGCTGACCCGGCACTAATCTTCCACCCACCTCAGGAATGGCATCTAAGGCGTTCATTATAAGCTTATAAACACGATGCTTATTTTCGGAATGAATTTCTATGTGCTGATTCGAGTTCCATTCTGTATGTACTCACTGCCGTAAGCGCCTACAGGCGTGAATTGGATGACAATCACACACACACACAAAAATCCCCGTAACCATTTTGCCTAACAATGTGGGATCAAGTTTCTATTGAATAGCTGGTAGGTAACTAAGGTAACCGCAAGGTCAAAGTCGAAGTCACACGAAGTTACGGGCCTGAAAAGATGGTGTTGCCGTTCAACCAAGGCAGGGCTTTTGAACTCCTGTGTGACGATGACTCCACCCTCTCAGACAGTGAGAGCAGGTGAAGAAGATGCCGGGGTGCAGGTATCCCTTAGAGATGACCATGCTATGCAATGGCAGATGTCAGGAAAGCTGTTGTTTCTATATAGCTGATCGTGACTGAGTAGATCAGTTTCGAGGTGAGTGTGGATGAAGTCAGTGGATATAGATAGCAATGGAAGAGTTTTCATAGACAGCTATGGATGTACAATAATAATGGATGTACAATAATAGAACTGGAGCAAGAAGATGGTGTTGAACGTTATACACACACTGGCTCTAGCTAGGAGCTTGTATACTTATGTAGCTAGCTCATAGATCATGCTATAAAATTCTGCCTCAGACTTGGAGTCCTCCTCTGCTGCCATCCTCTCCTCCTCCCTCACCCTCTCCTCCTCCACTGCTGCCTTCCTCTCCTCCTCCCTTGTCCTCTGCTCCTCCTCTGCTGCCGCCCTCTCTTCCAATCTACTGGTCAAATATTGAAGTAACAAGTGTATTGTAAACATATTCATGCTTTGCAGTTTAGTTGCTAGGCAAACAACTGCTGGCATGATGTTGGTCAACTCATGGGCAATCTAGTGATATGAGGTTGCTAGGTGATTTCTCCACCACTAATGTTGTAGTGCTCAAGTTTCCTTAATAGAGTTGGTGATGAGAGGGTTAACCCGGTACCAATAAGGAAATTCAAATTTCATTTTTCTATAACTTAGCCAATTCCCCTCAGGGCCTGCCCGATAATGGTGTACATAAGTTAAATTGGTAAGGGAGTATGAAATGGTGTGCTCTAGATGCTGTTTTCCATCCTTTATTATTATTATTATTATTATTATTATTATTATTATTATTATCATTATTATTATTATTATTATTATTATTATTATTATTATTATTATTATTATTATTATTATTATTATTATTATTATTATTATTATTATTATTATTATTATTATTATTATTATTATTATTATTATTATTATTATTATTATTATTATTATTATTATTATTATTATTATTATTATTATTATTATTATTATTATTATTATTATTATTATTATTATTATTATTATTATTATTATTATTATTATTATTATTATTATTATTATTATTATTATTATTATTATTATTATTATTATTATTATTATTATTATTATTATTATTATTATTATTATTATTATTATTATTATTATTATTATATTGCTCTATCAATGGTATGATTTTTGTTGTTGTAGTTCTGTCCCTCTGTGCAAAGCTCCGGCCGATGTTTGGCACGGTCCAGATCCAGTTCAAGTCGCTGGCCTCCCTGCTACCTGCTGGTGCATACTTCAAGTAAGTTGGCCTGTCAGCGCTGAATCTCTTGCTCGGAATTTGTGAACCTTGTAAAATTTGTATGTTAGTCAGTTCAGATCGTGTTAATATGTTGCCATGGAGATGGTCAATTACATGTGGCCCTCACCCAACCCAGTGAGGTGGTGAAGGGAGGGGTAGACTGATGTATAAATGTGTTTTTTGTGTGCAAGAAGTACATAATCACCCAAAGGCCAAAGTTCAGGTGTCTTTGCCCCTCCCCCCACCACTCCCCCAAGCTTCAAGGATTTTGAGGATGTCAAGGGCTGATGATATTCATGAGGGGGTAATCGAAATAAAGAAGGCTCTCTCTAGTTGTTTCATTGGGCAACACCCTTAGCAACCAGCCACTAATGATGGAATGGCGGCTGGTTCTAGTGGAACAACAAGAGAACATTTTGTTTATGTCGATTCCCCTGCAGCCATGCTGTGACACTTCTCTCTGTCTGGCTGCTATATATAATACACTGAGAGCAAGCCATGAACAAGGTCGTAGGTTTAGCGGACATTCTAGCCCTAGAACCCTCTCCCCCCCCCCCCCCCCCACACACCTCTGGTCTTATTCCATGCTTCGTGTTGCCTGGTTGGTCACCATAAAAAACCTAGAGATGTCCCCTAGAGACGTCCCGGGATAGTCCCAATTGTGCTGGGAAGGATTGTGGCAGTTGTGAACTTGAATGGATCTTTAGCGGCATGTGCAGTATGACCACACCCTTTCCTAGGACATCCTGGAGTTCCCGGGAAACTTGCAACCACCATATTCGCTTGAATATAAGTCGCACCTAAAATTTAAATTGTAGCACAACCTGTTGATTACAGTCTTTACGATGCACCAGCACCAGCTCGTAATCCATAAACCTCTAGCACTCCTTTATAAGCTGCAGTGCAGAGTATCTGTGAAGGAGAAATGGTCTGAAAACGGAGAGATTCACCACCTCAAAGATGATAGAGTAGCTCGACTTTAGATGTTCCATCCATTGGTGAAGCTACTCGCCAACCGTTGGAAGAGAGTGACAGTGATGGAGCCGATCCATCCTCCTCCCTGGTGGAGTGGGATTAAGAAGAGATTGAACAGAACGAACTCTTCATTGACAATAACAGTGACCAGGAGCTCGGTAAGTGTTTGCAGCCGGCTCTGTTGATAAACACAGCCATGATGACTTGGGTAAAAAATCGCCAGCGCAAATCCTTCATTCAGCAGATTAGAGGCAAATGGTTGGCTTCGTTTCTTTGCACTGTGCAAGTAGTTTACCACAACCTTGAGAGTGGCTGGATAGTCATAACCAGTGTCAGTTAGGCTGAAATAAATAGAAGTATATATCTATTCGAGTGAATACGGTGTCCTTGGATGCCCCTAGTGATATTCGAGTGAATACGGTGTCCTGGGATGACTGTAGTGATATTCGAGTGAATACGGTGTCCTGGGATGATCCTAGTGATATTGGAGTGAATACGGTGTCCTTCCTTGGATGCCCCTAGTGATATTCGAGTGAATACGGTGTCCTGGGATGACTGTAGTGATATTCGAGTGAATACGGTGTCCTGGGATGATCCTAGTGATATTCGAGTGAATACGGTGTCCTGGGATGCCCCTAGTGATATTCGAGTGAATACAGTGTCCTGGGATGATCCTAGTGATATTCGAGTGAATACAGTGTCCTGAGATGACCCTAGTGATATTGAAGTGAATACAGTGTCCTGGGATGACCCTAGTGATATTGAAGTGAATACAGTGTCCTGGGATGACTGTAGTGATATTCGAGTGAATACGGTGTCCTGGGATGACCCTTGTGATATTGGAGCGAATACGGTGTCCTGGGATGACCCTAGTGAAATACGGTGTCCTGGGATGACCCTAGTGATATTCGAGTGAATACGGTGGTGTATATTCGAGTGAATACAGTGTCCTGGGATGACCCTAGTGATATTGAAGTGAATACAGTGTCCTGGTGATATTCGAGTGAATACAGTGTCCTGGGATGACCCTAGTGATATTGGAGTGAATACGGTGTCCTGGGATGACCCTAGTGAAATACGGTGTCCGGGGATGACCCTAGTGGAGTACAGTGTCCTGGGATGACTTGGTGAGGTTAATCAACCAGATAGCTTGATGCCTCTGAATACGGGCATTTCAAGTTCTCAATGCTGATATTATAATCCATTGACCGCCATTTTCCTCTGGAGAGGAGATACATTTATGTGAATCAGGGGGGTTCCAATTAGACTCCTCCCCCTGCATAGACAGGTCAGCTGACGTAGTTGCTAACCCGTTAAAAATGAGCCTTCATCTCATTATTCCTGATGATGGTCGAGCATCTAGTCGAAACGTGGAATAATTATTTCAAGTTGATCATAGAGAAGGTTATTGTAAAAATGATGATAATTATTAGTAGTAAATGTAGTAGGAGTACTACAGTAGAATTGAGTCATTTAATTCCACTTGTACACACCACAAAACTTCACACACTACAAGCAGCTGCTTGGCTGTTTGGTTTGGAACTTATAAGCTAATGATGTGGATTGGTCACATGGTACATACAGGGTTTCATTTAGGGGAGGGTGGGGTGACTGCCCCCCCTTGGAACCTTTTTGCCCCCCCCCCCCCCCCTTAGAAATTGTATTATTAAAATTCATTAGAAACTTTGTCACATCTTTAACCATCAGGCCCCCCCTTAATATCCAGATTCCTCCAGTTGCCCCCCCTTGGACAATTTTCTAAATGAAACCCTGACATACATAGGCACACAATGTTGCAGTGTTGCACACACTCTACATACATAGGCACACAGTGTTGCAGTGTTGCACACACTCTACATACATAGGCACACAGTGTTGTAGTGTTGCACACACAGTGTTGCAGTGTTGCACACACTCTACATACATAGACACACAGTGTTGTAGTGTTGCACACACACTACATACATAGGCACACAGTGTTGCAGTGTTGCACACACAGTGTTGCAGTGTTGCACACACTCTACATGCATAGGCACACAGTGTTGCAGTGTTGCACACACTCTACATACATAGGCACACAGTGTTGCAGTGTTGCACACACAGTGTTGCAGTGTTGCACACACTCTACATACATAGACACACAGTGTTGTAGTGTTGCACACACTCTACATACATGGACACACAGTGTTGCAGTGTTGCACACACAGTGTTGCAGTGTTGCACACACTCTACATACATAGACACACAGTGTTGTAGTGTTGCACACACAGTGTTGCAGTGTTGCACACACTCTACATACGTAGGCACACAGTGTTGTAGTGTTGCACACACAGTGTTGCAGTGTTGCACACACTCTACATACATAGACACACAGTGTTGTAGTGTTGCACACACAGTGTTGCAGTGTTGCACACACTCTACATACATAGGCACACAGTGTTGCAGTGTTGCACACACAGTGTTGCAGTGTTGCACACACTCTACATACATAGACACACAGTGTTGCAGTGTTGCACACACAGTGTTGCAGTGTTGCACACACTCTACATACATAGGCACACAGTGTTGCAGTGTTGCACACACAGTGTTGCAGTGTTGCACACACTCTACATACATAGACACACAGTGTTGCAGTGTTGCACACACTACATACATAGGCACACAGTGTTGCAGTGTTGCACACACAGTGTTGCAGTGTTGCACACACTCTACATGCATAGGCACACAGTGTTGCAGTGTTGCACACACTCTACATACATAGGCACACAGTGTTGTAGTGTTGCACACACAGTGTTGCAGTGTTGCACACACTCTACATACATAGACACACAGTGTTGCAGTGTTGCACACACTCTACATACATAGGCACACAGTGTTGCAGTGTTGCACACACAGTGTTGCAGTGTTGCACACACTCTACATACATAGACACACAGTGTTGCAGTGTTGCACACACTCTACATACATAGACACACAGTGTTGCAGTGTTGCACACACAGTGTTGTAGTGTTGCACACACTCTACATACATAGACACACAGTGTTGCAGTGTTGCACACACAGTGTTGTAGTGTTGCACACACAGTGTTGCAGTGTTGCACACACTCTACGTACATAGGCACACAGTGTTGCAGTGTTGCACACACAGTGTTGCAGTGTTGCACACACTCTACATACATAGGCACACCGTGTTGCAGTGTCCCTTGAATGATTCCACATGATCTTCCTGTTTGGATAGGGAATCTTGAAAAATGGTCCGGACCCGAGAGAACCTTTCAAATTGTTGAACAAATGCAGTTTTGTTGCCGCCACCTGGATGAGGTGTGTTGACAAACCTCCTCACTACGCTGTAGTAGAGATGATCTCTTGGGAGTGCTGGACAGGTGTTTGACTCCGAGATCTGTCTGCAGTGTGTCCCTCCTGAAAGCTGAGATGAAGATTCGGAGAAACGCCTGTCCCGGTTTCTTAAGAGTTTTGTCCAGCTTAAAAGCTTCTTATAAAGTTGGCCTCTTGTACAATACGTCTCTTCTTAGCCAATGAGGATTGTAGCTGGCTGAAATGTGATGCTCAATCTTTTCTCTTGGCACCATCAATGGTGGACTTAGTGGTGTCATCAAACTGGAGACTAGCTTTTCACCTTCTTGTCTTTCTTGCGTCTCTAATAAGCTGTACCTGCAACACCCTAAACTCTTTTCTGCCTTAGGGAAGACAGCTACCATTCAGTCAAGGGTCCGATGGTCAAAATTGATCAGCGCATGCGCACATCCTTGTTATGCCCATCTTATCATCGAAGGTTGTCACCCAGGTACCTGCATCTTGGGAGTCCAGATAAGAGAGGTTTCACTGGTAGCAGCAGTAGTAATAATATGTACATTATATATATGTATATACATATATATGTATGTGTATATATCAATATACATGTATGTATATATAATTATATATACATATAATATATATACATATATATACATATATATATACATATACATATATATATACATATATTATAATGATTGCATGTCAGAATAGAAAGGGAACAGGAAGTGACTTATATATACCAAAAAAATTTCTTTACCATACTAGTGTTAGGTGAGGGGTCATCCAAAATTAATCTTTGCTGTCTTCATATGTAAATTTTTATCTCTCTTTTTTTTAATACACGTCACATAACACACACACATGTGCACACATACATACACATCACATAACACACATGCACACATACATACACATCACATAACACACAACACATACACACATACACACAACATACACACACACACATGCACATACACAACACACACATGCACATACACAACACACACATGCACACACACACAACACACATGCACATACACACAACATGCACATGCACATACACACACCATGCACATGCACACAACACACATGTACATGCATGTGCAGGGTGGAGGGAGGGGGAATGATCTAACACTGTGCTATGCTATACCTGCTGGTTAGGTTCTGTGATCAATGGAGGTTTGTCTCTCAGCGGCTCTCCTTCCTGGCGTCCCTGCTAGTCTACTTGGAAACTAACTCCCTCGCCTCCAGACAGCAAGTGGCACTGTTGCTAGGAGGTGGGTGTGGTTTGTGTGTGCGTGTGGATGCAAAGCAAAACCAAGCGTATCCACGCTATAGAACCAGTCACCCTTTACCAGGAATGTCCAGGATATCGGCCTGTGTGTGCGTGCATGGTTCTTGCTAGATAAGTTCTGCATGTATGAATACGCTTCTGCCCAAGCTTCGTGCTTGAATCTGTTTTGCTTCTCTCTACATGCAGTTGGTCTTGACCCCCAGAAGGGGGTGCATTTGGAGCTGGATGAATACCTAGTTGGCCTGCTCTCCATGTGCAGTGAACTGGTAAGGGATATCAGGCCTAAATAAAAGTAAGGCCTGGTTGCAGGGCTGGCTAAGTGTTGTGCTGATTAACTCTGTAGTGGTATTATACACATAGCTATAGTTAAACATATATAGTTAACTATGTTGCTGGATGCCTCTATGTATATATATATATATAATATATATATATATATATATATACTAACTCTTGTTGATAGATGCCTGTATATGTATATATAAATAGCTATAGCTAACTCTGTTGCTAGAAGCCTGTATATATAATATATATAATATGTATATATATACATACATAGCTATAGCTAGCTCTGTTGTTAGATGTACTAGAACAAGAACAAGCAAAGCTCACAATAAAAAATAATATCTATGAAGTTCTCCTGTGAGGTGTAGCCTGCACAATCTGACTCTGTTACTTACCAATGGAGAATATGGAGCATCTGCCTCGATGCACCAGAGCTTAGTTAGCCACTCCACTAGCATGGTGCCGTTTCAACACAGCTCTCAGAGTTTGATATATAGCTGTAGTCCTTATTACTTATCCCACGCACTGAGGGAGACCTCATGAAATATGCCACTAGTTTAGTACTAGTTTAGTACTAGTTTAGTACTAGCTTAGTACTAGCTTAGTACTGGCTTAGTACTAGTTTAGTACTAGTTTAATACTAGCATAGTACTAGTTTAGTACTAGTTTACTACAAGCTTAGTACTAGTTTAGTATTAGTTTAGTACTAGTTTAGTACAAGCTTAGTACTAGTTTAGTATTAGTTTAGTACTAGTTTAGTACTAGTTTAGTACTAGTTTAGTATTAGTTTAGTACTAGTTTACTACTAGTTTAGTACAAGCTTAGTACTAGTTTAGTATTAGTTTAGTACTAGCTTAGTACTAGTTTAGTACTAGTTTAGTACTAGTTTAATACAAGCTTAGTATTAGTTTAGTACTAGTTTACTACTAGTTTAGTACTAGTTTAGTACAATCTTAGTACTAGTTTAGTATTAGTTTAGTACTAGTTTACTACTAGTTTAGTACTAGCTTAGTACTAGTTAAGGACTAGTTTACTACTAGTTCTAGTACTAGCTTAGTACTCACTTAGTACTCACTTAGTACTAGTTTAGAACTAGTTTAGTACTAGTTTAGTACTAGTTTAGTACTAGTTTAGTACTAGTTTAGTATTAGTTGCTTAGTATTAGCTTAGCACTAGATTTAGTACTAGTTTAGTATTAGTTTAGTATTAGCAGCTTAGTACTAGTTTAGTACTAGTTTAGTACTAGTTTAGTATTAGTTGCTTAGTATTAGCTTAGTACTAGTTTAGTACTAGTTTAGTACTAGTTGCTTAGTATTAGCTTAGCACTAGTTTAGTACTAGTTTAGTATTAGTTTAGTATTAGCAGCTTAGTACTAGTTTAGTACTAGTTTAGTATTAGTTTAGTAAGCAGCACATATATACCACAACCACATCTGAAAGTAAATTTCATGAGGTATAGGCAAGCAATTAAGAGAGCAATTAAGAGAGCAAAGAGCAAATGTGTGTAAATTAATTTAACAAATATAGACCACAAACTTATGGGGACCCTTTACCTTGTCAAAATGCTCTGACAAAAAATTATTATTTTAAAAAGGTAAAGATCATCAAATCTGAACAGAAATACACAAACATATATATATTATATATATATATATATGTATATAGATTTATAGAGATATTTTGCAACTGTGATAAAATGAATACACATTTCATTTCTTCCCAAATTAACTTAACAAGCACGCCTAAGGTCTACATTCGTTTTCTTGTCTTGGGGGGGGGGGGGGGGAGGGGGTTCTGGGGTTGCGCATAACTCAGAAATTACCCTTTAGCATAACCTAGAAACATCAGCTGTAGTGCTCTGCTATAGACTTGGCTCCCCTGATTATAAGATATGAATGATTGTAGAGGATTTTTACCCCAGGCCACCAGTGGCTTGTAGGGGTCCAATTGTTTGGGCACTACTTATTTTGCTTGTTGAAGGTCTGTTGCTTGTTGAAGTCCTGTTGCTTGTTGAAGATCTGTTGCTTGTTGAAGTCCTGTTGCTTGTTGAAGGTCTGTTGCTTGTTGAAGGTCATTGTTTGTTGAAGGTCTGTTGCAGTCAACTGTTGTCATCGTAACAGTCTCTCCATCGAATGATCGTACAAGGTATTCCAAGTACCTGCTAATAGTGGGTATAATTGCTACAAACTCTATTATCATACGGACTTCTCAGTGACCGTCCTGTAAGAACGTGAGCTGCCGAGTAAGCCTAGCTGCACCTTACTCTTTTTACACATATTTTGTGTGTGCTGAATTGGATAGCTTTGCATTCATAAACTCCTCCCCTTCACGTTCAAAACTCCCCCCCTTCGCATTCACAAACCCCCCTTCACATTCATAAAACTCCTCCCCTTCACATTCATAAAACTCCTCCCCTTCGCATTCACAAAACTCCTCCCCTTTGCATTCATAAAACTCGCCTTCACATTCATAAAACTCCTCCCCTTCGCATTCATAAAACTCCTCCCCTTCACATTCATAAACCCCCTTCGCATTCATAAAACTCCACCCATTTGCATTCGTAAAACCCCTCCCCTTCACATTCATAAACCCCCCTTCGCATTCATAAAACTCCACCCATTTGCATTCGTAAAACTCCTCCCCTTCACATTCATAAAGCTCCCCCCCCCCCCCCCCCCCCCCCCCCCTCCCCTTCAGGCTTTGTGACTAATAGAATTGTTCCAGTTCAGATGGGAGGTAGATGGGGCTTGTTATTGCCGAGACAGCATGAGCAAGCCGTATCATATATCCTTGAAGTAGGCGCGGCCACAATTGCGAGCGACCCGTTTTGACAAGACTTGCCTGCACTATCAAGAAAGTTAAATAACTTTCCAGGGAACATGGCTGGTCATGAATCCCATAAAGACTTCTCAGGTGATCATGTGATCATCGATCATCGCAGCGAGACAGAGTTCCCTAATAAGAGGTCAAACAGAGGAGGTGGGCACGGTTCTTTTGATCGTAGAAGCATGCTGTCGGACAACTTAATCACTTCGCCCATCTTCCCACACGTGCTCACCCTCGGGGGAGGGGGGAAGTAGAGAGACGGAAGCTTAATCGATATCTACGTAGATAGTTTTTTCGAAGTAGCTTGATGGTCGTGTTCGCAGGCTTGGAGTGGAATGCCCACACCTTGTACTCCGTGACTACACTTCACCTGCCTCCCGGCAGCCCGTAGCTCATAGGCAGGAGCTTCAATAACTTGTTTCCACAAGGAAGTCGTCCCCACACGCTGAATGCACCCGTTGGGATTGTGCAGAGTCAGCAGTCGAGGTAAAAATAATTGTTAAGCCTTGTGGTATATTTCCGTGACGATGGATTCAAGGGTACGCTGGAGGTGGCTTTGGACCTTATGAGAGAGAGAGAGAGGACCAGGTCATTTTTTGTAGGTGGAGGGAGGTTCCACTTCACAAGCTAGTGTTGAAAATGGGCTAGTCTGTGTGTGGTTTCTCACTAGCTGCATGACTGCCAGGTGTTGATGGCTCCACCTTGGGGTGTGAAGTGATTTCTAAGTTGTGACCTCAAGATAGAGAGAGAGAGTCAAGTTCAAGTTGATAATCTTGAGATTGTAATAAATATTTCTAACTGGGTCAAAAAATAAATTTCCCCTTAATTATATCATCTGAAAGCTCGTGGGGGGCGGGACAAAAAATCCACCCCCCCCCCATTACTCTATATCTTCACTGATATACTAACTGTGTTTCAAGTTCCAGTTCTTTATTGTCGACCATTCTTGATAGTTTTTATGCTGCCACTTCTGGTTGAGAAAGGAGCATGAATAGCGTCCACCACCATCCCTGTAGAAATGCATCAACGACAATTGTTCCTGATGAAGGCTAGAGCATCGTGGAATAGTATGGTCCCTCATAGAAATGCATCGACGACAAACACACATTGTTCCTGATGAAGGCTAGAGCATCGTGGAATAGTATGGTCCCTCATAGAAATGCATCGACGACAAATACACGTTGTTCCTGATGAAGGTCTAGAGCATCGTGGAATAGTATGGTCCATCATAGAAATGCATCGACGACAAATACACGTTGTTCCTGATGAAGGCTAGAGCATCGTGGAATAGTATAGTCCCTCATAGAAATGCATCGATGACAAATACATGTTGTTCCTGATGAAGGCTGGAGCATCATGTCTAAATTTCAAGTTGATAATCTTGAGATTGTAATAAATATTTCTAACTCGTCAAAACTAACTTGGTCAAAAAATAAATTTCCCCTTAATTATATCATCTGAAGCTCTATTTTCTGAATGATCATTCATCCCTTTTCTCCTGGAGATGATCCAGTCTGTGTGTGCCCACTTCACAAGCTAGTGTTGAAAATGGGCTAGTCCAGTCTGTGGTTTCTCACTAGCAGCATGACTGCCAGGTGTTGATGGCTCCACCTTGGGGTGTGAAGTGATTTCTAAGTTGTGACCTCAAGATAGAGAGAGAGAGTCAAGTTCAAGTTGATAATCTTGAGATTGTAATAAATATTTCTAACTGGGTCAAAAAATAAATTTCCCCTTAATTATATCATCTGAAAGCTCGTGGGGGGCGGGACAAAAAATCCACCCCCCCCCCATTACTCTATATCTTCACTGATATACTAACTGTGTTTCAAGTTCCAGTTCTTTATTGTCGACCATTCTTGATAGTTTTTATGCTGCCACTTCTGGTTGAGAAAGGAGCATGAATAGCGTCCACCACCATCCCTGTAGAAATGCATCAACGACAATTGTTCCTGATGAAGGCTAGAGCATCGTGGAATAGTATGGTCCCTCATAGAAATGCATCGACGACAAACACACATTGTTCCTGATGAAGGCTAGAGCATCGTGGAATAGTATGGTCCCTCATAGAAATGCATCGACGACAAATACACGTTGTTCCTGATGAAGGTCTAGAGCATCGTGGAATAGTATGGTCCATCATAGAAATGCATCGACGACAAATACACGTTGTTCCTGATGAAGGCTAGAGCATCGTGGAATAGTATAGTCCCTCATAGAAATGCATCGATGACAAATACATGTTGTTCCTGATGAAGGCTGGAGCATCATGTCTAAATTTCAAGTTGATAATCTTGAGATTGTAATAAATATTTCTAACTCGTCAAAACTAACTTGGTCAAAAAATAAATTTCCCCTTAATTATATCATCTGAAGCTCTATTTTCTGAATGATCATTCATCCCTTTTCTCCTGGAGATGATCCAGTCTGTGTGTGCCCACTTCACAAGCTAGTGTTGAAAATGGGCTAGTCCAGTCTGTGGTTTCTCACTAGCAGCATGACTGCCAGGTGTTGATGGCTCCACCTTGGGGTGTGAAGTGATTTCTAAGTTGTGACCTCAAGATAGAGAGAGAGAGTCAAGTTCAAGTTGATAATCTTGAGATTGTAATAAATATTTCTAACTGGGTCAAAAAATAAATTTCCCCTTAATTATATCATCTGAAAGCTCGTGGGGGGCGGGACAAAAAATCCACCCCCCCCCCATTACTCTATATCTTCACTGATATACTAACTGTGTTTCAAGTTCCAGTTCTTTATTGTCGACCATTCTTGATAGTTTTTATGCTGCCACTTCTGGTTGAGAAAGGAGCATGAATAGCGTCCACCACCATCCCTGTAGAAATGCATCAACGACAATTGTTCCTGATGAAGGCTAGAGCATCGTGGAATAGTATGGTCCCTCATAGAAATGCATCGACGACAAACACACATTGTTCCTGATGAAGGCTAGAGCATCGTGGAATAGTATGGTCCCTCATAGAAATGCATCGACGACAAATACACGTTGTTCCTGATGAAGGTCTAGAGCATCGTGGAATAGTATGGTCCATCATAGAAATGCATCGACGACAAATACACGTTGTTCCTGATGAAGGCTAGAGCATCGTGGAATAGTATAGTCCCTCATAGAAATGCATCGATGACAAATACATGTTGTTCCTGATGAAGGCTGGAGCATCATGTCTAAATTTCAAGTTGATAATCTTGAGATTGTAATAAATATTTCTAACTCGTCAAAACTAACTTGGTCAAAAAATAAATTTCCCCTTAATTATATCATCTGAAGCTCTATTTTCTGAATGATCATTCATCCCTTTTCTCCTGGAGATGATCCAGTCTGTGTGTGCCCACTTCACAAGCTAGTGTTGAAAATGGGCTAGTCCAGTCTGTGGTTTCTCACTAGCAGCATGACTGCCAGGTGTTGATGGCTCCACCTTGGGGTGTGAAGTGATTTCTAAGTTGTGACCTCAAGATAGAGGGAGTAAAGTTCAAGCAGATAATCTTGAGATTGTAATAAATATTTACTCAGTCAAAAAATAAATTTCCCCTTAATATATCATCTGAAAGCTCCATTTTCTGGTGGGGGGCAGGGTTCTTTAAAAAAAGCAACAAAAAATCCACCCCATCCCATTACTCTATATCTTCACTGATATACTTACTGTGTTTCAAGTTCCAGTTCTTTATTGTCGACCATTCTTGAGTTATTGATAGTTTTTATGCTGCCACTTCTGGTTGAGAAAGGAGCATGAATAGCGTGGTCCACCACCACCCCTGTAGAAATGCATCAACGACAAATACACATTGTTCCTGATGAAGGCTAGAGTATCGTGGAATAGTATGGTCCCTCATAGAAATGCATCGACGACAAATACACGTTGTTCCTGATGAAGGCTACAGCATCGTGGAATAGTATGGTCCGCCATAGAAATGCATTGACGAAAAACACACGTTGTTCCTGATGAAGGCTAGAACATCGTGGAATGGTATGGTCCCTCATAGAAATGTATCGACAACAAATACACGTTGTTCCTGATGAAGGCTAGAGCATCGTGGAATAGTATGGTTCCTCATAGAAATGCATCGACGACAAACACACATTGTTCCTGATGAAGGCTAGAGCATCGTGGAATAGTATGGTCCCTCATAGAAATGCATCGACGACAAATACACGTTGTTCCTGATGAAGGCTAGAACATCGTGGAATAGTATGGTCTGGTCCGCCATAGAATGCATTGACGACAAATACACATCGTTCCTGAAGAAGGCTAAAGCATCGTGGAATAGTGTGGTCCGCCATAGAAATGCATTGATGACAAATACACATTGTTCCTGATGAAGGCTAGAGCATCGTGGAATGGTATGGTCCTCCATAGAAATGCATCGACGACAAACACACATTGTTCCTGATGAAGGCTAGAGCATTATGTCTAAATTTCAAGTTGATAATCTTGAGATTGTAATAAATATTTCTAACTCCTCAAAAACTAACTTGGTCAAAAAATAAATTTCCCCTTTCATCTGAAGCTCTATTTTCTGAATGATCATTCATCCCTTTTCTCTTGGAGATGACTTCCAGTCTGTGTGTGCCCACTTCACAAGCTAGTATTGAAAATGGGCTAGTCCGTCTGTGGTTTCTCACTAGCTGCATGACTGCCAGGTGTTGATGGCTCCACCTTGGGGTGTGAAGTGATTTCTAAGTTGTGACCTCAAGATAGAGGGAGTAAAGTTCAAGTAGATAATCTTGAGATTGTAATAAATATTTACTCAGTCAAAAAATAAATTTCCCCTTAATATATCATCTGATATCATCTGAAAGCATCTGAAAGCTCCATTTTCTGGTGGGGGGGGCAGGGTTCTTTCAAAAAAGCAACAAAAAATCCCCCCCCCCCATCCCATTACTCTATATCTTCACTGATATACTAACTGTGTTTCAAGTTCCAGTTCTTTATTGTCGACCATTCTTGAGTTGTGATAGTTTTTATGCTGCCACTTCTGGTCGAGAAAGGAGCATGAATAGCGTGGTCCACCCACCCACCCTGTAGAAATGCATTGACGATAAATACACGTTGTTCCTGATGAAGGCTACAGCATCGTGGAATAGTATGGTCCGCCATAGAAATGCATTGACGAAAAATACACATTGTTCCTGATGAAGGCTAGAGCATCATGGAATAGTATGGTCCCTCATAGAAATGCATCGACGACAAATACACGTTGTTCCTGATGA
This sequence comes from Cladorhizidae sp. MBARI D1340-BT2, assembly GCA_028752905.1. Taxonomy (NCBI): domain Eukaryota; kingdom Metazoa; phylum Porifera; class Demospongiae; order Poecilosclerida; family Cladorhizidae; species Cladorhizidae sp. MBARI D1340-BT2. The sequence continues at coordinate 12,163,893 of JAQNBH010000010.1, forward strand.
AGGCTAGAGCATAGTAGTGGAATAGTATGGTCCCTCATAGAAATGCATCGATGACAAATACACATTGTTCCTGATGAAGGCTAAAGCATCGTGGAATAGTATGGTCCCTCATAGAAATGCATCGACGACAAATACACGTTGTTCCTGATGAAGGCTAGAACATCGTGGAATAGTATGGTCCTTCATAGAAATGCATCGACGACAAATACACGTTGTTCCTGATGAAGGCTAGAGCATCATGGAATAGTATGGTCCCTCATAGAAATGCATTGATGACAAATACACGTTGTTCCTGATGAAGGCTAAAGCATCGTGGAATAGTATGGTTCCTCATAGAAATGCATCGACGACAAATACACTTTGTTCCTGATGAAGGCTAGAGCATCGTGGAATAGTATGGTCCCTCATAGAAATGCATCGACGACAAATACACATTGTTCCTGATGAAGGCTAGAGCATCGTGGAATAGTATGGTTCCTCATAGAAATGCATCGACGACAAATACACTTTGTTCCTGATGAAGGCTAGAGCATCGTGGAATAGTATGGTCCCTCATAGAAATGCATCGACGACAAATACACATTGTTCCTGATGAAGGCTAGAGCATCGTGGAATAGTATGGTTCCTCATAGAAATGCATCGACGACAAATACACGTTGTTCCTGATGAAGGCTAGAACATCGTGGAATAGTATGGTCCTTCATAGAAATGCAACGACGACAAATACATGTTGTTCCTGATGAAGGCTAGAGCATAGTGGAATAGTATGGTCCGCCATAGAAATGCATCGACGACAAATACTGGGCATGTGCAGGTGAAGAGTCTACTGGGCATGTGCAGGTGAAGAGTGTACTGGGCATGTGCAGGTGAAGAGTGTACTGGGCATGTGTAGGTGGAAGAGTCTACTGGGCATGTGCAGGTGGAAGAGTCTACTGGGCATGTGCAGGTGGATAGTCTACTGGGCATGTGCAGGTGGAAGACTTGCATGGTTCATTTCTTATACTGTATATACAGTTTGTGTGAGAATGATGTCCACGTTTGAATGATGTCACGTTTGCTGCTTTACCGACTTAAGGTCGTGTTATTTCTGTCAACACGACCATTCTGATTCTTCACTCACTTGTCAGGGACCAATGACTTTTGTCTGCAGGAGAGATTGTGCGTTGTGTGTGTGTGCTAGTATGTGGGTGCATGTGTGTGTGTGTGTGCATGTGTGTGTGTGCATGCGTGTGTGTGTGTGGATGTGGTACGATTTCTCGAGCAGAGGATTTGCTGAAGCAATTATGAACTGGCCCAAGCCACAATTTCCCAATGCTGTGAGAATCACTGTGGTTTCCTTCGGCAGAGAGTGTGCCTAATCAGTTCGTCCCTCTTCGGGTCCTCTTAGCAAAAGTAAAACCCAGGCTCATGCAAGCAAGTTGGTGAGGATTATCAAGTACTGCCGCAACCGTCCCCAGGGCATACCAGCAGACAGCTTGATTACTTGACCAACTTAATTGCTTGACCAACTTGATTGCTTGACCAACTTGATTGCTTGACCAACTTGATTGCTTGACCAACTTGATTGCTTGACCGACTTGATTGCTTGACCCTGCTTCATGCATGCGTGTCCCGGGGTAACGACCTTGTTTTGGGAGACCTGAGGAGATGCGGGCTTTGCGAAGACTTAATGAGTGGACAAAAAACTGAAATATTTGGCAAGCAGCTATCAGTGTGAGTGTGGAGTCCCTCGTTGGTCACACTGAGCAGGAAGAGAGGAAGAAGTTGAAGGATGCAGACAAGTTTGAGACAGCATTTGGCTCTGTCCATCTTGACCTCTCCATCTTGACCTCTCCATCTTGACTCTGTCCATCTTGACCTCTCCATCTTGACCTCTCCATCTTGACCTCTCCATCTTGACCTCTCCATCTTGACCTCTCCATCTTGACCTCTCCATCTTGACCTCTCCATCTTGGCCTCTCTGTCTTAGCTCTGTCTTGGCTGTCTAATGGTGGCAGTCAACAGGGATGGTTTGATGAACCATATGCACCAGAAAAATTTGTCATCTCAATGCCAAGTTTGTGGGCAGTTCTCCTTACCCACCGGCAGAGTCTTCACAGCCATTCTAGGTTCTTCAAGAAGAGACCATGTTGAAACACAACTTCTTGACTTCAAGAAGAGGCCATGTTGAAACACAACTTCTTGACTTCAAGAAGAGACCATGTTGAAGCACAACTTCTTGACTTCAAGAAGAGACCATGTTGAAACACAACTTCTTGACTTCAAGAAGAGGCCATGTTGAAACACAACTTCTTGACTTCAAGAAGAGGCCATGTTGAAACACAACTTCTTGACTTCAAGAAGAGGCCATGTTGAAACACAACTTCTTGACTTCAAGAAGAGACCATGTTGAAGCACAACTTCTTGACTTCAAGAAGAGACCATGTTGAAACACAACTTCTTGACTTCAAGAAGAGGCCATGTTGAAACACAACTTCTTGACTTCAAGAAGAGGCCATGTTGAAACACAACTTCTTGACTTCAAGAAGAGGCCATGTTGAAACACAACTTCTTGACTTCAAGAAGAGACCATGTTGAAACACAACTTCTTGACTTCAAGAAGAGGCCATGTTGAAACACAACTTCTTGACTTCAAGAAGAGGCCATGTTGAAACACAACTTCTTGACTTCAAGAAGAGACCATGTTGAAACACAACTTCTTGACTTCAAGAAGAGGCCATGTTGAAACACAACTTCTTGACTTCAAGAAGAGGCCATGTTGAAACACAACTTCTTGACTTCAAGAAGAGACCATGTTGAAACACAACTTCTTGACTTCAAGAAGAGGCCATGTTGAAACACAACTTCTTGATTTCAAGAAGAGGCCATATTGAAACACAACTTCTTGACTTCAAGAAGAGGCCATGTTGAAACACAACTTCTTGACTTCAAGAAGAGACCATGTTGAAACACAACTTCTTGACTTCAAGAAGAGGCCATGTTGAAACACAACTTCTTGACTTCAAGAAGAGGCCATGTTGAAACACAACTTCTTGACTTCAAGAAGAGGCCATGTTGAAACACAACTTCTTGACTTCAAGAAGAGACCATGTTTAAACACAACTTCTTGACTTCAAGAAGAGGCCATGTTGAAACACAACTTCTTGACTTCAAGAAGAGACCATGCTGAAACACAACTTCTTGACTTCAAGAAGAGGCCATGTTGAAACACAACTTCTTGACTTCAAGAAGAGGCCATGTTGAAACACAACATCTTGACTTCAAGAAGAGACCATGCTGAAACACAACTTCTTGACTTCAAGAAGAGGCCATGCTGAAACACAACTTCTTGACTTCAAGAAGAGGCCATGCTGAAACACAACTTCTTGACTTCAAGAAGAGGCCATGTTGAAACACAACTTCTTGACTTCAAGAAGAGGCCATGTTGAAACACAACTTCTTGACTTCAAGAAGAGACCATGTTGAAACACAACTTCTTGACTTCAAGAAGAGGCCATGTTGAAACACAACTTCTTGACTTCAAGAAGAGGCCATGTTGAAACACAACTTCTTGACTTCAAGAAGAGGCCATGCTGAAACACAACTTCTTGACTTCAAGAAGAGACCATGTTGAAACACAACTTCTTGACTTCAAGAAGAGGCCATGTTGAAGCACAACTTCTTGACTTCAAGAAGTGGCCATGTTGAAACACAACTTCTTGACTTCAAGAAGAGACCATGTTGAAGCACAACTTCTTGACTTCAAGAAGAGGCCATGTTGAAACACAACTTCTTGACTTCAAAAAGAGACCATGTTGAAACACAACTTCTTGACTTCAAGAAGAGGCCATGTTGAAACAACTTCTTGACTTCAAGAAGAGGCCATGTTGAAACACAACTTCTTGACTTCAAGAAGAGGCCATGTTGAAACACAACTTCTTGACTTCAAGAAGAGACCATGTTGAAACACAACTTCTTGACTTCAAGAAGAGGCCATGTTGAAACACAACTTCTTGACTTCAAGAAGAGACCATGTTGAAACACAACTTCTTGACTTCAAGAAGAGGCCATGTTGAAACACAACTTCTTGACTTCAAGAAGAGGCCATGTTGAAACACAACTTCTTGACTTCAAGAAGAGACCATGTTGAAACACAACTTCTTGACTTCAAGAAGAGACCATGCTGAAGCACAACTTCTTGACTTCAAGAAGAGGCCATGTTGAAACACAACTTCTTGACTTCAAGATGAGGCCATGTTGAAACACAACTTCTTGACTTCAAGAAGAGGCCATGTTGAAACACAACTTCTTGACTTCAAGAAGAGGCCATGTTGAAACACAACTTCTTGACTTCAAGAAGAGACCATGTTGAAACACAACTTCTTGACTTCAAGAAGAGGCCATGTTGAAACACAACTTCTTGACTTCAAGAAGAGACCATGTTGAAACACAACTTCTTGACTTCAAGAAGAGACCATGTTGAAACACAACTTCTCTTGACTTCAAGAAGAGGCCATGTTGAAACACAACTTCTTGACTTCAAGAAGAGGCCATGTTGAAACACAACTTCTTGACTTCAAGAAGAGGCCATGTTGAAACACAACTTCTTGACTTCAAGAAGAGGCCATGTTGAAACACAACTTCTTGACTTCAAGAAGAGACCATGTTGAAACACAACTTCTCTTGACTTCAAGAAGAGGCCATGTTGAAACACAACTTCTTGACTTCAAGAAGAGACCATGTTGAAACACAACTTCTTGACTTCAAGAAGAGACCATGCTGAAGCACAACTTCTTGACTTCAAGAAGAGGCCATGTTGAAACACAACTTCTTGACTTCAAGAAGAGGCCATGTTGAAGCACAACTTCTTGACTTCAAGAAGAGACCATGTTGAAGCACAACTTCTTGACTTCAAGAAGAGGCCATGTTGAAACACAACTTCTTGACTTCAAGTTGAAACACAACTTCTTGACTTCAAGAAGAGGCCATGTTGAAACACAACTTCTTGACTTCAAGAAGAGGCCATGTTGAAACACAACTTCTTGACTTCAAGAAGAGACCATGTTGAAGCACAACTTCTTGACTTCAAGAAGAGGCCATGTTGAAACACAACTTCTTGACTTCAAGAAGAGGCCATGTTGAAACACAACTTCTTGACTTCAAGAAGAGGCCATGTTGAAACACAACTTCTTGACTTCAAGAAGAGGCCATGTTGAAACACAACTTCTCTTGACTTCAAGAAGAGGCCATGTTGAAACACAACTTCTTGACTTCAAGAAGAGACCATGTTGAAACACAACTTCTTGACTTCAAGAAGAGGCCATGTTGAAACACAACTTCTTGACTTCAAGAAGAGGCCATGTTGAAACACAACTTCTCTTGACTTCAAGAAGAGGCCATGTTGAAACACAACTTCTTGACTTCAAGAAGAGACCATGTTGAAACACAACTTCTTGACTTCAAGAAGAGACCATGCTGAAGCACAACTTCTTGACTTCAAGAAGAGGCCATGTTGAAACACAACTTCTTGACTTCAAGAAGAGGCCATGTTGAAACACAACTTCTTGACTTCAAGAAGAGGCCATGTTGAAACACAACTTCTTGACTTCAAGAAGAGGCCATGTTGAAACACAACTTCTTGACTTCAAGAAGAGACCATGTTGAAACACAACTTCTTGACTTCAAGAAGAGGCCATGTTGAAACACAACTTCTTGACTTCAAGAAGAGACCATGTTGAAACACAACTTCTTGACTTCAAGAAGAGACCATGTTGAAACACAACTTCTTGACTTCAAGAAGAGGCCATGTTGAAACACAACTTCTTGACTTCAAGAAGAGACCATGTTGAAACACAACTTCTTGACTTCAAGTTGAAACACAACTTCTTGACTTCAAGAAGAGGCCATGTTGAAACACAACTTCTTGACTTCAAGAAGAGGCCATGTTGAAACACAACTTCTTGACTTCAAGAAGAGACCATGTTGAAACACAACTTCTTGACTTCAAGAAGAGGCCATGTTGAAACACAACTTCTTGACTTCAAGAAGAGGCCATGTTGAAACACAACTTCTTGACTTCAAGAAGAGACCATGTTGAAACACAACTTCTCTTGACTTCAAGAAGAGGCCATGTTGAAGCACAACTTCTTGACTTCAAGAAGAGACCATGTTGAAGCACAACTTCTTGACTTCAAGAAGAGACCATGTTGAAGCACAACTTCTTGACTTCAAGAAGAGGCCATGTTGAAACACAACTTCTTGACTTCAAGAAGAGACCATGTTGAAACATAACTTCTTGACTTCAAGAAGAGACCATGTTGAAACACAACTTCTCTTGACTTCAAGAAGAGGCTATGTTGAAACACAACTTCTTGACTTCAAGAAGAGGCCATGTTGAAACACAACTTCTTGACTTCAAGAAGAGGCCATGTTGAAACACAACTTCTTGACTTCAAGAAGAGGCCATGTTGAAACACAACTTCTTGACTTCAAGTTGAAACACAACTTCTTGACTTCAAGAAGAGGCCATGTTGAAACACAACTTCTTGACTTCAAGAAGAGGCCATGTTGAAACACAACTTCTTGACTTCAAGAAGAGACCATGTTGAAACACAACTTCTTGACTTCAAGAAGAGGCCATGTTGAAACACAACTTCTTGACTTCAAGAAGAGGCCATGTTGAAACACAACTTCTTGACTTCAAGAAGAGGCCATGTTGAAACACAACTTCTCTTGACTTCAAGAAGAGGCCATGTTGAAACACAACTTCTTGACTTCAAGAAGAGGCCATGTTGAAACACAACTTCTCTTGACTTCAAGAAGAGGCCATGTTGAAGCACAACTTCTTGACTTCAAGAAGAGACCATGTTGAAGCACAACTTCTTGACTTCAAGAAGAGACCATGTTGAAGCACAACTTCTTGACTTCAAGAAGAGGCCATGTTGAAACACAACTTCTTGACTTAAAGAAGAGACCATGTTGAAACACAACTTCTTGACTTCAAGAAGAGGCCATGTTGAAACACAACTTCTTGACTTCAAGAAGAGACCATGTTGAAACACAACTTCTTGACTTCAAGAAGAGACCATGTTGAAACACAACTTCTTGACTTCAAGAAGAGACCATGTTGAAACACAACTTCTTGACTTCAAGAAGAGACCATGTTGAAACACAACTTCTTGACTTCAAGAAGAGACCATGTTGAAACACAACTTCTTGACTTCAAGAAGAGGCCATGTTGAAACACAACTTCTTGACTTCAAGAAGAGACCATGTTGAAACACAACTTCTTGACTTGGACCACTTCCCCTCGACACGTATGGTGTGTACGTATGGTGTGTGTACATGTATGTATGTATGTATGGTGTGTGTGTATGTATACATGTATGTGTGGTGTGTGTATGTGTATGTATACATGTATGTATGGTGTGTGTGTGGTGGATGTGTATGGTGTGTGTGTATTAATTAAGTTCTCTACTCCTATGTATGTAGGTGGTAGTAGTGTATGCTAAACTCTACCATATTTTGCATGGGCTCTCTTTATCTAAAATCTCCCCACTTGAGTAAAATAATTTTATCTGGGCAGCTCTAACTCAGCAGGTGTGATCCCTGGCCCAAGAAAGGGGGCCTCTATAATCAAATGACCAAATAAGGTGCTGTTGGTGGTCATGGTAGTTGGACAAGAGGTAATTTCAGCTGTACTTTGCACAACATACCAAAAGCAAAGTACTTACTGGCTGAAAGGCGGCTGGGCTGTCTCCTCCTGTCAGAGTGCCAGCCTGAACCCCATAGGAGGCTGGGCTGTCTCCTCCTGTCAGAGTGCCAGCCTGAACCCCATAGGAGGCTGGGCTGTCTCCTCCTGTCAGAGTGCCAGCCTGAACCCCATAGGAGGCTGGGCTGTCTCCTCCAGTCAGAGTGTCAGCCTGAACCCCATAGGAGGCTGGGCTGTGTCTCCTCCAGTCAGACAGAGTGTCAGCCTGAACCCCATAGGAGGCTGGGCTGTGTCTCCTCCAGTCAGAGTGCCAGCCTGAACCCAATAGGAGGCTGGGCTGTGTCTCCTCCAGTCAGAGTGTCAGCCTGAACCCCATAGGAGGCTGGGCTGTGTCTCCTCCAGTCAGAGTGCCAGCCTGAACCCCATAGGAGGCTGGGCTGTGTCTCCTCCAGTCAGAGTGTCAGCCTGAACCCCATTGGAGGCTGGGCTGTGTCTCCTCCAGTCAGAGAGCCAGCCTGAACCCCATAGGAGGCTGGGCTGTGTCTCCTCCAGTCAGAGTGCCAGGCTGAACCCCATAGGAGGCTGGGCTGTGTCTCCTCCAGTCAGAGTGCCAGCCTGAACCCCATAGGAGGCTGGGCTGTGTCTCCTCCAGTCAGAGTGTCAGCCTGAACCCATAGGAGGCTGGGCTGTGTCTCCTCCAGTCAGAGTGCCAGCCTGAACCCCATAGGAGGCTGGGCTGTGTCTCCTCCATTCAGAGTGCCAGCCTGAACCCCATAGGAGGCTGGGCTCTCTCCTCCAGTCAGAGTGTCAGCCTGAACCCTATAGCAGCAACAATCTAAGCATGTGTGTGCTAAAAATAGAAATAATATTGGTTTTGAAAAGTGATCATTTACGCAATTGGGTTACTAAGCAACCAAAAGCCCAGCTGTATCTCAACAACCTGCTGCACTTCAAGTTTGAAAGGTGTCTTTGTTGATTGTATTCGTTTTTCCGGAGATGTTATATATATTATGTATTATACATTATATAAATGTATGTATATATATATATATATATATATATATATATATATATACATATATATTATATATAAATATATGTATATATATATATAAATGTATGTATTATTTATACAGTATGTATATTTATACAGTATGTATTGTATATCCAATAAGTTTGAACAAGCTTTAAAAGGGCAATTCCCTCATGAATACTGTTTGTTGTAGATGGTGAATATGTCTCTACTCGAGCATAGCTCGTGAATATATATTTTGTTGGCTCTTTTAGGGGAATTAGTAGCCAGGACTCCCTTTGAGGTGATGGTTGGTGTCACTATAATATACACTGCACACTGCAGTCTGCAGTCAGACTTAAGTGGTTTTCAAAAATCCTATCCTGTCTGTGTGTGTGTATCCATAGCGAAAACATTGGGTGTTGACTTATAAGGACCCACTTTGGGCCAAACTAGGAGTTTCCTCACCTAGGGTGGCCTGGGTGGAATTGTCTAAGCCGAGGCTAGAAGCACACACCATGGACAGGCAGGATGCAACTGGAGACCTGGACTCTGACCTCAGGTTGCTAAGGTCCATTTCTCAAATCTCCAGCATGGTTGCTAAAATCTCGTCGAACATTGTGTGGTTTCACACCAACCCAACCAGCAAGTACTTCAATATTCCTGGACTTATGGGTTTTCAAACCACTCCCTGTCAATGTTAACTGCTAGGGATACCAGCAGCTGCCTACATTGCATTTCTGAGGCTCTTTGGTCTCTTGCTATTTGTGGCCAGACAGATGAAGACACCAGGTGCAAATTTCTTGGGGGCCATTCTTGTAGTACTATACCACCTACAGGAAACTGGTTTGATCTGCTTTATGTGTTGAGCATTGGGCATAAAAATCAAATGAAAAGAAGCTATAACCAAGTTGGTGAACATCTAAAGCTCTACCTCCTTACAGAGAGCTGTTGAGGCCATATTTTAAGCTGTAGTGGTACTAAATACATCTGTTGAAGGCACCTAAGAGCTCCATAAGCTGAAACACACATCAATGAAATACTTATTAACAAGTGCTTGCTTGCACACACACACTTGATGCTCTGACACCTCTTGCGCCCAGCCTGCACTTGTGTCGCTTGGACTGGCATTCTGATTAGATGACCCTTGTTCCCCAACACTTGTAACCACTAGTAGCCTGGACCTGGAGCAATGCCTTTGTAACTAGGGCTTCCCTGTGGTGAGGGTGTGTGGGTGTGTGTATAATGTGCAACCTGGTGGGACATCTTATCACCTGCTATGAAGTGGCTTTTACACTCTCTTGGCTCATTGTAGCTAGAGTGTCAATTAAAATAAAATAAATTAATATAATTTGTTGATTTTTTGTAGCCTTGTTTGGATTTTGTAGCCCTGGAGTGTTTGTTTTTTAATAAATAATATATTTGTTGATTTTGTGTAAGCTTTTTTTGTACCCATGCCACGTATAGGCTGCAATTAGCTTCTAGTGTGTCCACAAGCTTCAACACAATTTCATGTTGCCCCCACAAGCTTCAACACAATTTCATGTTGCCCGAGTTCACTCTCCTCCTTATTGTTGTGTTGTTATGTCGTTCATCCAGTCTAGACTTGCTGTAAACAGTGTCATTCTCGGCGATTATGCTCGGCCATTTGAGATCGCCACCTTTACATCTGACCTAATCGCTGGGTTTCGTCTTCTCAACCTCAAGAACGACTTCCTTCGCAAGAAATTTGATGCTCTCAAATATGACGTGAAGAAAATCGAAGAAGTGGTTTACGATATTTCTATTAGAGGACTTAGGCCACATATATAGTAACTGATTATTTGAAATATTCATGTAATCCCCACACTGCCTACCCCTTAATATAATATAATGCCAATATCTGGTCTGGATTATTATCATTGGCATGATTACATCATTATGTGATGTCATTGAATAGACATGTGGTGATTAAGACTATATCTTATTAAGAACTGTTCTATATAGAAGGAAACTGAGCTAATACAGTTTTGAACAGAATGTTTCCTCTGCACAGCCAATGAACCGTACTGGACTCTCTTTTAGATTGTAGTCACAGCTAATGATTATTAGTTTATATGGAGCCCTAGTTGTTACTGCATAAGTATCAAAGTAGTCCCCAGTTTTGAAAAAGAGACATAATTATTGTTAATTCAATTATAGGGGATTTGGATCACCGTCTGATCGCTTCCTAGTGCACTGATTTAGCTGCAGGTTGTGTGGTAAGCTAGCATAGAAAGCCTCTACTGGGAACCTATTATTTATGGATTGTATATAGGACTTCAGTGCATAGATTACTAGTGGCCATTTTATACTTGTTTGTTGCTATAATATAAAGCTCAACAGAATGGCAATTGCTGCTTATATGAATGTGGATGATGGGAATTCAGAGGTCGTCACAATTCTCATCTCCATTGTGTATTGACATGTATGTAAACATTACTTGTAGCTTACTACCATGGAAGCCATTTCCGCCCAGATGAAACTATGCAAAGAATGTTAATTGCTATGTAGCCTGTTTATATACACGATTGAACCAGCTAATGACAAGCAGTTCCGTTCTTACCTCGTCGAGCGAGCGTGTTAGTCTAAAATAACTTGACTGTGACGGAGACTAGTTTGGCGTAGCTAGCTACATTTCGACTGCAGTTGCAGCGTCGTAGGCAAGTCGTTTTGGCTGTTGTTGGGATTGAATTGTGGCAGGTCTCCTGCTCGGCCCAAGAAAAAGCCCGAGAGTGGTATGTTCTCTTCGCTTCACCAACCTCCGGCGGTGAAGAGGTTGCTTAGCTACAAACAAACCCCAGATGAGGAAGAGGGTGAGGAAAAGTGGTCCGAAAAAGCAGTCAAATCTCTGATCAAGAAGCTCAAGAAAAGTGGTAAGCGATGGTGTAGCTAGCCAGCTCTAGTAAATTCGTAAAATTATTTTGTTAAATGGTGGTAGGAATACAGCGTATCTAATAGCTTGCATTCGTAGTGGCCTTGTAGACAAGTTTGACCATGCTTCTGTTGAACATTAGCTAGCTAATCGTACATAAACGTGTGTTTGGTAAGGTGATTGGGAGTTGAGTTCCTGCATGGTAGTTCTAGAAAGTAGACCATGATTGCCCTTGACAGAAATTTATAATAAAAAAATGATGTTCAATTTTCTGAAGTAGAAGAGCAATAAAATGCCATAACCACATAACCTAAACAGTTATTGGCCTGTCACTGCTCCAATTAAGTGAGCTGGGTGCTAATTTGAGTACAGGAAATGTGTTCTTGGCAGGAAGCTTTCATTTTATCAGCCATTTGCAGCAATTTTCACAATCAACATGTTCTTTCCCAAGTATGGGTTGGGCGTAGTTGAGGTTTCATGCATGGCTATCCATTGCATCTGTCTCGAATCACTTTGTGATGGCATGTCATGGGAACTCCTGTGCAGGCTGGATGCATGGTGTGTGCAGGCCGGATGCATGGTGAAGTGTGCAGGCTGGATGCATGGTGTGTGCAGGCCGGATGCATGGTGAAACGAGCAGGCCGGATACATGGTGAAGTGTGCAGGCTGGATGCATGGTGAAGTGTGCAGGCCGGATGCATGGTGAAGTGTGCAGGCCGGATGCATGGTGAAGTGTGCAGGCTGGATGCATGGTGAAGTGTGCAGGCCGGATGCACGGTGAAGGGTGCAGGCTGGATGCATGGTGAAGTGTGCAGGCCGGATGCATGGTAAAGTGTGCAGGCTGGATGCATGTTGAAGTGTGCAGGCCGGATGCATGGTGAAGGGTGCAGGCTGGATGCATGGTGAAGTGTGCAGGCCAGATGCATGGTAACGTGTGCAGGCCGGATGCATGGTAAAGTGTGAAGGCCGGATGCATGGTAAAGTGTGCAGGCCGGATGCATGGTGAAGTGTGCAGGCCAGATGCATGGTAACGTGTGCAGGCCGGATGCATGGTAAAGTGTGAAGGCCAGATGCATGGTAACGTGTGCAGGTCGGATGCATGGTAAAGTGTGCAGGCTGGATGCATGGTAACGTGTGCAGGCCGGATGCATGGTAACGTGTGCAGGCTGGATGCATGGTAAAGTGTGAAGGCCGGATGCATGGTAAAGTGTGCAGGCCGGATGCATGGTGAAGTGTGCAGGCCAGATGCATGGTAAAGTGTGCAGGCTGGATGCATGGTAACGTGTGCAGGCCGGATGCATGGTAAAGTGTGCAGGCTGGATGCATGGTAACGTGTGCAGGCCGGATGCATGGTAAAGTGTGAAGGCCGGATGCATGGTAAAGTGTGCAGGCCGGATGCATGGTAAAGTGTGCAGGCCGGATGCATGGTGAAGTGTGCAGGCCGGATGCACGGTGAAGTGTGAAGGCCGGATGCATGGTAACGTGTGCAGGCCGGATGCATGGTAACGTGTGCAGGCCGGATGCATGGTAAAGTGTGAAGGCCGGATGCATGGTGAAGTGTGCAGGCTGGATGCATGGTGAAGTGTGCAGGCCGGATGCACGGTGAAGGGTGCAGGCTGGATGCATGGTGAAGTGTGCAGGCCGGATGCATGGTGAAGGGTGCAGGCTGGATGCATGGTGAAGTGTGCAGGCCAGATGCATGGTAACGTGTGCAGGCCGGATGCATGGTAAAGTGTGAAGGCTGGATGCATGGTAAAGTGTGCAGGCCGGATGCATGGTGAAGTGTGCAGGCCAGATGCATGGTAAAGTGTGCAGGCTGGATGCATGGTAACGTGTGCAGGCCGGATGCATGGTAAAGTGTGCAGGCTGGATGCATGGTAACGTGTGCAGGCCGGATGCATGGTAAAGTGTGAAGGCCAGATGCATGGTAACGTGTGCAGGTCGGATGCATGGTAAAGTGTGCAGGCTGGATGCATGGTAACGTGTGCAGGCCGGATGCATGGTAACGTGTGCAGGCTGGATGCATGGTAAAGTGTGAAGGCCGGATGCATGGTAAAGTGTGCAGGCCGGATGCATGGTGAAGTGTGCAGGCCAGATGCATGGTAAAGTGTGCAGGCTGGATGCATGGTAACGTGTGCAGGCCGGATGCATGGTAAAGTGTGCAGGCTGGATGCATGGTAACGTGTGCAGGCCGGATGCATGGTAAAGTGTGAAGGCCGGATGCATGGTAAAGTGTGCAGGCCGGATGCATGGTAAAGTGTGCAGGCCGGATGCATGGTGAAGTGTGCAGGCCGGATGCACGGTGAAGTGTGAAGGCCGGATGCACGGTAAAGTGTGCAGGCCGGATGCATGGTGAAGTGTGCAGGCTCTGATGCCTAGCAGATATAAGTGATAGCTAGCTCTGAGCCTACCATAGTATTTGCTTGTGTAAACCTTAGTGGGGAGCAAGTATGCTATATATGCGTGGGCACCTCTGAAAAGTAAAACTTGGTGAGGTTTTCAACGTTTTTTTAGTTTTTTTTAGAATCTACTAAAGTCGATAATCTTGTTTTCTTGCTGAACTGCCTCAGTGCTATTGTCTTCTACTAAACAACACAGTGTGGTAGATGTAGTGTAGCTGAGACTCCTCTTAAAAAGTTTCTTTGTCATCAGAATTTTGGCCAAAGTTGTAAGTCTCAAACTTTTGACATGACTTGGAGCTTCTTTTGTTTGAGCAGTGTTACAGGTAGCTGAGTCTCAATTTGGATTGAACATTGAACCCAAGAGACCCCACCCAGTATTGCCAGCTGCAATGATTACAAAACCAGCACAACAGGAAACAGTTCAGCTTTCATCCTCCCACTATTAGTTCTGTATTGAAACCCACAGGCACCCTGTGCCAAGAAGAAGTGAAATGGATGAGGAGACAGGAGTGAGAGAGATATGGCTATTCAGCCTTTTATGTTGGCAACAGCTAGGGTTGTTGATGTTACTTATTAGATTATAGCTATTATTATTAGCTAAAGCAACCTAGAGCTGTTATGCTAGATAAGCAAGCTAGAATTATCATTGCTAGATAGTGCTAGCTAAGAAAGCTAGCTAAAATATGCTAGCTAAGGTAGCTAGATATGCTATAACTATTGTTGCTAGCTAAATTAGCTAGAGCAATTATTGCATGCTAAGCTAACTAGAACAATTTTGTCTGCTAACTAGAGCAATTTTGCCTGCTAAAATACTATTACTGCTAGCTAGATAGAGCTATTACTGCTATTATTGTTTGTTGAGCTAGCTAGAACATTTATTGCCTGCTAAGCTAGCTAGTATATCTTATTCTAGATATCTAGCTAGCTCTAGTTGTTCTCCTAGCTAGCTACATAGTGAAAGAATGTGTGTAGTTAATTTATCTGGTGTTTCCCCCTCTACAGCTAGGGTTTCATACAGAGGAGAGGTTGCCCTTGGATACCCCCCTCAGTAATATCTTTAGTGCTCCAGGTAGGAGTTCAATGGTGTCAACTCTGTGGTCAGATGTTGGGTCAGGTTCTTAATGAATATGGCAACTGTGTGGTCAGATGTTAGGTCAGGTTCTTAATGAATATGGCAACTCTGTGGTCAGAGGTTGGGTCAGGGCAAGCATCCCAACCCCTACTGCCTTTTTATTGGTTGGCCACTCCTCTCTCACAGCGCTTTTCATGGAAAGTTGCCCATCTAATCCTAGCCCTGGCCCTATCCTTGCCTGGGCCCTGTCCTTGCCTGGGCCAGGATAGAGTATATATATATATATATACACAACGAACAGCCACCATCATTGACTGCCTCTTCTAGAGTATTTATATATGCAATGAACAGCCACCATCATTGACCGTCTCTTCTAGAGTATATATATACACAATGAACAGCCACCATCATCGACTGCCTCTTCTAGAGTATATATATACACAATGAACAGCCACCATCATTGACTGTCTCTTCTAGAGTATATATATATACAATGAACAGCCACCATCATTGTCTCTTCTAGAGGATATATGTACAATGAACGGCCGCCATCATTGACTGTCTCTTCTAGAGTATATATATGCAATGAACGGCCGCCATCATTGACTGTCTCTTCTAGAGTATATATATGCAATGAACGGCCGCCATCATTGACTGTCTCTTCTAGAGTATATATATGCAATGAACGGCCGCCATCATTGACTGTCTCTTCTAGAGTATATATATACACAATGAACAGCCACCATCACTGACTGCCTCTTCTAGAGTATATATATATACAATGAACAGCCACCATCATTGACTGCCTCTTCTAGAGTATATATATACAATGAACAGCCACCATCACTGACTGCCTCTTCTAGAGTATATATGTACAACGGCCGCCATCATTGACTGCCTCTTCTAGAGTATATATATACATAATGAACAGCCACCATCACTGACTGTCTCTTCTAGAGTATATATGTACAACGGCCGCCATCATTGACTGTCTCTTCTAGAGTATATATATACACAATGAACAGCCACCATCATTGACTGTCTCTTCTAGAGTATATATGTACAACGGCCGCCATCATTGACTGCCTCTTCTAGAGTATATATATATATATATATAACAGCCACCATCATTGACTGTCTCTTCTAGAGTATATATGTACAACGGCCGCCATCATTGACTGCCTCTTCTAGAGTATATACATACAATGAACGGCTGCCATCATTGACTGTCTCTTCTAGAGTATATACATACAATGAACGGCCGCCATCATTGACTGTCTCTTCTAGAGTATATACATACACAATGAACAGCCACCATCACTGACTGCCTCTTCTAGAGTATATATATATACACACAATGAACAGCCTCCATCACTGACTGCCTCTTCTAGAGTATATAATTATATATACAATGAACAGCCACCATCATTGACTGTCTCTTCTAGAGTATATATATATACAATGAACAGCCACCATCACTGACTGCCTCTTCTAGAGTATATATATATATACAATGAACAGCCACCATCACTGACTACCTCTTCTAGAGTATATATATATACAATGAACAGCCACCATCATTGACTGCCTCTTCTAGAGTATATATATATATATATGCAATGAACAGCCATCATCACTGACTGCCTCTTCTAGAGTATATATATATATACAATGAACAGCCACCATCATTGACTGTCTCTTCTAGAGTATATATATATATACAATGAACAGCCACCATCATTGACTGTCTCTTCTAGAGTATATATATATATACAATGAACAGCCACCATCATTGACTGCCTCTTCTAGAGTATATATATATACACAACGAACAGCCACCATCATTGACTGTCTCTTCCTGGCTTTTTCTGGTAGCTCTTCTGCTGATGAAAGCTGCACAGGCACTTATGCTTACCTGGGACTCTTGAATCCCTTCCTTGGAGTTGCTCCTGATGGATTGCTTGCCGTAGGTTTTGTTGTAGACCTAGAGCAACGTAGCGCTGCATGGGTTCTGTCATTCATGTCTCAACTTCAGCTTACTGTGCTTGCATTATCTTGATATGAAGAAGAAGATGATATGAAGAAGAAGAGTCTAAAAGTTGTAGCCGTATAAAAATTAATAACCTTCTCAATAATCAACTTGAATTTTTACTCTCTCGACGTTTCGACTAGGTGCTCTAGCCTTCACCATGTTTCGACTAGGTGCTCTAGCCTTCACCACGTTTCGACTAGGTGCTCTAGCCTTCACCACATTTCGACTAGGTGCTCTAGCCTTCACCACATTTCGACTAGGTGCTCTAGCCTTCACCACGTTTCGACTAGGTGCTCTAGCCTTCACCCTGTTTCGACTAGGTGCTCTAGCCTTCACCACGTTTCGACTAGGTCCTCTAGCCTTCACCACGTTTCGACTAGGTGCTCTAGCCTTCACCACGTGCTCTAGCCTTCACCACGTTTCGACTAGGTGCTCTAGTCTTCACCGCGTTTCGACTAGGTGCTGTAGCCTTCACCGCGTTTCGACTAGGTGCTCTAGCCTTCACCGCGTTTCGACTAGGTGCTCTAGCCTTCACCGCGTTTCGACTAGGTGCTCTAGCCTAAACATCGAGGGAGTAAAAATTCAAGTCGACTATTGAGAAGGTCTTGTAATTTCGTTATGTCAACTGAGAGTTCCTTTAGAATAATAAATAGGTTCGGGGAGGGTGTTCATTAAAACCCACTGAGCCTGTGGTTCTTTATAAGGGGAGGAGGAGACATGGTCACTATAATTCCAGGGGTTCCCCCCTCCTGAGAGAAATCATGACATCATTCCTTTTGACACATGTTTGACACTGGAGAGCCTTCTAATTATCACCTTGCAACAACAATTTCGTGTGTTGACATGGAAAATGTTGAATAATAGGAGTAATAATAGGAGTAATAATAACAAATAATAATAATAATAATGTTATTGTGTTGTTGTTGTTGTTGTTGTTGTTGTTATTAGTAGTAGTAGTAGTAACCCGAGATTCAGCAGAGCTGCAGTCTATATTCCCCTCTGAAGTATTTCAACATTTCACTACTTTATAACAATTTCATTTCTTGTCCGGTTTGTAACATGTCAACTTCTTCAGCGAGGTGTATAAATACAGTTTCCACTTGGCTCTGTAGTAGAGTGTATAAATAGTTTCCACTCGGCTCTGTAGTTAGTGTATAAATAGTTTCCACTTGTGTCTGTAGTTTTAGAGTGTATAAATAGTTTCCACTTGTCTCTGAGTAGTGTGTATAAATAGTTTCCACTTGGCTCTGTAGTAGAGTGTATAAATAGTTTCCACTTGGCTCTGTAGTAGAGTATAATAGTTTCCACTTGGCTCTGTAGTAGAGTATAATAGTTTCCACTTGTCTCTGTAGTAGAGTGTATAAATAGTTTCCACTTGTCTCTGTAGTAGAGTGTATAAATAGTTTCCACTTGTCTCTGTAGTAGAGTGTATAAATAGTTCCACTTGTCTCTGTAGTAGTGTATAAATAGTTTCCACTTGTCTCTGTAGTAGAGTGTATAAATAGTTTCTACTTGGCACTGTAGTAGAGTGTATAAATACAGTTTCCACTTGGCTCTGTAGTAGTGTATAAATAGTTTTCACTTGGCTCTGTAGTAGAGTGTATAAATAGTTTCCACTTGTCTCTGTAGTAGTGTATAAATAGTTTTCACTTGGCTCTGTAGTAGAGTGTATAAATAGTTTCCACTTGTCTCTGTAGTAGAGTGTATAAATAGTTTCCACTTGTCTCTGTAGTAGAGTGTATAAATAGTTTCCACTTGTCTCTGTAGTAGAGTGTATAAATAGTTTCCACTTGTCTCTGTAGTAGAGTGTATAAATAGTTTCCACTTGGCTCTGTAGTAGAGTGTATAAATAGTTTCCACTTGTCTCTGTAGTAGAGTGTATAAATAGTTTCCACTTGTCTCTGTAGTAGTGTATAAATAGTTTCTACTTGGCACTGTAGTAGAGTGTATAAATACAGTTTCCACTTGGCTCTGTAGTAGAGTATAATAGTTTCCACTTGTCTCTGTAGTAGAGTGTATAAATAGTTTCCACTTGGCTCTGTAGTAGTGTATAAATAGTTTCTACTTGGCACTGTAGTAGAGTGTATAAACAGTTTCCAATTGGCTCTGTAGTTAGAGTGTATAAATAGTTTCCACTTGTCTCTGTAGTAGAGTGTATAAAATAGTTTCCACTTGTCTCTGTAGTAGAGTGTATAAATAGTTTCCACTTGTCTCTGTAGTAGAGTGTATAAATAGTTTCCACTTGTCTCTGTAGTTAGAGTGTATAAATAGTTTCCACTTGGCTCTGTAGTAGTGTATAAATAGTTTCCACTTGTCTCTGTAGTTAGAGTGTATAAATAGTTTCCACTTGTCTCTGTAGTAGAGTGTATAAATAGTTTCCACTTGGCTCTGTAGTAGAGTGTATAAATAGTTTCCACTTGGCTCTGTAGTAGAGTGTATAAATAGTTTCCACTTGTCTCTGTAGTAGAGTGTATAAATAGTTTCCACTTGGCTCTGTAGTAGAGTATAATAGTTTCCACTTGTCTCTGTAGTAGAGTGTATAAATAGTTTCCACTTGGCTCTGTAGTAGAGTGTATAAATAGTTTCCACTTGTCTCTGTAGTAGAGTGTATAAATAGTTTCCACTTGTCTCTGTAGTAGAGTGTATAAATAGTTTCCACTTGTCTCTGTAGTAGAGTGTATAAATAGTTTCCTCCACTTGTCTCTGTAGTAGTGTATAAATAGTTTCTACTTGTCTCTGTAGTAGTGTATAAATACAGTTTCCACTTGGCTCTGTAGTTAGTGTATAAATAGTTTCCACTTGGCTCTGTAGTTAGAGTGTATAAATAGTTTCCACTTGTCTCTGTAGTAGAGTGTATAAATAGTTTCCACTTGGCTCTGTAGTAGAGTGTATAAATAGTTTCCACTTGGCTCTGTAGTAGAGTGTATAAATAGTTTCCACTTGGCTCTGTAGCAAATTGTATAATCAAATTTGTTGGCAATTACTAGTGCTAATTAGTTTATCCTATTAGCGTGGCAATTCATCCAGGTGTGAAGGAGGGGTTGGCTATTGTACTGAGTGCATGTCAAGTTTATCAAAGCTAAGTTCTGTACTAGTAAATTGTACTGTTGTTGAGGAACAAGAGTCCAAAGTCCGTGTCTGTGCTAGTTATATGGAGGGTGACACTGTGGAGGGTGGCACTGTGCAGGGTGACACTGGAGGGTGACACTGTGGAGGGTGGCACTATGGAGGGTGACACTGTGGAGGGTGACACTGTGGAGGGTGGCACTGTGGAGGGTGGCACTGTGGAGGGTGGCACTGTGGAGGGTGGCACTGTGGAGGGTGGCACTGTGGAGGGTGACACTGGAGGGTGACACTGTGGAGGGTGACACTGTGGAGGGTGACACTGGAGGGTGACACTGTGGAGGGTGGCACTGTGGAGGGTGACACTGGAGGGTGACACTGTGGAGGGTGGCACTGTGGAGGGTGACACTGTGGAGGGTGACGCTGTGGAGAACTTGGTGGGCCCGAAATTATATTCTTGGTACACTAGCCCTAACCCTAGCCCTAACCCTAGCCCTAACCCTCACATTCACCCAGGTAATTAACACTAAAATAAGGTGAAGGGGGCCAGAAATGAGATGCTTCCTTTGAAGAAGTCTTCATTACATTACTTGCCTGACCTGGAAAGAGGGAGGATTTATCAGGGGTGTAGAGGGTCCCTCCTTTCCGTCCCTATCCATCATGTGTGAGGCCATACTGACCCCCAGCAGGAGTTCAAGCACTGTGGAGAGCACAATGACACATTTTGTGCATGTGCCAGCTCTGTCTCAAGCACTCCACACAACTAGCTAGCTGAGGAGCTTGAAGCTGGGGGAGCCAGCTCTGTCTCAAGCTCTCCACACAACTAGCTAGCTGAGGAGCTTGAAGCTGGGGGAGCCAGCTCTGTCTCAAGCACTCCACACAACTAGCTAGCTGAGGAGCTTGAAGCTGGGGGAGCCAGCTCTGTCTCAAGCACTCCACACAACTAGCTAGCTGAGGAGCTTGAAGCTGGGGGAGCCAGCTCTGTCTCAAGCTCTCCACACAACTAGCTAGCTGAGGAGCTTGAAGCTGGGGGAGCCAGCTCTGTCTCAAGCACTCCACACAACTACATGTAGCTAGCTGAGGAGCTTGAAGCTGGGGGAGCCAGCTCTGTCTCAAGCTCTCCACACAACTAGCTAGCTGAGGAGCTTGAAGCTGGGGGAGCCAGCTCTGTCTCAAGCACTCCACACAACTAGCTAGCTGAGGAGCTTGAAGCTGGGGGAGCCAGCTCTGTCTCAAGCACTCCACACAACTAGCTAGCTGAGGAGCTTGAAGCTGGGGGAGCCAGCTCTGTCTCAAGCACTCCACACAACTACATGTAGCTAGCTGAGGAGCTTGAAGCTGGGGGAGCCAGCTCTGTCTCAAGCACTCCACACAACTAGCTAGCTGAGGAGCTTGAAGCTGGGGGAGCCAGCTCTGTCTCAAGCTCTCCACACAACTAGCTAGCTGAGGAGCTTGAAGCTGGGGGAGCCAGCTCTGTCTCAAGCACTCCACACAACTAGCTAGCTGAGGAGCTTGAAGCTGGGGGAGCCAGCTCTGTCTCAAGCTCTCCACACAACTAGCTAGCTGAGGAGCTTGAAGCTGGGGGAGCCAGCTCTGTCTCAAGCTCTCCACACAACTAGCTAGCTGAGGAGCTTGAAGCAGGGGGAGCCAGCTCTGTCTCAAGCACTCCACACAACTAGCTAGCTGAGGAGCTTGAAGCTGGGGGAGCCAGCTCTGTCTCAAGCACTCCACACAACTAGCTAGCCGAGGAGCTTGAAGCTGGGGGAGCCAGCTCTGTCTCAAGCTCTCCACACAACTAGCTAGCTGAGGAGCTTGAAGCTGGGGGAGCCAGCTCTGTCTCAAGCACTCCACACAATTAGCTAGCTGAGGAGCTTGAAGCTGGGGGAGCCAGCTCTGTCTCAAGCACTCCACACAACTACATGTAGCTAGCTGAGGAGCTTGAAGCTGGGGGAGCCAGCTCTGTCTCAAGCTCTCCACACAACTAGCTAGCTGAGGAGCTTGAAGCTGGGGGAGCCAGCTCTGTCTCAAGCACTCCACACAACTAGCTAGCTGAGGAGCTTGAAGCTGGGGGAGCCAGCTCTGTCTCAAGCTCTCCACACAACTAGCTAGCTGAGGAGCTTGAAGCTGGGGGAGCCAGCTCTGTCTCAAGCACTCCACACAACTAGCTAGCTGAGGAGCTTGAAGCTGGGGGAGCCAGCTCTGTCTCAAGCACTCCACACAACTACATGTAGCTAGCTGAGGAGCTTGAAGCTGGGGGAGCCAGCTCTGTCTCAAGCTCTCCACACAACTAACTAGCTGAGGAGCTTGAAGCTGGGGGAGCCAGCTCTGTCTCAAGCACTCCACACAACTAGCTAGCTGAGGAGCTTGAAGCTGGGGGAGCCAGCTCTGTCTCAAGCTCTCCACACAATTAGCTAGCTGAGGAGCTTTAAAGCTGGGGGAGCCAGCTCTGTCTCAAACAACTAGCTAGCTGAGGAGCTTGAAGCTGGGGGAGCCAGCTCTGTCTCAAGCACTCCACATTGTGCACCTGCATAAGAATTAGAGAGCACAGGACCAAAGGCTGAGAGAAAGACAGTTCTATCTAGAGATAGACCACAAGCCTTTGAGCAGTGACAGCAACAGAGATGGAAGCTCAGAGAAGAGAACCACAAGTCAACAAGCAGGAAAGCTGAGCAGCACTCTCTAGATAGGCTGGTGAGACAGAGTGGACATGTCAGGAGAGAGCAGGAAAGCTGAGCAGCACTGTCTAGATAGGCTGATGAGACAGAGTGGACATGTCAGGAGAGAGCAGGAAAGCTGAGCAGCACTCTCTAGATAGGCTGATGAGACAGAGTGGACATGTCAGGAGAGAGCATGAAAGCTGAGCAGCACTCTCTAGATAGGCTGATGAGACAGAGTGGACATGTCAGGAGAGAGCAGGAAAGCTGAGCAGCACTGTTTAGATAGGCTGATGAGACAGAGTGGACATGTCAGGAGAGAGCAGGAAAGCTGAGCAGCACTGTCTAGATAGGCTGATGAGACAGAGTGGACATGTCAGGAGAGAGCAGGAAAGATGAGCAGCACTGTCTAGAGAGGCTGATGAGACAGAGTGGACATGTCAGGAGAGAGCAGGAAAGATGAGCAGCACTCTTTAGATAGGCTGATGAGACAGAGTGGACATGTCAGGAGAGAGCAGGAAAGCTGAGCAGCACTGTCTAGATAGGCTGATGAGACAGAGTGGACATGTCAGGAGAGAGCAGGAAAGATGAGCAGCACTGTCTAGATAGGCTGATGAGACAGAGTGGACATGTCAGGAGAGAGCAGGAAAGATGAGCAGCACTCTTTAGATAGGCTGATGAGACAGAGTGGACATGTCAGGAGAGAGCAGGAAAGATGAGCAGCACTATCTGGATATGAAGAAAGTGGGTGAGGTGCTAGGATATTGATGTATCACTCAGCCCATCATTTTTTAAAGGGCCACTTTTCTGATGTGATGAATGGTTACCTACTCTAAGAGTCAGGGGGAAGAGTCAGGGGGAAGAGTCCGGGGGTTTGAGTCAGGGGGTTTATTTGGGCGGAGCAACATCCCTCTAACAGAAATCCATCCTTCCCTCCCCTTCCCCCAGACCAAGAAAGTATCCATGATTGGGCAAGGAGATAATTCAGGCCCACTAAACACACCTCCTTCTCCAGCAAGAAATGTCGTCTGCAGACCTGCTCGTCTTCTTGTGAAGATATTGAGTGAAGGAATGACAGAAGATTCGGGAAGGTGAAGCCGAGAACCAGAGCAGTTTGAGTTGGCACAAGTTTACCGGGCGATGGTGGCCGAAGAGAAAGAGAGACTCATCACACGATTCCTAGCATAGCCCTGATAGGTGAGAAAGAACTTTGAACTTCGTCCATCCATGGAGTGTCCAGGGATTATGCATGAGTAATGCAACGACTCGTTCTTATCAACATCTTCCCTAGCATGATGCTTATCAACATCTTCCCTAGCATGATGCTTATCAACATCTTCCCTAGCATGATGCTTATCAACATCTTCTCTAGCATGAAGCTTATCAACATCTTCTCTAGCATGAAGCTTATCAACATCTTCCCTAGCATGATGCTTATCAACATCTTCCCTAGCATGATGCTTATCAACATCTTCCCTAGCATGATGCTTATCAACATCTTCACTAGCATGATGCTTATCAACATCTTCCCTAGCATGATGCTTATCAACATCTTCCCTAGCATGTTGAAGTGCTCTGTGTTAGCTAGACTGATCTAGCCAGTAGGAAAGGAATGGGCCAGATAATCTCGAATAGACGAGCTACGAAAAATACGAGCCCTCGATAAGTAAGAGCCTCGATAATTACGAGGCCTCAATAATTAAGAGTCCTCAATAATTAGATAATTAGAGCCCTCGGTAATTGACCTCGATAATTACGAGCCCTCGATAATTTCACACCTTCTATTGGATCATGCAACATTTCTATTTCAAGTAAAATATCATACGCTTTTGTCAAGTGCGTGCTAATAACTGAACCCTCAAGCAAGGCGTGGTAATAACTGAACCCTCAAGCACGTGCTAATAACTGAACCATCAAGCACGTGCTAATAACTGAACCCTCAAGCAAGGCGTGCTAATAACTGAACCCTCAAGCACGTGCTAATAACTGAACCATCAAGCACGTGCTAATAACTGACCATTAAGTGCGTGCTAATAACTGAACCCTCAAGCACGTGGTAATAACTGAACCCTCAAGCACGTGCTAACAACTGAACCATCAAGCACGTGCTAATAACTGAACCCTCAAGCAAGGCGTGCTAATAACTGAACCCTCAAGCACGTGCTAATAACTGAACCATCAAGCACGTGCTAATAACTGACCATTAAGTGCGTGCTAATAACTGAACCCTCAAGCACGTGCTAATAACTGAACCCTCAAGCAAGGCGTGCTAATAACTGAACCCTCAAGCAAGGCGTGCTAATAACTGAACCCTCAAGCACGTGCTAATAACTGAACCCTCAAGCAAGGCGTGCTAATAATTGAACCCTCAAGCACGTGCTAATAACTGAACCCTCAAGCACGTGCTAATAACTGACCATTAAGTGCGTGCTAATAACTGAAACCTCAAGCATGTGCTAATAACTGACCCTTAATTAAGTGCGTGCTAATAACTGAACCCTCAAGCATGTGCTAATAACAACCCTCAAGAGCGTGCTAATAACTGACCCTCAAGTGCGTGCTAATAACTGAACCCTCAAGCATGTGCTAATTATAACCCTCAAGTGTGTGCTAATAACCCTCAAGTGCTTGCTAATAACTGAACCCTCAAGCATGTGCTAATAACCCTCAAGCGCGTGCTAATAACTGAACCCTCAAGCGCGCTTGCTAATAACTGAACCCTCAACCACGCGCTAATAACTGAATCCTCAAGCACGCGCTAATAACTGAACCCACAGCCTGTTATTGTGAAACACAGTCTGTCCTCCTTCAAAGAAGGGACCTTGTGAGTGGAATGTCCGAGGGACGTGCATCTGAGAAGCAGCCAATGAAATCATCGTCAGTTGCTTTTATATGGTTGCGACATATCTGTGAGGACAGACGGTCGTTGACCCCTGCTTGACTGTCTGGAATCATTGCCCGTAGTGTCGCAGCCCTAGCCCTGGCCCTAGCCCTGCTTCACGACACATCTCTGCTCGGTCGCTTTTCAAGACTCCATGCATGGCTCCATACAATATGGCTGGACGTCGCAAGATGCCTCTCTCCTGGCCAATCAAGGCCCAGACGCCGGATAGAAATGCTGTGTTTTGATGCTTCATGTCTCAAAGTAACTCGGATTCCCAGTCTGGTCGCCATGGCAATGTTTATAACGACTCTTGATTACTTCCTCAATTTGAATTGAGCCAGAAAAATTTGGTCTCTTTTGATGTCGCAAATCACTAAAGTGTGCTACTATTGGAGTTTTCCTCGCTCTGTTAATTAGGACGTTCGATGAGACTTGGAGTTTTCATTTGAAGGAACGACGCACGTACCAGTCTGCACTTCTTATTAGCAGTACTACTGCTGGAGAAGCAGGTACAAGAAGTGTCCATGGAACTGCTGGAGAGCAAGAAGTGGTCATGGAACTGCTGGAGAGGCAGGTACAAGAAGTGGCCATGGAACTGCTGGAGAGGCAAGAAGTGGTCAT
Organism: Cladorhizidae sp. MBARI D1340-BT2; assembly: GCA_028752905.1. Classification (NCBI taxonomy): domain Eukaryota; kingdom Metazoa; phylum Porifera; class Demospongiae; order Poecilosclerida; family Cladorhizidae; species Cladorhizidae sp. MBARI D1340-BT2. The sequence continues at coordinate 12,190,216 of JAQNBH010000010.1, forward strand.
GGGACTGCTGGAGAAGCAGGTACAAGAAGTGGTCATGGAACTGCTGGAGAAGCAGGTACAAGGTGTTCATGGAACTGCTGGAGAGGCAGGTACAAGAAGTGGCCATGGAACTGCTGGAGAGGCAGGTGCAAGAAGTGGCCATGGAACTGCTGGAGAGGCAGACGCAAGAAGTGGCCATGGAACTGCTGGAGAGGCAGACGCAAGAAGTGGCCATGGAACTGCTGGAGAGGCAGGTGCAAGAAGTGTCCATGAGAGGCAGGTACAAGAAGTGGTCATGGAACTGCTGGAGAGGCAGGTACAAGAAGTGACCATGGAACTGCTGGAGAAGCAGGTACAAGAAGTGTCCATGGAACTGCTGGAGAGGCAGGTACAAGAAGTGGTCATGGAACTGCTGGAGAGGCAGATGCAAGAAGTGGCCATGGAAGTGCTGGAGAGGCAGATGCAAGAAGTGGCCATGGAAGTGCTGGATAGGCAGGTACAAGAAGTGACCATGGAACTGCTGGAGAGGCAGGTACAAGAAGTGTCCATGGAACTGCTGGAGAGGCAGATGCAAGAAGTGTCCATGGAACTGCTGGAGAGCAAGAAGTGTCCAATGAACTGCTGGCGTTTGCTGTTACATTCCTCGGCTTCGCCTCGGGGTAACCGCAAACTCGGAGGTTACATAGGCGCATAACCGACTCTTTTGTATAGGCTATCCTATACTTAATCGAGTGGTTCGATTGGACGGAGCTTTGGCCCCACATGTCGGTCGGAACAAAGCTCTTGGGGTTCTATTCTGCTCCCCACGTAGTCACGGTGTGCCTGCTCCCCACGTAGTCGCGGTGTGCCTGCTCCCCACGTAGTTCCTGTGTGCCTGCTCCCCACGTAGTCATTAGAATCTAATGCGCTGCAAGCATTACTACACTCTGCCACTCCCCCTCCTCCCGAGACCTTTGGTATGTTTGTGGTTACCTCTGAGGTACAGACAGAGCTGCCACTAACAAGATGAGCTACCCTCGTCCTTGTGGGTGCTAGTGTGTGGAGATTCCCAGACCACTTCACTGTAAAGGCCGAGATGAGCCGGATTGTTCTGTCACATGAATTTACTGTGTGGCTTGGACCTATTAGAAAGAGTTTGTAACCAGTGTATATATATATATATTACACTTATATATATATATGTACATATATTATATTCTCTGCATGGACTTCGTCACTGGACGTGGCACTTTTGGATGATTTCATGACAATATGAGGCTTGGATACTTCGCCAATTACTTCAATCATAGATATAGTACCCGCTCACCCCTCCTCCCTCCCTCGCCCCTCCTCCCTCCCTCCCTCGCCCCTCCCTCCCTCCCTCCCTCGCCCCTCCTCCCTCACCCCCCTACTCCCCCACACCCTCCCCTCTCCCCTCCTCCTCCACCCCATTGTAGCCCGTGCTTACAAAGCAAAGCCAAAGCTTATTTTACCTGTTTATTCCTCTCGGGCCCAGAGACCAGATCTAAAAAAATTCTAATTAACGTTCTCAATCATTAGGGGACAGGTCTGTTAATTAGTGCCTAGTGTTGCTATGTGGAATTTCCACCCACTTCAAACGGCTCAAAGCAAACGAGTTGTTGTCGGAGCGACCACAGGTGAAGCATTTGCCACCCAAGTGCAGGTGTGCTTAATCAAGAAAAAGTTAATGAAATGGAAAATTCATCGAAACATGAATATCCTTGATAATATTCATGTTTCACCCACTAGGATGTTTACAGTGATCTATGATTAGGCTGGGCACATGTAGCCAACCAGAAGGATAGCGATGACGATGCATTTGCAGACTTGGGTGGAGCTGAAGTCGAGGACTCGGAAGTTTTGGAGGGTGTGTGCATCAAGAAGAACACGAGCTAAAGCAGAGGCACTGGCTGGACATGAGGACAACCAGCAAACCCTCGCCCAGGGCTAGCTCTAACTTGCTCACTTCATTGCCAATTATCACATGGGCCCGGAATAACTTGGGTGTGCATCACTTAGAAATCTCAGTGCCTGCTTCATGATGCATGTGCCCACCCACTTGCCTGATTTTGAAAGGTGAAAGGATAAGTGGGTGTGAGTAGGGTGTGTGTACGTACTTTATGGTGTGTGCCAGGTGTAGTCATAATTCCAACCCACTTGCAAGTACGAGCCTAATATGTGACACTATGGGGTTACATGATGTATCAGTCTATATTCCATCCCCAAGTTGAGGGGGGGGGGAGGTAATTTCATAGTATAAAAACTCACGCTTCCAAAATACAGCTGGGATGTGTTAATTGGTTGTTAGTCGTCGGTGTGTTTGGGGGGTGCCAACCATCTAGTGTGACTATTACTAATTTCGTTGCCAAAAGCAGATTTGCTTCAGCTTTTGGCTGTCTAGTTTAGGAGTGATTAGAACTTCTTTTACCGAGAGTGTTTTCAGTCAATTTGACCGGCTTCTGTTGTGGTCAATCACATGGCCTATGATTGCTATTGGGGATAACTGTAGCAGTGATATTGTAGTATATATGTGATTTGTTGTAAGTGATTTGCTGCCCCTCCCCCGCCTCTACTGCCATATATGGCCATGGTGCTAATAAGCGTGATTTCTCCCCCTCCCACGCCTCTATTGCCATATATGGCCATGGTGCTAATAAGCGTGATTTGTCCCCTCTATTGCCATATATGGCCATGGTGCTAATAAGCGTGATCCCCCCCCCCCCCCCCCCCCCCCGCCTCTATTGCCATGGTGCTAATAAGTGTTCGTATTTCAAGGGAGCACTGAATGAGAACATACTTTCGCTAAAATCTATGACACGATGCATCCCTCCACCCTTCTTCACTCTGTTTGGATGTTGCTCGTGCGTGAGATTTGAAGACGCACGTCCTTGTGGTGGGTGTGGTTGAAGACATGACATGGTTAGACCAATATTGGCCTGCGGAAGCCGCGCAGGTGCGAGGAGCGGTGGCGACGTCTGCACACTTCTCTAATGACATCCCAAGGGAGGCTTTGCTAATTGGCAGCCATAGAAGAGCCGAAGAAATTGTACTCGTCTCTCCTCCTCGGCTCAGCTCTCCTCCTCGGCTCAGCTCTCCTCCTCGGCTCAGCTCTCCTCCTCGGCTCAGCTCTCGGCTCAGCTCTCCTCCTCGGCTCAGCTCTCCTCCTCGGCTCAGCTCTCCTCCTCGGCTCAGCTCTCCTCCTCGGCTCAGCTCTCCTCCTCGGCTCAGCTCTCCTCCTCGGCTCAGCTCTCCTCCTCGGCTCAGCTCTCCTCCTCGGCTCAGCTCTCCTCCTCGGCTCAGCTCTCCTCCTCGGCTCAGCTCTCCTCCTCGGCTCAGCTCTCCTCCTCGGCTCAGCTCTCCTCCTCGGCTCAGCTCTCCTCCTCGGCTCAGCTCTCCTCCTCGGCTCAGCTCTCCTCCTCGGCTCAGCTCTCCTCCTCGGCTCAGCTCTCCTCCTCGGCTCAGCTCTCCTCCTCGGCTCAGCTCTCCTCCTCGGCTCAGCTCTCCTCCTCGGCTCAGCTCTCCTCCTCGGCTCAGCTCTCCTCCTCGGCTCAGCTCTCCTCCTCAGCTCAGCTCTCCTCCTCAGCTCAGCTCTCCTCCTCAGCTCAGCTCTCCTCCTCAGCTCAGCTCTCCTCCTCAGCTCAGCTCTCCTCCTCAGCTCAGCTCTCCTCCTCAGCTCAGCTCTCCCTTAATTCTCCCCCCCTTAATAAATAAATGAATATATAAGTAAACCTCACTCAGTTAATTCCCCCACCACCACACCCACTCCTATTAATCTAGGAATGGCAAACACTTGTATAGATCAGGTTAAAACCACACCCCCAACCTTGCTCATGTATGGGTCTGGGAGAGAGGAGCAGGAGAGTATGCTTAATTAAGAGAGTTTTTATTTTCATTTTCAAGCCCTTTCAGTTGAAGGAAAGTGGATTATGAATACATGAACAAAAAAAATTAATAGTGTAATAATAATAAAATAATGATTTTGATGATTAGATTTTAATGATGGTGATAATATAATAATAATAATAAATAATAATAATTTAATAATAATAAATAATACACTAACTAATAGTAATACAGAACCACAGCATAAATGAACTAACCAACTGCAAGACAAAACAAAGTATTATCGACCACCATAAAATGGGTTCGATGTTCTTGTGTGTCAGGTCCCAGTTCACTGTAAAGGTTCAGAGGTTAATTTGTGCTGGTTTACACAACTTAAGCTCGCTCCATTACATGATCTGCCTGGTGTGACCAGTACCCATGCAGCGTATAAGACATCCTGTCCCCCTTCCTAGGCTAGGCTAGCTTCACTGATTAATTGACCTTTAATTATGATCAGCCACAGCAACTGGGAAAAAAACAACCTTATGAAGTCATGGTTGTGATTAGAGGTGCATGCTATGGTTGTGATTAGAGGCATGTTATGGTTGTGATTAGAGGCATGTTACGGTTGTGATTAGAGGCATGTGTTATGGTTGTGATTAGAGGTGCCTGCTACCATGGTTGCCTGCTACCACAGTTGTGATTAGAGGCATGTGCTACCATGGTTGTGATTAGAGGCACGTGCTAGTTGTTTTTGGTTTGTAAGGCCTCCAGTTGTAGGCACTCTGATGGGTCATACAGGGTCACAGTCTAAGGGGTCATAAAGGGTTAATACTGAAGAGTCTTAGAGGCCTATGGAAAATCATAAAGGGTTATAATCTGAAGCATCATAAAGGGTTATAGTTTGAAAGGTCATAAAGGGTTATAATTGGAAGTATTATAGTTTGAAGGGTCATAAAGGAAAGTGTCCTGAAATATCATAAAGGGTTATATTTCGAAGGGTCATAAAGGGTTATAATCTGAAGCATCATAAAGGGTTATAGTTGAAAGGTCATAAAGGGTTATAATCTGAAGCATCATAAAGGGTTATAGTTTGAAAGGTCATACAGGGTTATAATCGGAAGTATTATAGTTTGAAGGGTCATAAAGGAAAGTGTCCCGAAATATCATAAAGGGTTATATTTTGAAGGGTCATAAAGGGTTATAATCTGAAGCATCATAAAGGGTTATAGTTGAAAGGTCATAAAGGGTTATAATCGGAAGTATCATAAAGTGTTAATAGTTTGAAGGGTCATAAAGGAAAGTGTCCTGAAATATCATAAAGGGTTATAAAGGATTATAGATGGAGCATTATAAAGGGTTATAGTCGGAAGAGTTATAGACATTTAGTAAGGTGTCGTAATATTGTAAAATGGTTATGGACAGTGTGAAGGGCCATAAAGAGGTTAAAATGCAGTCCGTCACAGCTATTAAACCGTCATATGTAGTTCGTTGATTGCATCTGCATCATATCACATGCACGAGATCCACCTGGACCCACATCACCAAGCGTGTGACCGTAGGCATTCTGCATGCCCCACTGCTGCCATATATGATGATGTCATGTGATTCATGTGGTGATGTCGTACATAATGATGTCATTCCCAATGGCTTGTGGGAGGATGTGTGTGTGTGCTCCAGTAAAATATTGGTTGTGTTTCTTGTAAGGAGGCTTGAGCGAGTTAGAGAAGGCCATCCAATCCAACGGTGCGACTCCTACGACCTGCGTCACCATCCCCAGGAGTCTCGACGGACGATTACAGGTACACGGGAAGAAGGGCAGTTGGGAGGGGGGGGGGGTTGCTCTAGTAGCCAATCAAATTCAGGTAAAATATAGCTAATGAGCTAATGTACAGAGTGGGAAGGTCAGGGTGTTCTGAGAGTAGGTTTGGGGGTAGATGGAGTAAGGGTTGGGGGTGGAGGGGATTGGTTTTGGGCGGGGGGGGGGGGGGGGGTTGAGATTGGGGGTACAAGGAATCATGTGGGGGTGTATTCAGGGAATAGGTTTAAGGGTATAGGTAGAGGGGAGTAGGTTTGGGGATAGAGGAGATTAGTTTGGGGGTACGAGGTGTTGTATAGGGGTATATTCAGCGAATAGGTTTGGGGGTCAGGGTAGGTAGCAAGCATACGTGGTTGCACAGGGCAGGTTGTCACTGTGCCCTGATGCTGAGCGGAGGGACTCTTGTGGTGTGTGTACATAGTCATGTGACTTGTGCCAGCCTCGCATGACTCCACTGGTGTTAATTGCTCACAAGTGTGGCACTCTCACCTGGTGCTCATCAGCTCAATAATGGAAGTTGTGGGCAGCTCTGCTCTCACGCCAATTCAGCGACCATAGTGGTTTTCGAATAGCCTCTCTACAAAACAACTTGCTTAAAATCATTGTCTGATGCTCTTGTCGTGATTCTCTTGGTGAGTTCTGTGTGGCATATACCTGTAAGACCACACCTTTATTTGCTGCAGTTAGAGTGCAGCTACAACAAGCTGCAGTTAGAGTGCAGCCACAACAAGCTGCAGTTAGAGTGCAGCTGCAACAAGCTGCAGTTAGAGTGCAGCTACAACAAGCTGCAGTTAGAGTGCAGCTACAACAAGCTGCAGTTAGAGTGCAGCTACAACAAGCTGCAGTTAGAGTGCAACTACAACAAGCTGCAGTTAGAGTGCAGCTACAACAAGCTACAGTTAGAGTGCAGCTACAACAAGCTGCAGTTAGAGTGCAGCCACAACAAGCTGCAGTTAGAGTGCAGCTACAACAAGCTGCAGTTAGAGTGCAGCCACAACAAGCTGCAGTTAGAGTGCAGCTACAACAAGCTGCAGTTAGAGTGCAACTACAACAAGCTGCAGTTAGAGTGTAGCTACAGCAAGCTGCAGTTAGAGTGCAGCTACAACAAGCTGCAGTTAAAGAGTGCAGCTACAAGTTAGAGTGCAGCTACAACAAGCTGCAGTTAGAGTGCAGCTACAACAAGCTGCAGTTAGAGTGCAGCTGCAACAAGCTGCAGTTAGAGTGTAGCTACAGCAAGCTGCAGTTAGAGTGCAGCTACAACAAGCTGCAGTTAAAGAGTGCAGCTACAAGTTAGAGTGCAGCTACAACAAGCTGCAGTTAGAGTGCAGCTACAACAAGCTGCAGTTAGAGTGCAGCTACAACAAGCTGCAGTTAGAGTGCAGCTACAACAAGCTGCAGTTAGAGTGCAGCTACAACAAGCTGCAGTTAGAGTGCAGCTACAACAAGCTGCAGTTAGAGTGCAGCTACAACAAGCTGCAGTTAGAGTGCAACAAGCTGCAGTTAGAGTGCAGCTACAACAAGCTGCAGTTAGAGTGCAGCTACAACAAGCTGCAGTTAGAGTGCAGCTACAACAAGCTGCAGTTAGAGTGCAGCTACAACAAGCTGCAGTTAGAGTGCAGCTGCAACAAGCTGCAGTTAGAGTGCAGCTACAACAAGCTGCAGTTAGAGTGCAGCTACAACAAGCTGCAGTTAGAGTGCAGCTACAACAATCTGCAGTTAGAGTGCAGCTACAACAAGCTGCAGTTAGAGTGAAGCTACAACAAGCTACAGTTAGAGTGCAACAAGCTGCAGTTAGAGTGCAGCTACAACAAGCTGCAGTTAGAGTGCAGCCACAACAAGCTGCAGTTAGAGTGCAGCTACAACAAGCTGCAGTTAGAGTGCAGCTACAACAAGCTGCAGTTAGAGTGCAGCTACAACAAGCTGCATCGCTCTTTGTCTACAACCTTACAGCAAATAAATCCCTCCAGGACCGCCTCCTTGCTCAAGAGTGAAGGGAACTCGGAGTGCTTCCAGGCAAGCACAGGTGCCTGTGCAGCTCTCCTCTGAAGAAGGGCCTCCGGGAACAGAAGTCAAGACATGCAAGAAACCATTCCTAGTTGCCTCATCCGCTATTTTTTACATCTCTTTCATTTGTTAGCCCTCTCTGGGCCAGAATTAAAGTCATGTATGTCCATAGAGCCTTCTGGGCCAGAAGTAAATCGTGTATGTCCATAGAGCCTTCTGGGCCAGAAGTAAAGTCGTGTATGTCCATAGAGCCTTCTGGGCCAGAAGTAAAGTCCATAGAGCCTTCTGGGCCAGAAGTAAAGTCGTGTATGTCCATAGAGCCTTCTGGGCCAAGTAAAGTCATGTATGTCCATAGAGCCTTCTGGGCCAAGTAAAGTCGTGTATGTCCATAGAGCCTTCTGGGCCAGAAGTAAAGTCGTGTATGTCCATAGAGCCTTCTGGGCCAGAAGTAAAGTCGTGTATGTCCATAGAGCCTTCTGGGCCAGAAGTAAAGTCGTGTATGTCCATAGAGCTAGTGTAGGTAGAGAATCTGCTGTTTTTATAATTTCATTGTGAATACTATCCTAGTTTGTGCCCTTCCCCTCCCCCTAGTACGACGACGAAAAAGTAAAGCTGTTTGTTTTGTGGTCTTGCTGATCCCTTGTTGTGGCATATATTTCTCAGAGATGGAAAACTTTGAGTACTATAGACACCGGAAGTGTCTGTGCATAGTAATTACCCTGGGGTCACGCAATCAGCATAGTAATTACCCTGGGGTCACGCAATCGGGTGGGTGGATTAGAAATTATTCTCTGTTAGTAGGAGGGGTTTGTTGTTGATTAATCAACATTGCTGTTAGTCTGCTCACCTTTCAGAGGGCAGTGTGTTTGTTTCCAGATGAAGACATCAAGACCATGATGAGAGGGGCTTCTTGATTAGCGAGGTCATCTAGAGCCTCGCTGTCTAATAGTCCCCACCCATCAAGGTGCACAGGTGCTCTAGGTTACCACATTGTTTGGTGACCATGTCACAAAATGCATGTTTCCATGGTTACCACATCACATGGCTTACGTATGCATGTAGCCATGGTTACCACATCACATGACTAATAAATGCACGTAGCCAAAGTAAACCTCCCCTTCTCCCCTCTCTGTATCTCCTCTCCCGCCCTATCCCCCCTCTCCCCCTTCCCCTCTTTTCCTCTCCCACTTCTCTCTCCCACTTCTCTCTCCCACTTCTCTCTCCCACTTCTCTCTCTCCCACTTCTCTCTCCCACTTCTCTCTCTCCCACTTCTCTCTCTCCCACTTCTCTCTCTCCCACTTCTCTCTCTCCCACTTCTCTCTCTCCCACTTCTCTCTCTCCCACTTCTCTCTCCCACTTCTCTCTCCCACTTCTCTCTCCCACTTCTCTCTCCCATTTCTCTCTCCCACTTCTCCCACTTCTCCCACTTCTCCCACTTCTCCCACTTCTCCCACTTCTCCCACTTCTCCCACTTCTCCCACTTCTCCCACTTCTCCCACTTCTCCCACTTCTCCCACTTCTCTCTCCCACTTCTCTCTCCCACTTCTCTCTCCCACTTCTCTCTCCCACTTCTCTCTCTCCCACTTCTCTCTCTCCCACTTCTCTCTCTCCCACTTCTCTCTCTCCCACTTCTCTCTCTCCCACTTCTCTCTCTCCCACTTCTCTCTCTCCCACTTCTCTCTCTCCCACTTCTCTCTCTCCCACTTCTCTCTCTCCCACTTCTCTCTCTCCCACTTCTCTCTCTCCCACTTCTCTCTCTCCCACTTCTCTCTCTCCCACTTCTCTCTCTCCCACTTCTCTCTCTCCCACTTCTCTCTCCCACTTCTCTCTCCCACTTCTCTCTCCCACTTCTCTCTCCCACTTCTCTCTCCCACTTCTCTCTCCCACTTCTCTCTCCCACTTCTCTCTCCCACTTCTCTCTCCCACTTCTCTCTCCCACTTCTCTCTCCCACTTCTCTCTTCCACTTCTCTCTTCCACAGGTGTCCCATCGTAAAGGTCTCCCTCACGTCATCTACTGCCGCCTCTGGCGTTGGCCTGAACTTCAGAACCACCACGAGCTGCGTGCCATACAAACATGCCAGTTTGCCTTCAGCCTCAAGAGAGATGATGTCTGCGTCAACCCGTACCACTATGTCCGTGTGGAAACACCAGGTTAGAGACTCCGCCTCCTGCATGCGGCATGCCTGTGTTAATATGGCAGATAAGGAAGCTTGTGCATGTGGACTTACTCCAAATAGAGCTCATCTAGATACCATCAAATAGGTGTGAATTTCTTGTTATTTTGATAATTACATGTAATATGGTAGGTGTACGTGCCCGTGCTACACTCGGGTTGGTCATTATGGCGATAAACTCAACCAATCTCGATAATTCTACTGCCATTGAATAGCTGAGAGATTACCTGTTCATTTCGTATGCTATTGTTGAGGGTTCCAGGGAGGGGTCTTGGCTGTGCCACAGAAATAGTGTCTGAATGTTGCCATGGGTTACTGAATGAGAATCAATTCAATCTAGCTAGTATAATGTTACCCATTGTGTGTGTGTGTGGGGGGGGGGGGCGTAGCAATGCCTGCTAGCGGTGCATTGCAGAAGTTTTTTTCACACACTCACTCACTCACACGCGCACTCACACGCGCACTCACTCACACACGCACTCACACACGCACACAGCCTAATAACTTGGAGAGTATGTTTACAACTAGCCCATGTTGGCGAGCACTGTGTCCTTATCAGGACAGGCTCAGTGGATATCAAAGCAAAGGGCTTGCCACTATATAGAAGAAGTAGCTTAAATGTTTGGCCGCTAGAGAGCAGGTACAAGGAGGCGGAGCTATTCCTAAGCCACATTCTAATAGAAGTCAGATGAGAGATGTTTAATATGTTAGAGAGGCAGAGTCAGTGAGACTTGTACTAATCTCATGTCCTGTAGTAGTGAGCCTTGTCCTGTAGCAGTGAGACTTGTCCTGTAGTAGTGAGACTTGTCCTGTAGCAGTGAGACTTGTCCTGTAGTAGTGAGCCTTGTCCTGTAGTAGTGAGACTTGTCCTGTAGTAGTGAGACTTGTCCTGTAGCAGTGAGACTTGTCCTGTAGCAGTGAGACTTGTCCTGTAGCAGTGAGACTTGTCCTGTAGTAGTGAGACTTGTCCTGTAGTAGTGAGACTTGTCCTGTAGCAGTGAGACTTGTCCTGTAGTAGTGAGACTTGTCCTGTAGCAGTGAGACTTGTCCTGTAGTAGTGAGACTTGTCCTGTAGTAGTGAGACTTGTCCTGTAGTAGTGAGACTTGTCCTGTAGTAGTGAGACTTGTCCTGTAGCAGTGAGACTTGTCCTGTAGTAGTGAGACTTGTCCTGTAGCAGTGAGACTTGTCCTGTAGCAGTGAGACTTGTCCTGTAGTAGTGAGACTTGTCCTGTAGTAGTGAGCCTTGTCCTGTAGCAGTGAGACTTGTCCTGTAGCAGTGAGCCTTGTCCTGTAGCAGTGAGACTTGTCCTGTAGTAGTGAGACTTGTCCTGTAGTAGTGAGCCTTGTCCTGTAGCAGTGAGACTTGTCCTGTAGCAGTGAGCCTTGTCCTGTAGCAGTGAGACTTGTCCTGTAGCAGTGAGACTTGTCCTGTAGTAGTGAGACTTGTCCTGTAGTAGTGAGACTTGTCCTGTAGTAGTGAGACTTGTCCTGTAGCAGTGAGACTTGTCCTGTAGCAGTGAGCCTTGTCCTGTAGCAGTGAGACTTGTCCTGTAGCAGTGAGACTTGTCCTGTAGCAGTGAGACTTGTCCTGTAGCAGTGAGACTTGTCCTGTAGCAGTGAGACTTGTCCTGTAGCAGTGAGACTTGTCCTGTAGTAGTGAGACTTGTCCTGTAGTAGTGAGACTTGTCCTGTAGTAGTGAGACTTGTCCTGTAGTAGTGAGACTTGTCCTGTAGTAGTGAGACTTGTCCTGTAGCAGTGAGACTTGTCCTGTAGCAGTGAGACTTGTCCTGTAGCAGTGAGACTTGTCCTGTAGCAGTGAGACTTGTCCTGTAGTAGTGAGACTTGTCCTGTAGTAGTGAGACTTGTCCTGTAGTAGTGAGACTTGTCCTGTCGTAGTGAGACTTGTCCTGTAGCAGTGAGACTTGTCCTGTAGTAGTGAGACTTGTCCTGTAGCAGTGAGCCTTGTCCTGTAGTAGTGAGACTTGTCCTGTCGTAGTGAGACTTGTCCTGTAGCAGTGAGACTTGTCCTGTAGTAGTGAGACTTGTCCTGTAGTAGTGAGACTTGTCCTGTAGCAGTGAGACTTGTCCTGTAGCAGTGAGACTTGTCCTGTAGTAGTGAGACTTGTCCTGTAGTAGTGAGACTTGTCCTGTAGTAGTGAGACTTGTCCTGTAGCAGTGAGACTTGTCCTGTAGTAGTGAGACTTGTCCTGTAGTAGTGAGACTTGTCCTGTAGCAGTGAGACTTGTCCTGTAGTAGTGAGACTTGTCCTGTAGTAGTGAGACTTGTCCTGTAGTAGTGAGACTTGTCCTGTAGCAGTGAGACTTGTCCTGTAGTAGTGAGACTTGTCCTGTAGTAGTGAGACTTGTCCTGTAGTAGTGAGACTTGTCCTGTAGCAGTGAGCCTTGTCCTGTAGCAGTGAGACTTGTCCTGTAGTAGTGAGACTTGTCCTGTAGTAGTGAGACTTGTCCTGTAGTAGTGAGACTTGTCCTGTAGCAGTGAGACTTGTCCTGTAGTAGTGAGACTTGTCCTGTAGTAGTGAGACTTGTCCTGTAGCAGTGAGACTTGTCCTGTAGCAGTGAGACTTGTCCTGTAGTAGTGAGACTTGTCCTGTAGCAGTGAGACTTGTCCTGTAGTAGTGAGACTTGTCCTGTAAATAAGCATCCCCTGCCTTCCACCCCTCAAGAAACCCTCTTTGGACCCTGACCTGGAGTTGCCATGTGTACCAACTGAATTGTTTATCCAATGGCAAGATTCAGCTCTTGATTGGAATTCCTCTGGCCCCATCCCAAAGTCATTTGAAAGCCTGGAAGCCTCTGGATAAGGACTGCTTGAATGTGCTGGCTTCTGGGTATATTCATGAGTTGGCAAGGGTCCGCATTGCAGCATCTAATCTCTTGTTGGTTGGCGATCATCTCGTTGTTATTCCGTGCAAATACATCAAGAAGTGGGATTAAAGTGGAGACGTGTCTCGACACTCGTTACAGCGCGTGCAACGAACCCCTCGATCCTCGGCTGAGTATTCCCATCAAAATGCTTGAGGTCAGTAGATCTTGGCCACAACCTAAAAGGGTTTACGGCCGTGGCTCTGGTTGTCATGGCAATGATCCTGCCCTGAAGACTCAAGATTGGGATCAAGTGTGTGCAAGCGTTTGCATTATGAAAGGTTGAAGGTCAATGTAAAGTGACTGGCCCTACTCACCTGTTTGATAAAGGACTAATAATGTCATGCCCGGCCAGTAACTCTGCATGACAATACAATCATGCCCGCCAGTAACTCTGCATGACAATACAATCATGCCCGCCAGTAACTCTGCATGACAATACAATCATGCCCGCCAGTAACTCTGCATGACAATACAATCATGCCCGCCAGTAACTCTGCATGACAATACAATCATGCCCGCCAGTAACTCTGCATGACAATACAATCATGCCCGCCAGTAACTCTGCATGACAATACAATCATGCCCGCCAGTAACTCTGCATGACAATACAATCATGCCCGCCAGTAACTCTGCATGACAATACAATCATGCCCGCCAGTAACTCTGCACCAATCATATGCTTGGCCTTGCAAAAGGAAGTGCAGGGATGAGATAATGAAACCATTTTTCAGATGAACCGCCATCTTGAGAACCTCTCGTGCTGGCACGTGGGAACATCCTACAAAGATGTTTTCATACGAGTTTAATCTCCCAACAGTTTTGAGTTGCTTAGATTTTGTGTTGTGTTCAAATGAGGGTGGGTGTAGCTTGACAAACTGGGAAGTAGTGATGCATTTTGGTTAGAGCCAGTAAGCTTGTTAGCATCCAATCAATTCCCATTAGCAACTGTAGTATGTTGATCAGCCTATTTGCATGTGTGAGGCAATGGTTGTCACTTAGCTAGCTGTGGGGGAGGAAGGGAGATAGTGTCATGTCTTGGGTGGAGGGGGGGAGGTGAAGGGAGATAGTGTCATGTCTTGGGTGGAGGGGGGGGGGGGGGGAGGTGAAGGGAGATAGTGTCATGTGATGTACTGTGGTCAGATTGCTGTTGACATCATCGCAAGAGTGACCCCCTCTCTCTCCTCCCTACCTCCTCACCCTCCCTCCCTCTGAGGTAGCCTCTCTAAAGCTGTCCTCATCTGCTCTTCACTTCACTCAGTTGATTCCAATATTTTGCCTGTCCGCACTGCACAAGTCGACACGCATTAATACGCATTAATACTCATCGGTCGCATCCACACTGAATTCGTTGTGCATTAACGCGCATTAATCTGGCCCACCCATACAGGTGGCTTGAGTCGAAACCAAGCATTAAATTATAGCATTCATATAACTATGTGAGTGTGCATTGAAAAGAATCTCATTCACTCGCGTCTTCACGATGGCTGCAGGTTGGACCTGAGGAGCTAGCTCTGCACTATCTGTGGCCTAACCAGCTAGCTAGACTAGCTAGAGAACTGTTACGATGTTTATAGTTCCTGCATCTGCACTTCTGAGGTTCGTGCAGTCGCAACCTTCATTGGCTCTGCCTTTCCCTCAGCTCTCTCCTCTTTCTTCTCTGCAGAAAATGTTTCCTGCGCATCTGTAGGCTGTAGCCGATCAGCAAGAAAAGGACGCAAAAACAAACTCCATCTCAACGACAGATACAGTACATGATTTTGACGCGACTTTCTCCTGACATTGGTAGGCGTGATTAATCGACTATTTTTGCTTCGTGCAGTTTATTTTGGTGCTAGTGGCTAGTGTGGACGTGATGAATGTGCATCGACTTCGGGAAAAAAATTCCCCAGCACTCAACAGACATTGATGCGCATCAGTTAATTAAGGTGCAGAGTGGCAGTTTCAGCTAGTGTGGCATTCACACCAGTGGGTTGCCTGGTTACCCAGCACTAATTAACTTCCTTATCTGGAAACATTATCACACTGACAAAGACTTATGAAGCCGAGAGGCATTAAGTGAAGTGGTGTGAAATGATGTAGGTAGTGATAATGGGACCTTGGCTTCTGGCCTCACACAATCTTGGTGTGTTTAGTGGAGGCAAGTGTTGGTGTGTTTAGTGGAGGCAAGTGTTGGTCTGTTTAGTAGAGGCAAGTGTTGGTCTGTTTAGTGGAGGCAAGTGTTGGTCTGTTTAGTAGAGGCAAGTGTTGGTCTGTTTAGTGGAGGCAAGTGTTGGTGTGTTTAGTAGAGGCAAGTGTTTGTGTGTTTAGTGGAGGCAAGTGTTGGTCTGTTTAGTGGAGGCAAGTGTTGGTGTGTTTAGTAGAGGCAAGTGTTGGTGTGTTTAGTGGAGGCAAGTTTTGGTCTGTTTAGTAGAGGCAAGTGTTGGTCTGTTTAGTGGAGGCAAGTGTTGGTGTGTTTAGTGGAGGCAAGTGTTGGTCTGTTTAGTAGAGGCAAGTGTTGGTCTGTTTAGTGGAGGCAAGTGTTGGTCTGTTTAGTAGAGGCAAGTGTTGGTCTGTTTAGTGGAGGCAAGTGTTGGTGTGTTTAGTGGAGGCAAGTGTTGGTGTGTTTAGTAGAGGCAAGTGTTTGTGTGTTTAGTGGAGGCAAGTGTTGGTCTGTTTAGTAGAGACAAGTGTTGGTGTGTTTAGTGGAGGCAAGTGTTGGTCTGTTTAGTGGAGGCAAGTGTTGGTGTGTTTAGTAGAGGCAAGTGTTGGTGTGTTTAGTGGAGGCAAGTTTTGGTCTGTTTAGTAGAGGCAAGTGTTGGTCTGTTTAGTGGAGGCAAGTGTTGGTCTGTTTAGTAGAGGCAAGTGTTGGTCTGTTTAGTGGAGGCAAGTGTTGGTGTGTTTAGTGGAGGCAAGTGTTGGTGTGTTTAGTAGAGGCAAGTGTTTGTGTGTTTAGTGGAGGCAAGTGTTGGTCTGTTTAGTAGAGACAAGTGTTGGTGTGTTTAGTGGAGGCAAGTGTTGGTCTGTTTAGTGGAGGCAAGTGTTGGTGTGTTTAGTGGAGGCAAGTGTTGGTGTGTTTAGTAGAGGCAAGTGTTGGTGTGTTTAGTGGAGGCAAGTGTTGGTGTGTTTAGTAGAGGCAAGTGTTGGTCTGTTTAGTAGAGGCAAGTGTTGGTCTGTTTAGTGGAGGCAAGTGTTGGTCTGTTTAGTGGAGGCAAGTGTTGGTCTGTTTAGTAGAGGCAAGTGTTGGTGTGTTTAGTGGAGGCAAGTTTTGGTCTGTTTAGTAGAGGCAAGTGTTGGTGTGTTTAGGAGAGGCAAGTCTTGTTGAGAGGGTGGGTATTTTGTCCAGCTAGATGAAGATAGATTTTTCTAAGCCTAGTTACACAGTGTTCACTCATGTAAGAACACCAAGAGCTCCCTTTTTCTAGAGGCAACCTGGCTCTGCCTGGTAACCAAGCAAATAATAACCTCATAAACTTGACCAACTGGACTCAGGCTACAGCTGCTTGCTTGCTTACTAACACTTCCTTAGCACCTGCAGATTACTGGTGAGATCACAGTTGATAACTGTAATAAGTCGACACCACTGGCCAGACTTGTTCCATTCACTTGACCTGGGTGAGGGTTTCATTCTGGGAAGCCAGTTAAAGCATTGCTGAGAAGGAACCCATTCTTCAAAGGCCAAATGGAAGACCTATTAGGGTAGATGGTTGGATAGCAATTGTTCAAAGTTGTAGTTTCTTAAGCACCAACTTCAGACTAATTGGTCCATGTACTTCAGTTTTAAACTTAGATTGGTGGGCATGAAAAGTCCTGTAGATTGGTGGGTAGAAGCTTCTGCTAATTAATGGCAGTGAGGTACGTTGTGTTCTGACACTGTCTTTAAACAAGGGACTGGGCCATTGACAGGCAGCATATTTGTCAGACTGTCTCATCATCAGCAGAGGAAGCATTAATGGAGTGGGGAGGAGGTGGAGTGAGAGTGGGGAGGTGGAGTGAGGGAGGTGGAGTGATGGAGGGGGGAGGTGGAGTGAGAGTGGGGAGGTGGAGTGAGGGAGGTGGAGTGATGGAGGGGGGAGGTGGAGTGAGGGAGGGGGGTGGAGTGAGGGAGGGGGGAGGTGGAGTGAGGGGAGGGGGGTGGAGTGAGGGAGGGAGGGAGTTGGAGTGAGGGAGGGAGTGAGGGGGGGGGGGGGAGCGGGAACTGTGCCTATGAGACACTGGAAAGCCTGTGCTGAGTTCTTGAGTCCTAATTAAGCCCTAATGGCATTTGAAGGAATTTGAAAAGGCCGGAGGGAGTGATGCTAGTCGTCTTGGCGATGTCAGTAGCCCTGACCAGGATTTGCTGATAGCAACCACGCCTGGTCAATTCTGGAGGAAAGTCTTGCCCCAGCCAAGTTGGCTATGAAATCCTGGGTGTGTTTGACAGGGTCTTAGTCGGGTATGGTTGCCTCGTTCAGACTGCGGTAGGTAGATGGTTTGAGTGTCGTGTGTGTGTGTGTAGCGGGGACGCCCACTGCTGCTGGACCTCCAGATGATGCCCGTGGTCTCCATATTGCAAAACTACTCTCTTACAACTGCAAGCTTGGCTGGTGGGTGTGGCTGTGAACGGGAGGCCCTTCTGTCTTGATCAAGTGCTCCACTCTGTGGCGTGGGTGAGGTTCAGTAAATTTCCGAAAACTCGGTGAGCAGGTCAGCGTACTCTCCAGGCACAGAGACATTGCAGGAGGAGTGGTGGTTGGCCATTAATGCACTCCAGGGGTACTGAGGAGCATGTGGTCAGGTCAACTAACCTTGAACCCTTCAGGTCTACTGTGAGGTTGTTTTCGCAGAGGAAATCAGCCCCAAGTAGTTGCTGGGAGGAGGAGAGAGCAGTGACGATGAACTTCCACTTGAATCAGTGGCCGTTGATGGATCAAGTGATATCGTACGAGTGCCAAAGGATTGGATGATGGCCGTGCCATTGGCTGCTCATGGCAGGTGGGTGGAGTAGTGGCTTGAATGGTGTCCTGGCCCGAGGATGGTACACATTGATTGTGCTCCTGTGTCGACAAGAAGGTGTCGTCCGGACTGACGATCCCAGACGAGAAGGAACGGTCTATTCACTTCCCAGAAATGTGCGGAGATTTGTAATTTTTTTGTCGTCATTGCCAAACTTTTTTATGATAGAAGCACAAGCATGTTGTTGGCCTGCCAGTGGCCGTGGGTCTTTGTTTGGTCTCAAAGTGATCTTGTTGATGCTGGTGGTGTCCCTTAGCCTGGGCGACTGCTCGTGGGTTAGTTGAAGTCTCATTGGCTAACTGGATGCAAATGTCCTCCGGCATTTGTTGTAGGTTGGCTCAACGAGGAGGCAGGAGGCATGCCTGTCCCGTCGAGCGAACATTTTGTCCATGAGAGTGGATGATTTTCGGTTGCCCAGGTCATGCATGTTGTGGAGCAGGTGAGCTGCCCGTCTCTACGAACGAGGCCAAATGTTTGTAGTCGTTGGTATGGTATTTGTTGGTCACTGGTGGTGTAGGCTGGGCCTGGCTGGGCCTGGTTCAGCAAGGCAATGACGTAGTAGTACTTGGCGGCATCATCAGAGATGTGCCGGATGTAGGACTGCTCCTCTGCTTGTGTGAACCTCACTGCTGGTGGTGACACCATCAGAGACGTGTCGGATGTAGGACTGTTCCTCTGCTTGTGTGAACCTCACTGCTGGTGGTGGCATCATCAGAGACGTGTCGGATGTAGGACTGTTCCTCTGCTTGTGTGAACCTCACTGCTGGTGGTGACATCATCAGAGATGTGCTGGATGTAGGACTGTTCCTCTGCTTGTGTGAACCTCACTGCTGGTGGTGACACCATCAGAGACGTGTCGGATGTAGGACTGCTCCATGGCTTGTGTGAACCTCACTGCTGGTGGTGACATCATCAGAGATGTGCTGGATGTAGGACTGTTCCTCTGCTTGTGTGAACCTCACTGCTGGTGGTGACATCATCAGAGACGTGCCGGATGTAGGACTGCTCCTCTGCTTGTGTGAACCACAGTGCTGGGTGCTCCGCCCAGAAGGTTGTCAGTGTGAATGCAACTGCACTGATTCTGCGTGCCTCCATCATTGTGAGTTCGTTGAATGAGAATTCGTCTCGCTCTTGTCAGGGTCACCAAGGTCACCAAGGTAGCGAGCACTAACGAGCAGAAGTGTCTGTTATATCACACGAGAATAAAGTGAGAGAAATCAGTGGGACACGAGGTCCGTAGTCTACGAGGTAATGATGGTTACCGTTCCAGCTAATTGAGAGCCAGTTGATCGCTCGGGAAAGGTTCGTTAGAGTAACCGCCATAATATCATCAAACATATTTTATGGGATGCAAGGATTATAAAGAGAATTCACAAGTTCTTGTTAACACTCTTTCTACACAATTAGAAGCATTCTAGCTTTGCTCTGAGTCATCTTCACAAACTTTATTGAGTGAAGATTGAAGAATTAGAGTGCAACTATAACAAGCTGCAGTTAGAGTGTAGCTACAACAAGCTGCAGTTAGAGTGCAGCTACAACAAGCTGCAGTTAGAGTGTAGCTACAACAAGCTGCAGTTAGAGTGCAGCTACAACAAGCTGCAGTTAGAGTGCAGCTACAACAAGCTGCAGTTAGAGTGCAGCTACAACAAGCTGCAGTTAGAGTGCAACTACAACAAGCTGCAGTTGGAGTGCAGCTACAACAAGCTGCAGTTGGAGTGCAGCTACAACAAGCTGCAGTTAGAGTGCAGCTGCAACAAGCTGCAGTTAGAGTGCAGCTACAACAAGCTGCAGTTGGAGTGCAGCTACAACAAGCTGCAGTTGGAGTGCAGCTACAACAAGCTGCAGTTAGAGTGCAGCTACAACAAGCTGCAGTTAGAGTGCAGCTGCAACAAGCTGCAGTTAGAGTGCAGCTGCAACAAGCTGCAGTTAGAGTGCAGCTACAACAAGCTGCAGTTGGAGTGCAGCTACAACAAGCTGCAGTTGGAGTGCAGCTACGACAAGCTGCAGTTAGAGTGCAGCTACGACAAGCTGCAGTTAGAGTGCAGCTACGACAAGCTGCAGTTAGAGTGCAGCTACAACAAGCTGCAGTTAGAGTACAGCTACAACAAGCTGCAGTTAGAGTGCAGCTACAACAAGCTGCAGTTAGAGTGCAGCTACAACAAGCTGCAGTTGGAGTGCAGCTACAACAAGCTCCAGTTAGAGTGCAGCTACAACAAGCTGCAGTTAGAGTGCAGCTACAACAAGCTGTGTTTGGCATAAGAGTCAGCTCTGTTGAAGTAAGCAAACAAGAGCTGTGCAGCTGCTACGCTCACTCTCTGTCTACAACAAAACTTACAGCAAATAAATCCCTCCAGGACCGCCTCCTTGCTCAAGAGCGAAGGAACTCAGAAAGACTCCTGGCAAGCACGGGTGCCTGTGCTGCTCTCCTCTGAAGAAAGGCCTCCGACAGAAGTAATGGGAAACTGACATTATAAAATATAAAAAACACAGCCATTTTTCTCGCTCCTCCATCCAGAAGTGAAGTTTTGTGAGTATTTTATATTGATATAGCAGTGGACTGGGCATATGCAGGCGAGATATCTGCAGGTGAGATATCTTGTGGGCACGTGCAGGTGAGATATCTGGTGGGCACGCGCAGGCGAGATAACTGGTGGACATGCGCAGGCGAGATAACTGGTATTTGTGTAATTGTTTTTATGAACGATGTCTGAGTTTGTGCCTGTAGGCAGGGCTTCATCGGTTATGATATAATGCTATAAATTTAAAAAAAGTGTTGTTGATTAGAAGCATTCAAAATTCATCTCCTCCAGGAGGATGAGTGGTGAGCCTTCAACAGTATATTCATGTGGGGGGGGGCAGGTGTATTACAAGAAAATAAAGGGTTCCATGGCCCTCCTGGTTCCTCCGTTTAAGGTCTATACTTAGCTGTCTTGAAAGTTGGCTGCCATAGCTGTGTGTCATCATGCTGATCATACGCCAGTGGCAAACTTGACCCTATGGGTAGTTTAGGTGCGAACTAAATAAAATTCTCTAGGCACACCGATACACCTCCTAGTTGGCCAACAAAGAAGTTGATTGGTGTGTTGTACTTGTCTAAAGAGGCTTCAAGATCCACCCTGACTTGTGGGCCTGTTGTTGTTGTTTAGATAAAGATGTTGATCTTAGCCATCAAGAGCATGTCATGGGCACCTCCTGAGACACTCACCAAATTCTTGGTCTTTGTTTGTACCATGTAGACAATGCATCTACCCAGTAGGCTTACAGGTAGCCAAGACAAGAAAGCGAACATCTCTTTCTCTTCCTCCCTCCCTCCCTCTGCCCTCCTCTCTCTCCTCTGCCCTCTTCTCTCTCCTCTGCCCTCCTCTCTCTCCTCTGCCCTCCTCTCTCTCTCCTCTGCCCTCCTCTCTTCTCTACTCTCTCTTCTCTCTCCTCTGCCCTCCTCTCTCTCCTCTGCCCTCCTCTCTTCTCTCTCCTCTGCCCTCCTCTCTCTCCTCTGCCCTCTTCTCTCTCCTCTGCCCTCCTCTCTCTTCTCTGCCCTCCTCTCTCTCCTCTGCCCTCCTCTCTCTCCTCTGCCCTACTCTCTCTTCTCTGTCCTCCTCTTTCTCCTCTGCCCTCCTCTTTCTCCTCTGCCCTCTTCTCTTCTCTCTCCTCTGCCCTCTTCTCTCTCCTCTGCCCTCCTCTCTCTCCTCTGCCCTCCTCTCTCTCCTCTGCCCTCCTCTCTCTCCTCTGCCCTCCTCTCTCTCTCCTCTGCCCTCCTCTCTCTCCTCTGCCCTCCTCTCTCTCTCCTCTGCCCTCCTCTCTCTCTCCTCTGCCCTCCTCTCTCTCCTCTGCCCTCCTCTCTCCTCTGCCCTCCTCTCTCTCCTCTCTCCTCCTCTCTCTCCTCTGCCCTCCTCTCTCCTCCTCTCTCTCCTCTGCCCTCCTCTCTCTCCTCTGCCCTCCTCTCTCTCCTCTGCCCTCCTCTCTTCTCTCTCCTCTGCCCTCCTCTCTTCTCTCTCCTCTGCCCTCCTCTCTCTCCTCTGCCCTCCTCTCTTCTCTCTCCTCTGCCCTCCTCTCTTCTCTCTCATCTGCCCTCCTCTCTTCTCTCTCCTCTGCCCTCCTCTCTTCTCTCTCATCTGCCCTCCTCTCCTCTCTCTCCTCTGCCCTCCTCTCTCTCCTCTGCCCTCCTCTCTTCTCTGCCCTCCTCTCTTCTCTGCCCTCCTCTCTTCTCTGCCCTCCTCTCTCTCTTCTCTGCCCTCTCTCTCTTCTCTGCCCTCCTCTCTCTCCTCTGCCCTCCTCTCTCTCCTCTGCCCTCCTCTCTCTCCTCTGCCCTCCTCTCTCTCTCCTCTTCCCTCCTCTCTCTCCTCTGCCCTCCTCTCTCTCTCCTCTGCCCTCCTCTCTCTCCTCTGCCCTCCTCTCTCTCTCCTCTGCCCCTCCTCTCTCTCTCCTCTGCCCTCCTCTCTCTCCTCTTCCCTACTCTCTCTTCTCTGTCCTCCTCTTTCTCCTCTGCCCTCCTCTCTTCTCTCTCCTCTGCCCTCCTCTCTTCTCTCTCCTCTGCCCTCCTCTCTCTCCTCTGCCCTCCTCTCTCTCCTCTGCCCTCCTCTCTTCTCTCTCCTCTGCCCTCCTCTCTCTCTCCTCTGCCCTCTCTTCTCTCTCCTCTGCCCTCCTCTATCTCTCTCATGGGTGTGTCTCTCATGGGTGTGTGGGTATGCATGTGTTGGAATAATAATGTGACCATATAATATATTCTTGTCTTTTGCTCTCGCTTTCTCTCCCCCTACCATCATTGTTCTCTCTCTCCTCCTTCCCTCTTCCCCCCTCCCCCTTTTGTAGCCCTGCCCCCTGTATTAGTGCCTACTAACATGTCATGTGAGCCCATGTCTGAATTCCACACCTTCCGAGACGAAACTCTCCCTCACAATGTCCTCCTCCCTCCTGGGGATCCCCCTAGACCTTTCCCCAGGTATGTTGGCTGAAGAAATGGCCCTGCCCACTTCTACTAAGTAATTGGTCACATGACTGCTAACCATAAATCAACATTATTCTTAAGTGCTGTTACCAATTATGCTGTTTTAAATAACATTCCATCAACCACAGACACGCCCCCACCTGCCTACAACCGAATGCCGCTGTCTGACGATAGTTCCAGTCACATTGGATCCATAGACAGTCCTCTAGCTCCAAGTCTCTCCTCATCTGGTCAGTTGCTATGGTGTTGTCATGGCAGCAAATACCGTTGTCATGGCTGCAAATACCCAGAAATAATTACCAATTATCACCAATTAACAACATCCACATGTCGTTCGATTGTGCAACTGTTGGGGTTGTTTGGATGAATAGGTTATCGCTGTGTGTAGCTGCCCCACAATCTACGCCACACATGTGTGAAGCAGTGTGAAGTGATGGTGGTTGTCTGTCAGTATTCATATGATTATATGCATATTCCTTGTGGATCATTAGAATAATGAGGCCACCACTTGCTTCTGTTTAGGGCTCCATGTCTCCCTAATGACACTTGTGAAGCCGTTGTGGTGTCTCACTGCTGGCATGCTATCAGTTAGCCATCTTGAACCAGCTTGCTAGCTCTGTAAAATGAGGCGCTATATTTATAGTCAATTAACAGTAGCCCCTCTCCCCTCCCCTCCCCCCTCTCCTTCTCCATTGATTAATTGTGACGTGTTTATGCAAGCTTTGATCAGTGGTTGACGCCAATTTGCATCATAAGCAATTTTAGTGAAGACTGGTTCGCTAATACATGTAGTTGTTTTTAAACATGTTTGTTTATATGGCAGTATTGCACTTCTAGAAAACAGGGCGCTGCTTATAAGCTTACCATGCCTGAGCTCTGTAGCTCTATATAACAAACATGCTACCTACACAATGAAAACTATTCGCTTACAAAATTATAGTGACTATTCCTTACCTTCTCTGCATGTGCATGGTGTCGCCCACACGTCTAGGGCTTGCTTAAGCTCAAGTAAAGCTCTTACCCTTGTGTGCATGTTTCTATGGGAGAAGGAGCGTCACAAAAGTCGATCGTTAGCTAAACATTGCCACGACATCGAACACAGCCTTTGAGATCGAGAAGCACGAACTCCAAACGTCCACTAAAGCTTTGGCAGACTAGTTGTTTTCATAAACTGGTAGCCAGGACTCCGCTTTGCCTCAGGGCAGATGATAGTAGCTCTTCAAACCCTAGGGCAAGTTTCAGGCATCCCCCCCCCCCCCCCCCTCTATCTCGTACTGAACGAGGCAGTCACTTGAAAATAACTCCGCCCCACAATTATAATAGATTTTTTTTAATGGCCCTGTATCAGTTAATAGTAGCTCGTGTCTACTTCACTAATTAATAGTAGCTTCCCTCCCTCTACTTCACTAATTAATAGTAGCTTCCCTCCCTCTACTTCACTAATTAATAGTAGCTTCCCTCCCTCTACTTCACTAATTAATAGTAGCTTCCCTCCCTCTACTTCACTAATTAATAGTAGCTTCCCTCCCTCTACTTCACTAATTAATAGTAGCTTCCCTCCCTCTACTTCACTAATTAATGGTAGCTTCCCTCCCTCTACTTCACTAATTAATAGTAGCTTCCCTCCCTCTACTTCACTAATTAATAGTAGCTTCCCTCCCTCTACTTCACTAATTAATAGTAGCTTCCCTCCCTCTACTTCACTAATTAATAGTAGCTTCCCTCCCTCTACTTCACTAATTAATAGTAGCTTCCCTCCCTCTACTTCACTAATTAATAGTAGCTTCCCTCCCTCTACTTCACTAATTAATAGTAGCTTCCCTCCCTCTACTTCACTAATTAATAGTAGCTTCCCTCCCTCTACTTCACTAATTAATAGTAGCTTCCCTCCCTCTACTTCACTAATTAATAGTAGCTTCCCTCCCTCTACTTCACTAATTAATAGTAGCTTCCCTCCCTCTACTTCACTAATTAATAGTAGCTTCCCTCCCTCTACTTCACTAATTAATAGTAGCTTCCCTCCCTCTACTTCACTAATTAATAGTAGCTTCCCTCCCTCTACTTCACTAATTAATAGTAGCTTCCCTCCCTCTACTTCACTAATTAATAGTAGCTTCCCTCCCTCTACTTCACTAATTAATAGTAGCTTCCCTCCCTCTACTTCACTAATTAATGGTAGCTTCCCTCCCTCTACTTCACTAATTAATAGTAGCTTCCCTCCCTCTACTTCACTAATTAATAGTAGCTTCCCTCCCTCTACTTCACTAATTAATAGTAGCTTCCCTCCCTCTACTTCACTAATTAATAGTAGCTTCCCTCCCTCTACTTCACTAATTAATAGTAGCTTCCCTCCCTCTACTTCACTAATTAATAGTAGCTTCCCTCCCTCTACTTCACTAATTAATGGTAGCTTCCCTCCCTCTACTTCACTAATTAATGGTAGCTTCCCTCCCTCTACTTCACTAATTAATAGTAGCTTCCCTCCCTCTACTTCACTAATTAATAGTAGCTTCCCTCCCTCTACTTCACTAATTAATAGTAGCTTCCCTCCCTCTACTTCACTAATTAATAGTAGCTTCCCTCCCTCTACTTCACTAATTAATAGTAGCTTCCCTCCCTCTACTTCACTAATTAATAGTAGCTTCCCTCCCTCTACTTCACTAATTAATAGTAGCTTCCCTCCCTCTACTTCACTAATTAATGGTAGCTTCCCTCCCTCTACTTCACTAATTAATAGTAGCTTCCCTCCCTCTACTTCACTAATTAATGGTAGCTTCCCTCCCTCTACTTCACTAATTAATAGTAGCTTCCCTCCCTCTACTTCACTAATTAATAGTAGCTTCCCTCCCTCTACTTCACTAATTAATAGTAGCTTCCCTCCCTCTACTTCACTAATTAATAGTAGCTTCCCTCCCTCTACTTCACTAATTAATAGTAGCTTCCCTCCCTCTACTTCACTAATTAATAGTAGCTTCCCTCCCTCTACTTCACTAATTAATAGTAGCTTCCCTCCCTCTACTTCACTAATTAATGGTAGCTTCCCTCCCTCTACTTCACTAATTAATGGTAGCTTCCCTCCCTCTACTTCACTAATTAATAGTAGCTTCCCTCCCTCTACTTCACTAATTAATAGTAGCTTCCCTCCCTCTACTTCACTAATTAATAGTAGCTTCCCTCCCTCTACTTCACTAATTAATAGTAGCTTCCCTCCCTCTACTTCACTAATTAATAGTAGCTTCCCTCCCTCTACTTCACTAATTAATGGTAGCTTCCCTCCCTCTACTTCACTAATTAATAGTAGCTTCCCTCCCTCTACTTCACTAATTAATAGTAGCTTCCCTCCCTCTACTTCACTAATTAATAGTAGCTTCCCTCCCTCTACTTCACTAATTAATAGTAGCTTCCCTCCCTCTACTTCACTAATTAATAGTAGCTTCCCTCCCTCTACTTCACTAATTAATAGTAGCTTCCCTCCTCTACTTCACTAATTAATAGTAGCTTCCCTCCCTCTACTTCACTAATTAATAGTAGCTTCCCTCCCTCTACTTCACTAATTAATAGTAGCTTCCCTCCCTCTACTTCACTAATTAATAGTAGCTTCCCTCCCTCTACTTCACTAATTAATAGTAGCTTCCCTCCCTCTACTTCACTAATTAATAGTAGCTTCCCTCCCTCTACTTCACTAATTAATAGTAGCTTCCCTCCCTCTACTTCACTAATTAATAGTAGCTTCCCTCCCTCTACTTCACTAATTAATAGTAGCTTCCCTCCCTCTACTTCACTAATTAATAGTAGCTTCCCTCCCTCTACTTCACTAATTAATAGTAGCTTCCCTCCCTCTACTTCACTAATTAATAGTAGCTTCCCTCCCTCTACTTCACTAATTAATAGTAGCTTCCCTCCCTCTACTTCACTAATTAATAGTAGCTTCCCTCCCTCTACTTCACTAATTAATAGTAGCTTCCCTCCCTCTACTTCACTAATTAATAGTAGCTTCCCTCCCTCTACTTCACTAATTAATAGTAGCTTCCCTCCCTCTACTTCACTAATTAATAGTAGCTTCCCTCCCTCTACTTCACTAATTAATAGTAGCTTCCCTCCCTCTACTTCACTAATTAATAGTAGCTTCCCTCCCTCTACTTCACTAATTAATAGTAGCTTCCCTCCCTCTACTTCACTAATTAATAGTAGCTTCCCTCCCTCTACTTCACTAATTAATAGTAGCTTCCCTCCCTCTACTTCACTAATTAATAGTAGCTTCCCTCCCTCTACTTCACTAATTAATAGTAGCTTCCCTCCCTCTACTTCACTAATTAATAGTAGCTTCCCTCCCTCTACTTCACTAATTAATAGTAGCTTCCCTCCCTCTACTTCACTAATTAATAGTAGCTTCCCTCCCTCTACTTCACTAATTAATAGTAGCTTCCCTCCCTCTACTTCACTAATTAATAGTAGCTTCCCTCCCTCTACTTCACTAATTAATAGTAGCTTCCCTCCCTCTACTTCACTAATTAATAGTAGCTTCCCTCCCTCTACTTCACTAATTAATAGTAGCTTCCCTCCCTCTACTTCACTAATTAATAGTAGCTTCCCTCCCTCTACTTCACTAATTAATAGTAGCTTCCCTCCCTCTACTTCACTAATTAATAGTAGCTTCCCTCCCTCTACTTCACTAATTAATAGTAGCTTCCCTCCCTCTACTTCACTAATTAATAGTAGCTTCCCTCCCTCTACTTCACTAATTAATAGTAGCTTCCCTCCCTCTACTTCACTAATTAATAGTAGCTTCCCTCCCTCTACTTCACTAATTAATAGTAGCTTCCCTCCCTCTACTTCACTAATTAATAGTAGCTTCCCTCCCTCTACTTCACTAATTAATAGTAGCTTCCCTCCCTCTACTTCACTAATTAATAGTAGCTTCCCTCCCTCTACTTCACTAATTAATAGTAACTTCCCTCCCTCTACTTCACTAATTAATAGTAGCTTCCCTCCCTCTACTTCACTAATTAATAGTAGCTTCCCTCCCTCTACTTCACTAATTAATAGTAGCTTCCCTCCCTCTACTTCACTAATTAATGGTAGCTTCAGGTCTACATACTTGATGTATGCAGTCACAAAGTGCAGATAAAGAGTTCTATGTGGTGTTGGTGTAGTATAGTGCAGATAAAGAGTTCTATGTGGTGTAGTGTAGTGCAGATAAAGAGTTCTATGTGGTGTTGGTGTAGTATAGTGCAGATAAAGAGTTCTATGTGGTGTTGGTGTAGTGTAGTGCAGATAAAGAGTTCTATGTGGTGTTGGTGTAGTGTAGTGCAGATAAAGAGTTCTATGTGGTGTTGGTGAGTGTAGTGCAGATAAAGAGTTCTATGTGGTGTTGGTGTAGTGTAGTGCAGATAAAGAGTTCTATGTGGTGTTGGTGAGTGTAGTGCAGATAAAGAGTTCTATGTGGTGTAGGTGTAGTGTAGTGCAGATAAAGAGTTCTATGTGGTGTTGGTGTAGCGTAGTGCAGATAAAGAGTTCTATGTGGTGTTGGTGTAGTGTAGTGCAGATAAAGAGTTCTATGTGGTGTTGGTGTAGTGTAGTGCAGATAAAGAGTTCTATGTGGTGTTGGTGTAGTGTAGTGCAGATAAAGAGTTCTATGAGGTGTTGGTGAGTGTAGTGCAGATAAAGAGTTCTATGTGGTGTTGGTGTAGTGTAGTGCAGATAAAGAGTTCTATGTGGTGTTGGTGTAGTGTAGTGCAGATAAAGAGTTCTATGTGGTGTTGGTGTAGCGTAGTGCAGATAAAGAGTTCTATGTGGTGTTGGTGTAGTGTAGTGCAGATAAAGAGTTCTATGTGGTGTAGTGTAGTGCAGATAAAGAGTTCTATGAGGTGTTGGTGAGTGTAGTGCAGATAAAGAGTTCTATGTGGTGTTGGTGTAGTGTAGTGCAGATAAAGAGTTCTATGTGGTGTTGGTGAGTGTAGTGCAGATAAAGAGTTCTATGTGGTGTTGGTGTAGTGTAGTGCAGATAAAGAGTTCTATGTGGTGTTGGTGTAGTGTAGTGCAGATAAAGAGTTCTATGTGGTGTTGGTGTAGTGTAGTGCAGATAAAGAGTTCTATGTGGTGTTGGTGTAGTATAGTGCAGATAAAGAGTTCTATGTGGTGTTGGTGTAGTGTAGTGCAGATAAAGAGTTCTATGTGGTGTTGGTGTAGTGTAGTGCAGATAAAGAGTTCTATGTGGTGTTGGTGTAGTGTAGTGCAGATAAAGAGTTCTATGTGGTGTTGGTGAGTTAGTGCAGATAAAGAGTTCTATGTGGTGTTGGTGAGTGTAGTGCAGATAAAGAGTTCTATGTGGTGTTGGTGTAGTGTAGTGCAGATAAAGAGTTCTATGTGGTGTTGGTGTAGTGTAGTGCAGATAAAGAGTTCTATGTGGTGTTGGTGTAGTGTAGTGCAGATAAAGAGTTCTATGTGGTGTTGGTGTAGTGTAGTGCAGATAAAGAGTTCTATGTGGTGTTGGTGTAGTGTAGTGCAGATAAAGAGTTCTATGTGGTGTTGGTGTAGTGTAGTGCAGATAAAGAGTTCTATGTGGTGTAGGTGTAGTGTAGTGCAGATAAAGAGTTCTATGTGGTGTTGGTGTAGTGTAGTGCAGATAAAGAGTTCTATGTGGTGTTGGTGTAGTGTAGTGCAGATAAAGAGTTCTATGTGGTGTAGGTGTAGTGTAGTGCAGATAAAGAGTTCTATGTGGTGTAGGTGTAGTGTAGTGCAGATAAAGAGTTCTATGTGGTGTTGGTGTAGTGTAGTGCAGATAAAGAGTTCTATGTGGTGTTGGTGTAGTGTAGTGCAGATAAAGAGTTCTATGTGGTGTTGGTGTAGTGTAGTGCAGATAAAGAGTTCTATGTGGTGTTGGTGTAGTGTAGTGCAGATAAAGAGTTCTATGTGGTGTTGGTGTAGTGTAGTGCAGATAAAGAGTTCTATGTGGTGTTGGTGTAGTGTAGTGCAGATAAAGAGTTCTATGTGGTGTTGGTGTAGTGTAGTGCAGATAAAGGATAAAGAGTTCTATGTGGTGTTGGTGTAGTGTAGTGCAGATAAAGAGTTCTATGTGGTGTTGGTGTAGTGTAGTGCAGATAAAGAGTTCTATGTGGTGTTGGTGTAGTGTAGTGCAGATAAAGAGTTCTATGTGGTGTTGGTGTAGTGTAGTGCAGATAAAGAGTTCTATGTGGTGTTGGTGTAGTGTAGTGCAGATAAAGAGTTCTATGTGGTGTTGGTGTAGTGTAGTGCAGATAAAGAGTTCTATGTGGTGTTGGTGTAGTGTAGTGCAGATAAAGAGTTCTATGTGGTGTTGGTGTAGTGTAGTGCAGATAAAGAGTTCTATGTGGTGTTGGTGTAGTGTAGTGCAGATAAAGAGTTCTATGTGGTGTTGGTGTAGTGTAGTGCAGATAAAGAGTTCTATGTGGTGTTGGTGAGTGTAGTGCAGATAAAGAGTTCTATGTGGTGTTGGTGTAGTGTAGTGCAGATAAAGAGTTCTATGTGGTGTTGGTGTAGTGTAGTGCAGATAAAGAGTTCTATGTGGTGTTGGTGTAGTGTAGTGCAGATAAAGAGTTCTATGTGGTGTTGGTGAGTGTAGTGCAGATAAAGAGTTCTATGTGGTGTTGGTGTAGTGTAGTGCAGATAAAGAGTTCTATGTGGTGTTGGTGTAGTGTAGTGCAGATAAAGAGTTCTATG